>JAOXYF010000003.1:3031323-3063194 GCA_028565775.1 Sternarchorhynchus goeldii | reverse complement strand
TCCTCTTACACACACACAAAAAAGGTCCACATTAAAGCACATCCTGTGCTGTAATGAGGGTCATTTCTGTGGAGAGCCCACAACTCTCTGCCTCACACCCCTAAAACACAAACACAGCGTCAGAGGCCAAACAGCCTCAGGATAAATGAACATGTAAATGATCTGCAAATTCTAACCTTTTCTAGGTCTCATTTCCTGTTTGGAGCTAATCTCGTCCAACCAAGGCCTCCCTCTCCAGTAGTTTGTCCTTATCTTTTACATGTCATCTTTCTCATCTCTCTCATGTCTCTCTCCTCTATTTGGATGACTGTTGGTTTCTTTTTTCCTCCTTTCTGTTAAAATATTGCAGCAGTTATAATGGATTTTGTTTAGAACGTCTTCACTACATGAGTCCATCTTCATCCTAACAATCTCACACACGTTCACTGAGAGCTCCTGACCATCCAAGTGGATGTTTCATTTCTCAACTAACTGAACACAACGCCGGGCCACTGTGACAGTGAATGCCTTCACTTTACAACATCCACACAGGAATGACTAACCCCTTCAGCAATGACTAACCCCTTCAGGAGTGACTAACCCCTTCAGGAATGACTAACCCCTTCAGAAATGAACATCTCCTTGAGGAATGACTAACCCCTTCAGAAATGAATAACTCCTTCAGGAATGACTAAGCCCTTCTTTTCACTGAGAGGATTTTCATAACTTCGTGACAATTTTCCTATAAAATATTTGTCTCTATTTCCTCTGAACCAGAGAACTGCTGAATCAGAAGAACATTTCATAATCTCATCTATGTACATATTGACACACGCTCTAACAGAAAACTCCAATACTACTAATCCCAATACATCACTTATTCTAATACTACTAATCCCAATACATCACTTATTCTAATAACATGGACACCATGTCAGAATTCTGCACATGTAAATCATCAGAAGTGCACTGACAGATGCTACAGGCCTCACACTGTACTGGTTCGGGGGTGAAGAGGAGGGTCTCTGGTTGTGCCTCCCACCATGATGTCTCCAGCTCTCAGAGTGGTTGTGCTTCCCACTGGGATGGCAATAGAGCAGGGACTGTCTGAGTCACAGATGTGAGAGAACGTTTCACTCCTCGGTGTGATGAGTACCGCTGGCAGAGTGAATCATGAATCTACACGCCTGTTAGACGACACCATCGGTTACACTGATCCACCATGTCTCACATCACGTCATGTGCTCCCACTATTCCCAAGTTCTTCCAGAAGACAATAAGTAGTGAGAGGATGAGACAGAGGAAGACCAGGGGAGTGTGTGTGATGTTTGTGTGTGTGTGAGAAAGAGCTTTCAAAACTACCATCAAAGAGCAGGACAGAGTTATGAAATACCACCCCCTTCCAAACGCAGCCCACGTACAAACAGCCTTTTTTTAAAGAAACTTTGATACAATTTATAGACAGTAATTAACCTGGAATAATTACAAACATCTGCTTTGGGCCTGTCGTAACTATAGAAGCTGTGCAAATAGGGAATCAGTGCTGATCTCAGGCAGAATTATGGCTCTGGGAACTGAAAACCACTGGATAACTTATCTGATGGTGCAAAAACTCAATTCCAAACTTCAAAGAACTAAACGTTCCCGTTTAATCCCATGACTATGAGGCTGCATTGCAGAAACAGGCTGTTAATTTCAAACATTTCCAAATCAGAGATCTGAGAAACATAATGGTGAAACTATGCCACCATTTGTTACCGTGTTTTTTGTTTCAGTACATGATAGTGTAAAATTTTATGCAAATCACACATTTATAGTTGCATCTATGGAAACAGGGGCATCTTTTCATGACCACAGACCACCTGGAGGTCACCACCTGCTTCATGGAGAACTCCCAGAAAAAGCAGTGAAGACACACACACACACACACACACACCCAGCACAATCACACATGCATATGTTTTAAGAAAAATAACTAAACTACATAGTAATCAAAATTATTTTTGCCCTATTCAGTATAAGCTGTTACTGTTAAGGCTGAGGAAAACCTGCAGTACATATATCTGTTTCTCTGGTGGCGTACGAGCGACAGAACGGGATCTCTGGATCTCTTCCACACGACCTCAGACCTGCGTCCCCGGAGCAGCTCCTGCTTCCTGCTAGCTGGGGAACATGGTACATTCAATGACATCCACCCACAGCTCAGTGCTCCAGTGAAAGACGTGTGGAACTGCTTTCACAGAGCTCATTTTAATCAAGGCCTTCAGAAAACCTTGATTATCCCCATAAACACACACACACACACACACACACACACACACACACACACACAGACACACCATGCCGCACAGCTGTGGTGTTTGACATCAGTGATTATATATCAGTTTTTTACTGACTAATCTGACAATCACCTCTAAACTCACAAAGGACAAACAACCACAAAGCTTGGAAATTCTTGAGACCAACCAACCAAGAAACATGGAAACTCTAGAAAAGTCACTGTAGAATGTACAGACTGTGAGGTAATGATCACCCATGGAGATTCATAAAACTGCACCAAAGCAGCAGTGTGATCAGCCAATGAAGGCCCGGCATCTGATCAGCCAATGAAGGACCGGCATTTGTCCACATCTATTTCTAGCTTGAGCAGCACTGTGATCTAAACTTTATGGCTGGGTATAAGAGCAGAGGTAAGGAGAGTTTCAGCCTCCTGCCTGGTTCAGTATCTCTGGTGTTTGAAAAACTGCTTCAGGTCAGCTGATACACGCACACACACACACACAAACACACACACACACACACACACACACACACTGCACCAACTTTCAGTTGCATGTTACTATTTGCACAACCACATTCTTCCATGTCTGTTTAGCAGCTTGTATTAAATCAGATGATCTGTCTAAATGTACCAGTAGATCTTAGATTAAGTGCAGAAAGAAGCTAGTGTGGGTTTTCTGAAGGAACTACTTCCCCATCATCATCTTAGTCATGTTAGCACAACAGATTTCCAGCAAATGGGTTTGACCCCGAGGGGGGTCTGGCACACACTGTCCATCTAATATCTAATCACGTCTAATGACTCCGCGCTGCTCATCACACCGTGATCTGTCAGTGGAGGGCAGCGGAGCTCTCCCGTCTCCCGCCCTACGGCCCCCGCCACCTGTCTGGGCCTCGGCCCGCCCAGGACTCCGTTGGTGCGTGCCGCCTCGTGCCAGCCTGGCTCGCTCCCGTACTGTCCGCCTGTGTAGCTCACGTGAGGCCCCACGCGTGGACTGGAGACGGGGCCCGACCAGCAGGGCCTGTTGTCAAAAGTCAACAAACTCTTGGAAGCTCAGCAGCTGCATATACAAGCTGCGGATATTGATGTTAGATGTCTAAAGGGATGGAGGGGTGGCTGGGGGGTGGGATGGTCGTTACGAGCTTCCTGCTGCTCTGAGACACGTTTATGATGCAGACTTTTCTGATATATCTACACTACCTATATACCTAGGGTTAAAAAAGTTGAAACCTTTTTTTAATACTGCAATCAAATCCTGCTAAATCTCTGTTTCACTAGAATTATGGCAGTAATACATATAATAGCATTTGTATTACAAACGATAAACAAAAAAAACATCCATAAGGGATAAAAAATGACTAAGTCTTTGTCCTGAGGGGCATCTGTAGAAGCGAGCAGTTACAAGTGATGCTTTTAGTTAGACTGACTGGCCATATCCGTGGTCATCTAGTAAGTCCTTAATGAAAACTGCTTATTCTGAAAAATCGGCCTTCCCATATGCTAGCATTAGCTGGTACACCATTAGACCACCCTAATAAGGTCGTATTTTTCTCCAAGACGTAGTCTAACCACTCGCACGCTCCAGGACGCCGAGCTGCGTGACTGGCAGCACAAACGGCATTTTCTCGCGCCCGTAACGAAACTCCCGACCCGCTGCCTTCGTTTCTTCTCACCCTCAGTTTTCCGTGTGCGTGGGCATGTATTCACGCAAAAGGACAGAAGGTTCAGAAAGTGCTTAATAAAGAAATAAACAACAGAGCGCGTGCTAGGGGCAATCGCCTTTACAACTGAGTATTTTCCAAACAGAGAGGTAGAGACAATAATGGAGAGGCTATTTCTTTAGTTGGTGCCTCTCAATTGCATGGAGATGGATGTGCCCAGACAGGCATTACGAAGATGACTGCCTGTCGCCGTACTCTGCGCCAACGTGCGTAAAACACCACCCCTTTGCCAATGTGCCATTTGAGTGGAATCTGTTCAGTCATCGTTCTGGTTAATGTTCAAGCCTGAGGACTCGTGCGCTTGTGTTTCCCCCCTCACTGTTGGTAGTGAATTATTGTTCAGTGTGAACTGAGTATCATTGAAACGGGTTTGACCCAGCGCTCAGACACATTGGGTGAAGGCATATATGTTGGCTGTAGGGAGACAGTACCTGAAATAATAATAATAATAATAACAATAATAATAATAACAATAATATTATTGTTGTTGTTATTTACAAATGTATTACAGGTAATTTTGCTTCATAATGCAAAATCCAAACAGATAATATAAAAGGTAATCAAGAAATAAATATAAATAAACTAAATCTAAACATTAAAAAATACAAATTTAAAAATACAACTAATAAAATATGTTTTTATCTCCAGATCGTTTGTGTATAAAGCTGCATGCTGCATCGCTGTTAGTTTAAGTTTCTCATGGGGAATATAAAGAAGACATTATTTGGAACATAATCTACCAGGCACTCAAAAATGCATGAAGGTGCTAAACCACTAAGAGATGTAAAAAGTTGTAGTAAAATGTTATAGCTGATTCTGAAGGAAAGAAGCAAACAGTGGACTGATGCTAAAACTGGAGTAATATGATTTTAGACCATGGTGAAACTGAAGCTGTTTTGTCACTGTAGTTGCAGGGCATCCTGTGTGCACAATGCAGCATGGATCGATTTCTTAGCATCTTGCAAATGAAGATATGGGTGTAGCTTGTGCTATATTTAATAAATAATAAAATACATTTTTATTAATAGAAGTGGTTTAAGAATTACATCCAGAATTACACAAAGAACATTTGTTTCTCTCTGTAAAGCCAGATTTCCATGTCTTTCATTCACCTTTGCTACAAATTCCTTGCTACAAAAAAGTATGTTCATTATGTTCATTAAAGTCCCTCTCCTGTGATAAAAATTAAAGCCCTAAAAATTAATCTCTGTCAATCAAAATGACATATTAGGAAGTTATTTCCAAGAACAAAAATCCCCTAATTCCAAACATTTCTTAGATGTTACTCTACATATACTCATTCAGTAAGTGGATATATGAATATTCAGATAGACCCCACCTCCTTCTCCACCCACCTCTTTCTGCATGTTAGAAATGTAATAATAACAGGTAATGTAAGCTTTCAACTTGACTGTCCACCAGACCTGACAAGTTGAGATACCTTGTAAAGATAACGTGCCGATGTGAAAGATAACAGACAGAAAGATATAATCTAAACAGAAAGTCTGTGGACAAAGGCATGTAGCTCATAACTAGTATTGGACCACATGCGCTTGAATGAACTAACTTAGCAGTTTATAAGGACGACCTTTATCACAACGTCTGCCCCTATCCCGAACAACCCCTATTTCATGTGAAATTTTCTGTCAGAATTTGCATAATTAATATAGCCCTCATCAAATGCAGCAGTTTAATGATGTGACAAACTTGAACATTTACTCTAACTTTCTTTGTCAACACCCCTAACCATATAAAAATGTTCTGTCAGCACTTGGTAATACATTAAGACCCACATTTTCTTCTTTTGCAACTTTGTGCTTTTTTAAAAAATTTTTTTTGATGCGTTCTGATTTTAAAACTGAAATCAGAACACATCACTGTGAGTGACGGTGAAACACAATAATACACCCGACATCTTTTTATGATATCCCCCCTTTAACTGTAGGGTTATTCTAATGATATGGAAAGCCCCACACTACAAGTTGGTAGGATTAGTTCCATAGGTTTGTCATTCCAATTAACCCCTTGGTCATTTGAATCTGTTTGTGACACCGACGTTGGTACAGTTCCAGAGCAGAAATATTCAGCTACGGTGTTGAAAACAAATGCTATTCATCCAGCTTACAATGTTGGACAGACAGTTTACCAACTTCTCTATAGTAGTAACATCATCTGGTGCTACAGATATATAGTTTTGCATTATCCTTATAACTACAAAAATTATACTTCTTAATACTAAAATCATACTTCTGACCCTGACCTTGTGACAACATATACAAAGAGAATGAAAGCGGGCCAATTACAGAGCCTTGTGGTACACCATCAAGAATACTGTGTAAATCTAAATGTCCACCTGTACTTATAACATACTGTCTTCCTGTTAAATATGTAGAAAACCTGTTTATTTCCAGAAATTACCAATCAAGTTCTCAAAATAGTTATGAAACATCCTGTGGTTTACAGTATCAAATGTAGCAGTTACATCCAGAAGTACTGAAAGAACTGAAACATCACAGCATTTATTCTCAGACGATATGCTCCCTTCAATGCTGAAGTCAGACTGGAATTTTACTCAAAATGGAAGAGTAGATTGGTGAGTAACTGCTAAAAACCAAAGTATCAAAATGATGTTTAAATAAAGATCTTTTAACTGTTGTTCTGGAAGTTTCTGTTTCAAAAGAACAGCTTAGTGTCTTAGTCAAATGCTGTCAAACACTTCTTTAAAAAATGCTGATGGAACAGGATATAAAACAGGTGAAGGTAGAGGAATTTAGCTGCTGAACAACTATTTTTGTAGATGTAATCTTTCGAAAACTCTTCATAGTGTTTTGCTGTTGTCACAGGAGAGCCTCGGAGAGCTGTAAAAAGCCGACAGGACTCAAACGTGCACGTTTTACTTAAAACGTGCGTTTAAGTAAAAAAAACGATTATTTTCTGTTACGTTTTAACACTAATAACACGCATCAAGACTAAACGTTGACATCTTACATCGACAAAGACTGTGTGACACATGCACGCTTTTATACACTCACCCTAACAAGACACAGGTGAAACGTATAACAACAACAAGACCAATCACACGCCACACCCACAACACCCAGACGTGCACACGCGATTGACAAGACAACCGAACACACGCCCACACAGACACGAGACAGGGGAGGCGGCCTGGGCGGCCACCGTGACAACTGTTGAATAAAAATGTCCACTGTTTATTATTTTTGGAATTATAAAACAACCAAATATCGAATGAACTTTGTATTATGACCATCAAAATCATTATGCTTTGATACTGAACCTGAAGTGAAATAGTCGTTAATTAACTTCGATGTAACCCAAAACCTTTTTGTCCAATAACTGTTATCATTTGCATATTATAAAAGTATGTCTGTATCTCAGTAATACATGTTAAAACTTCATAAATAATTTTAAAAAAATCACAGTGAATAGTTCATGTAGTTTCCTCCACTGCCACGCCCTTCCTGGTTGGTTTGTGTGTTCATTTTTCCACACCACACCATTGGTCAAGGACTTCACTATCTAAAACAGATCTTAACTTACAGATAAAATTGCTGACCATAACATGCACTGCTGAGTTATATAAAGGAGCTCTGTAATATAGAGCTTTACTAAAAGCAGCTGCTCTTGTGTTGAGATACTGTTTTTTCTTCATTGTTTACTCTTTCTCCTGTTCTCTTTCATGTCAGCAGAAGCATTAAACACACAGTAGTGATCTAAGTTGGTGATATCATCTACATTAAAACCAGGAAGGAAGGTGGCATGTGTGATACCACTACTAGTAAGTGTGTATATCTGTGTGTGAGAGAGAGAGAGAAAGAGAGAGAGAGAAAGAGAGAGAGAGAGAGAGAGAGGGAGAGAGAGAGAAAGAGAGAGAGAGAAAGAGACCAGGCAGCAGTGCAAGTTCTGGCTCTGTGGATGCACTGGGGTGTTAAATCTATTTAATGCTGCATTTGACTAATTTTGCAGGGTGCAGGTGGGTGGTGCAGCAGGGGGTGGAGCGGGGCAGCAGGGGGCGTGACCTTTACAGTCCAGCGGTGCAGCGTGTGTTTAAGCCGTGTTTGTGTTACCACCCCCTCGGATCAGCCCTTATCACAAACACACACAGGCACATAGAGATGTGGCACTTTCCTCACAACAGGGTAGTGATGACTGTAAACATCACCCACTGAAAACACGTTTCTGAATTACTAAGTAAATACAAATGATTTGATTTTTTTTTTTTGTAAAGAAATCAATTCTATTGTGGCTACTAAATAAATGTAAATCAGACAGTTGGTATGCCTTGATTAGTCATATCACAATTATGTAAATATTCATTTTATTCTCATCACAGTGAACAACAATAATGATGATATGTACCATACTTATTGTTGGCATTTAAAATAATTATTATTGTATTTTTGTTGTCATCAATAATTATTCCTTTAGAAAGAGGGACGAATGGCAATGGAAGAGGCTTCATTTCTGCACTAGGCCACCTGTTCCCAGACCAGTTTCATCTTCTCAGTTCCAGGAGGTCTTTTGCAAGTTCTGAATATTTTGACGTGTACTTCTGTACCTCCCTGACAAGTATGACTGCTTCCTGTTGTATGCTCACTGCCATAAGAAAAACATCACTACGCTTGTCTGGCTCACGCTCAGCTTTTAGAAGGAATGAGAGTTCATCTGAGTGGATCTTGCCGCACGCCTAAGCACATCTTCTGATCATCTATTCGTTCTAACCCAACCTCTTTTTGGAACTGTTCTGCTCTGGGACAGATCAGTGGACGTCTTCGGCCACGCCCGCGTGTGCTCGTGCTGCAGTCGTGTGGTACAATTCTGCGTTAACCCCATGACTCTTCTCTTCCCATCAGCCTGCCGGATCTTCTGGACTAGCAGGGGGCCTGTGGGCGGCCTGGGGACCTCCAGAGGGCCTGCCTGCAGGTGGAGGAGCAGGAATCCCTCTGCGGCAGTGGTTTAGGACCAGGCTCAACATGGCTTAAGCTCTGAGGTGCTGGGAAAGGAGCTGACACACACAGGGGCTTGTTGACTCTTCTCAGAATGCTGACTCACTCTTAGCAAGCCTGCTGCCCAGAGCACATGAATAAGGGCTAATGACCAGGGTACAGGGGTGGGGAGGGGGATGGCCGTTAGTGTCAAGTAATGACAAAGCACCGTGTAATGAGAAGTAATGCCTTTCAGAGGGGAACACGAGGAAGCATTGGTTGCTTCAGGTGGCCATACAACCTGATTGAAAACATACATATACATGCCTGTGTGATCAATCGTACGCGAGAACAGAGTACCGTCCAAGTGACAAAACAATGCTACTCTCCTACTACCATAACAACACAGCTTAGCTTTCAGTCCAGTAACACTTTAAGCTCTTGGCTTTGTGTTTATCCCCTTTCTGTTGCTCCATCTTACAGCAAATCCAGTATCGTTACCCTTAAGCAATTCTGCAAAATACAATCTATCCACTTATAAGAAAAATCAGGAGTTAAGGTGTCTAAGAGTGCAGTAAGAGAGAGAGAGGGAGAGAGAGAGAGAGAGAGAGAGAGAGAGAGAGAGAGAGGAGGCACTAAAGAGCAGCGGAGGCCAGCGGAAATTGCCAGAACAAATGTGGCCCAGTTGGCTGTGAGGCATCCCATAATAAGACCATGCTCAGATTCTACCCCCTCATTTAAATCAACCTCACGGAGCAGCCGCCGTTGCCACAGCACCAAGCCATCACTACAGAGAGTTGAGGGCTTCACACACTCGGCAGCTGGAGTTGTCGTAGACTTTTCCTCTAGCCGCAAGGTCTGCTGTATTATCCCAGGCAAAAGGAAGGAGAAAACAAGCACTTACTGTATAAAGGAAATACTCCACAGGCACAGGACCTAATAGACAGCAACTCAAATACGCTGCTGAATACAGAGTACTTTTTCTCTATATTCATGAATAAAGAAAGGAGACTTCAACTGATCCTGTGGTGTTTGCTGCAATGATTATGGTAAAATACTAAAGAATTTTCATCAAGTTTAAGCAAAAAAAACCAACAACACAGCTTTACATCAGCAGAGTAGGGATCAGGTCCTGGAAAGCACAACCAACAACATGATCCTGTTCAAAATGTTTCTGAAGCATTGTACAGAAAGGTGCACTTCACTCCCCAGCTGATGACACCACACATCATATATATATATAAAAAAAAAAAACCATTACTGGGTTACGTACTTCCTTAATGCTGCATATTTCACTGGAGAATTTGGCGGCATTGAAATGAAGGGAGATATTGGGGGTGCCCCAGGGGACCATACATGGGCCATTGCCGTTTTGGCAGGCAGGTTTACAGAAATGTAAGCGAGGAATATATTTTTCATATTGCCTATTAACAGGGCTGGTCTACTGACAAAAATCTTATTTAAGGAAGGCTTGCCCCATGGCTGTGGGAATCATCAGCTCCTGCCGATCATAATCCGATTCGAATACATCAAAGCGTACAGACAGCCATATCCAGGTCAGCTTTGAATACTGTACACCCTCCTACCCCTTCTTTTCCCCAATTTTCTTTCTTATTTGTGCTATTTGTGCATGCCTCAGTAGTTAAATGACAGCGGCCACACTGGACAGAGTGTCAGCTATCCTGGAGCAACACAGTGTGCCCAGGAGAAGGGAGTTACTGTGGCTATGGGTTGGGCGAGGTGTGCCAGAGGTCTGGGTGGTTTGGGAGGTTTGATGCTAGCATACACAGCAGCAGGGGAGGGTGAGTACAGCACTGAAAATGTGCATATGCAGGAGAACTTGTGTGTGCCCACAGACAGACGCGTGAGGTTTGGATTTATCAAGAAACTTGATGGTAAGATGGTTTAAAAACTTCACTAATATGGTTCTGAAACTTCACTTTGAAGAAAAGAAAAAAAATGAGTGTCACAGAGGTGAACTTCCAGGAAGTGTAAACTCTCTTGGCAGTAAACACAGGAGATGGTACGTTAGAAGCAGCTCTTGTCCTTGCCTTGCAATTTTTCAACATTCTCTCCCAACACATATGCAATCCTAGTCATTAAGGGCTTGATGATTTGCTGATGATCTGATGATCAGGTATGTTAGGAGTTGGGAGGCTATGTTGGGCTTCCCAAATACAGGTAGCGGTTTTCTTGGAATATGGAGGTGAAGAATGTACAGAGTGGCCAAAACAAGCGTGTCTGAAGATCTGAGCGAGGTAGAACATCATTACGACTCAAGATCTGAGCGAGGTAGAACATCATTACGACTCAAGATCTGAGCGAGGTAGAACATCATTACGACTCAAGACCTGAGCGAGGTAGAACATCATTACAACTCAAGATCTGAGCGAGGTAGAACATCATTACGACTGACCTCCTTCCAAAGACAAAGAGGTTCCTTGATGCTATAATTTGAACAAATTATATGTTCTTCTTTATCTCATAAACCCAGTTCCATGTAGCCAAATTTATCAGTACCACACAAGCCTAGACATTTGAGTACAGTTATCATTATGTAGCTTTTATGGTCTTGTATTTAGTAAATTCAATTACGCTCGATGCTGAGAGAATAAAAATCCTGAGTGAGGGAGAGAGTGTGGGAGACACACAGACAATTGTAAAAATCCCTCGATAAAGGATATAGCCTACTCATAGGTGCACTTCACCTAAAGCGTTGAAAAGGTTCCAACTCCAACAGCCATTCTTCCTCCAATGTGCTACCCGTGAGAGAGACTGGAGGGTGACACATGGGAGTAGAGAGAGAGCAAGAGAGGAGGAAAGGAGAGATGGAGAGAAGGAGGTGGAAATAGAGAAGAGAGGGAGAATGATAGAGGGAGAGAGACAGAGTAGGAGGGAGAGAAAGTGAGGGAGAAAGTGAGTAGGAGTGAGAGCAAGATAGGGAGGGAGAGAAAGAGAAAGAAACAGATACTGAGAACAAGATACTGAGAGAGAAAGTATGAGACTCTAAGAGAGAGAGAGTGAGTGACAGAGAAGAATGGAGAGGGAGGGAGGCAGCAGGAGAGAGAGAGAGAGAGAGAGAGAGAGAGATGGAATTGAGAATTTAGAAACAGACTTTTATAGGAACAAACAAGAATCCACAAATGCGCCAGATCCAAGACAGAGAGAGAGCAAAATGCCATTGCCTGAGAGACAACCTCCCTATTACTTCTACTTGTAATACACACACATACACACACACACACACACACACACACACCAATACACACACCAATACACACACCCCTGGTGTTATTTGCTATATGTTTACATATTAACTAGACAATAAATTATTACTGTCTTCATGGTTTCTTACGTGTCATTAATAATGTTGACACTATTATTATTATTAATACTAGGAACAACAACAACAACAACAACAACAATAATAATAATAATAATAACAATAATACTAATTAGAAGAACTTACTTTTATTAATGTGGTTCAGCTTTAAAGTACAAATATTAAAGAATATAAATTTTCTGCAAATTAACTTCCGTAGTTTTTGCAGTGTTTTACTATGTGCAATCATGCCAACAAAGCCATCTTGACTTGACCCAAGTATCACACACAGAGAGACAGAGACAGGGGAAAGGAGAGAGAGAGAGAGAGGGAGAGGGAGAGAGGATGGACAGGGAGAGAGAAGAGGGAGAGAAACAGGGAGAGAAACAGGGAGAGAAACAGGGAGAGGGAGGGAGGGAGGGAGGGAGGGATGGAGACACGAGGGACAGTAGCACTGTAGCTTTTGTCACATGATCATGACTGTAGAGGAATGGTAAAGCAGCTAGGCTGTGATATATCAGACCACAAAGGACCACACACATCCCTCACCCCCACTGAGCATACTGCCATGGTGCTGCAGGAAAAAAGTGGTGGGTATGCACGTGAGCGTGCGCGCGCGTGTGTGTGTGTGTGAAGATCCCTTTTAAGAAGTTTCAGTGTGTGAGTGACTACAATAAGCTTTTTGTTCAGTGATGGTGTGTCAGAGTGTTTCCTTGTTGATGCCTCCGAGCTGTAATTTTCTGTCATTTTGACGATTTTGCTTTGAAGATATTTCATCTATTTTCTCGGTGTGTCCAACGAGTGCAGGACGAATGAGTGTGTGTGTGCTGAGTTCAGTTGAAGGCTTTGAGGTGTAATCAATGATGCTTTGGTCTTTTGCGTGAGTGTAAGCCTCCTTTAAAATGTGTGTGGTCTGTTTGACAGTGTGGCTGAGGATGGTGTGTGTGTGTGTGTGTGTAGGTGAGTGTGTATATGGTTGAGTGTGTGTGTAGGTATGGGTGAGTGTGTGTGGGGGTATGCATATGTAGTTGAGTATGTTTGCAGGGTCACGTGTGTGTAGGTGTGTGTTTGTGTTCAGGTTGGTGAGGATGTGTGTAGGTGTATGTATGCAGATCATTGTGTGTGTGGGTGAGTGTATATGTGTATGTGTGTGGGTGAGTGTGTGTGGATGAATTGGTCTGTAGGTGAGTGGGCGAGTGGTATATTGTGTGTGTGTGTGTGTGTGTGTGTGTGTGTGTGTGTGTGTGTGTGTGTGTGTGTGGTATAACCTACTTATGGTCTTGTTCAAGAAGCTGACTGGACAGTGCTTCTAGAATGTGGGACTGTAGCACTCTGGGTAATTACTGTAATGTACACCAGTTAGTTCAACTACTTCTCCTTCACGGCAACCTCTAACTTGACTGCACCACCCAGCAACGCCACTGTTCTGAGATCAACCAATAGTGCAAATCTCTTATGCTAAACTTCTCACTAGAAAGCATCCATACCGCTCTGGGAACAGCAATAATCTGTTAACCTGGCACCACTGTGCTGGAATCAGACATTGCATCTGTCTGTTATATGAACCATTACATCAGAATGCTGTATCACTGTACTGGGAACAGTTACAGCACTGCTTCTCAGCTTTGGAAGAAGCCAAGTAATCAGACTGCAAAACAGCACACAACAGTACCCTGCAGCAGTGCAACCTTTTCAATCGCTCCTCGCCACGTAGTGTAATAACCCAGTAATCAAAAGAAACGAAAAAAAAAATATCAGAAACAGTTAACACAGCCTTCCCTAAAAACCACTGCCTTTCCTGCAGCCCGAAACACACGCAAACCTGCACACGCATGCATGTATGACCTTTATAGTCTTTGATAAAGAATAACAGATACTGAGATGTGTGTAGTATACAGTGAGTCAGGCTTGGCACCATATGCTCTCAGTGTGAAGCAGAGGCGTGTGTGCGTGACGCTGTTTGTAGAGCAGTAGTGAGGATGCTCCGTGCAGACGCACGATAGTGGTGAAAGTTGGAAATGATCAATAGGTTCCGAGCTGCAGATGGAGCCCAGGAACACAAGTGAAAGACGTGGAGAAGGCATTTATAATCATCAGCATCCCGCCATGGCCATCTGTTGGGGACGGAAGCACTGCGCGAACAAGCAACACACACACACACACACACACACACACACGTGTGCGTTCGAGAACACACAGCAGCTAGCGACTATGTGGGTGCGACAAGCGGGTACAGCCGGCGGGCGTGGTGCCCGAGGGCCCAGGCCTCAGCCCACCTGACCAGACACCGGCTCTCCCACGGCTGCCCGTGCCAACAGGACACCTGATCCTGGTGAAGACAGACGGAGGGACAGGTGTGGGCCACTCACCCACGGTCCCGAGCTGCTGCCGAAATCCCGAAAACTGAATCTAACGCGAAAGCTACAAAGCCATCTGACGCTTGTGGGGGATCAAAGGGCAGAAGGATGAGTGCAGGGATTGGCTGAGCTTTCATGGATTGTAAGCAGGGCGGAATACCAAAAAACAAAAACAACAACCCCGAGGAGCCAATCAAATACCAAAAAACAAAAACAACAACCCCGAGGAGCCAATCAAATCAGTCGGGAGGGACCTCTTTGTTTTGCTGAGGTGATGGTGATTGCATGTTTGATAGATATCTGTAAAAACACAGAACCCTTTATCCCACATTCAAGCACTGAGGCACCAGCCTTTCTTGTATAATGTAATGTAGATCTGTGATCAGCAATTTGGCAGTATAAGAAACCACAGTTCATTTCCACTCAGGCAGTGAAGCTAATTGGATGTGGAGATGAGGATGACAAACTGTAGAAAGTTCTTCCCATAAGGTTCCTGGAGCCTTTCCTCAACCCTTTCATCAGGGGTCTTGAGTGAGGAGTTTTTGTTGTGGTTGAAAACAAGCTTGGGCTCCTGCCCTCAAGCTGGAACAAACTGGAATTTGGTTCTGTCCAACTCAGCAAGCAGAAGGAGCTTCAAGATTTCACTACTTATGGCAGAAGCTCATAATTAAGGGTAAAACACAAAACTCAGACTGAATTTGAAGCAAATTCATAATGAAGTTGAGCAAACCGTCAGACACCTTTATACTTGGAGGGTGGAAGATCATGAATAACCAAAATAAATAAATAAAATTAAATTAATAAAGAACAATAATAGCAAATAAATGAATTAAATTAAATAGTTAATAAATGGAAGTGCAAAAGCACACATGCACGTACACACACACACACGCACGCACAAACAAGTGCACACATGTGCACACACACGCACACACACACACACACACACACACTCTGGTATATAATTACAGCCAGAAAGGTACTTGCAGGGAAACCCCAGCCTGGTGCTTGCAGGCATTTGAAACAGTGTCAGGTAGCAGAAGTAAGGAGCTTTGCTTCTGTTGAACACACCAACCCTCACAATAGACGCCACCTTTAATCGTTATTCCGTCCCAAGGATAAATTCACACGGTCATCTCTGTCAGCATAATGTGAAAAGATGTCTCACAATGGGTGGGGCTCACATCTCTTTGGTCACACTCAAAAAAGAGGAAAAATCCATACAACACACACACACACACACACACACACACACACACACACACACACACAAATTCCCTTAAATGTTACATCTCTCAGGCCCTGGCTCCACTAAAAACTCACAAGCAAAACAATGAACAAGCAGGACTCCAGTAAACGTGTCTGTTGAGCCACGTGTGTGTAACCGTGACAGAGGGGACGGTCCCTGTGAGAGGAAGAGCAGGAGTTCACCTAATGAAGGAAGATGGAGGCGAATCGCAAACGATGGAAAAATCGCAGAAATTTCCACAGATCCACAGATAACAGGACACGCTCCCCTTCAGATAAAGGAAACGGCAAGCGAAGTTTAAAATGTAAGATCGACAGGTTGGGGAATGTTCTGGGCCCCTTTCAGACTACTTCACCTTTAACTCACAGGAGCAGAACGGGCAGTGCAATGCTGCCTCCATCCAAAGAAATAGAAAACAAATACGTTAAGAGAAAGAGGCTGAATGTTAAGCACTGGTAGTATTATTCTGTCCCTTCCACAGATGTGTGTGCGTGTGTGTGTGTGTGGGGCCTATCGGTCCAAGGCCTGCGTAATAGATAGCTGGTCTTAGTATTGTCCGCAGCTAAAGAGTTTTTGCTGTCAGCTTGCTCTTACATAAATAAGCCACATGGATACTGTGTGTTGGAACCACTTTAGAGGAGGATTGCAGATAACAGGTATAAAGGGGGGAAAGAGGGTGGAGGTGATAATGATCTGAAAGCCCAGGCGAAAGGGTCGATAGCAGGTGAGGTCAGGGGCAGGAACCAGGACCTGCTGCAGAAGCGGTCAAGAGCCACGTGACGGGCAGTGCGGCTCGGAGTCGTCCAATCACATGCGAGCACCGTCTCGGCCAATCGGTTGGTCAGCGTGTCGCATGAAGTACCACATGCGCAACGTGGTCACTTGGTGTCATCTTGATGTGTTAAAGTCCGTTGTCTGCTGGGGTGTGTATAGTGTATAGTGGGCAGGTTTGTGTTTGTGTCTGCTGGGGTGTGTATAGTGTATAGTGGGCAGGTTTGTGTTTGTGTCTGCTGGGGTGTGTATAGTGGGCAGGTTTGAGTTTGTGTCTGCTGGGGTGTGTATAGTGGGCAGGTTTGTGTTTGTGTCTACTGGGGTGTGTATAGTGTATAGTGGGCAGGTTTGAGTTTCACAGTGCAGATTTCTTCTTGCCACAGTGCTCCGATGTTTTGGAATCCAGATGTTTTGGTCCTTCTATATTGCAGCACTACACTGCTTAAATACAACACCTCAATCACGAGAGGCACAGGAGAGACTGCAGTTCTCTGACATGTGATGGAGTGATGGAGTCTTACATAACCGGAGACAACTATGATGGAATGGAATAAAAAAAACACACTGGGGGTGGAGGATAATCAATTTTGCAACACAGGCCACAGCCACGATCGAATTGCCATGGTAACCTGACATTTTGGACGTAGGTGGCACGTTGGCAGAATATGGGTGAATAAGGAACATGTATATGACAATAAAAAGCCCAGGGAGAAAGCAAACTCTCACATCCGAAAGCCTCCCTCTCTTCGACCAGCCACTCTCTCACACACCACCAGAGATCCACCTCTCTCCCTCCATCTCATCCACGAGCAACTTTAAACCCATAACCTTAAATTCGTAACCTTAAACCTTACACTTGCATTGCATATACATGCACTATATAGCCAAAAGCATGCTGGACTTGTTGGACATCCTATTCCAAAACCATGGACACTCGTATGGACTTCACCCACTTTGCAGCTTCGCACTTCAGAGAAGGTTTTCCACAGGATTTTAGAGTCTGTCTTTGGGATTTAGTCAAAAACACATTTGTTAGGACCACAAGGTTCCTCCACACCAAACTCATCAAACCTTGTCTGTATGGAGCTTGCAGGTGAACAGTCATGCTGGAACAGGAAAGGGACTTTCCCCAAACACTGCCACAACGCTGCAAGCAAAGAATCATCTGAAACACCTTTGTATTCTGACGCTTTAACAATCCCCTTCAGTGGACACGAAGAACCAAGTCCAACCACTTGCAAACCAGGCCCAGATCATTATCCCTCCTCTACCGCTGCCACTTTGAATTCCGGCCGGCAGCGCTCTTCTGGCATCTGTCAAACCCAGATTCGTCCATCATGCCGCCAGACAGCGAAGCGTGATTCATCACTCCGGAGAACCGTCTCCACGACTGCAGCATCCAGCGGCGGAGCGCCTGCCACACACGCAGTGATCTCAGGCTTGCGTTCAGCTGCTCGGCCATGGAAACCCTTTTCACGAAGCTTCCTGTTGCACGGTTCTCGTAGTGATGTTGCCTCTATAGCAAGGGCTACAGCAGACAGGTGATTTATATGCACTGGGTGCTTCGGAGCTTGGCAGCCCCACTCTGCGAGAGTGCATGGTGCAACCCTCCACGGCAGAACTGCTTCTACTCTTTGATGCTTCCATTTTACAGTAGTGGCTCTCACAGTTGACCAGGGCAGATATAGAAGGGCAGGGACTTCACAAACTAACGTGTGCAAAGAGTACCATCCTGTTACAGTGCCTCATTTGAAGTCGCTGAGGTCTTCAGCACGGCCCACTCTACTGTCAGTGTTTGGATATGGAGATTGCAATGACTGCATGCTTGATTTTATATGCCTTTTAGAAATAGCAGTGGCTGAAACATCTAAACTCGTTATTTAGGGGAGGTGTCCACATACACACTGTTAAAATACATACATGTACAGTACCAGTTAAAGGTTTGCACACACCTGACTGAATGCATGTTTTTAATAGTAACAAAGACATTATAATCTGATGGGTTATGCTTAAATTTGTTTGTAAGGCAAATCTAAATAGGTGAAGATGTTAGCCTACATATAAACTGATTTTCAAAACACACATGCACTCAGATGCACACACAAACAAATAATTAACTGTAAATGCACCTGCAGCAAAAAAATAAATAAAAATCTTTCAGAACCTCAGCCTTCAAGTGCTCTGCACATATGAAAATTTCTTCAAGACTGATGGAAAAGCCTCGTGCAGCTGGAGAACATCACTAGTGTGGAGCTGAGGAGGACAGTAAAGGGTGGCTACTCTGAAGGATCTAATATCTAATATAAACAGATATTAAACTATCACAGCATCATCACAAATTTGTTACTTCATTGGTTCGATATGTTTACTGTTTTTTGTTTTTTTTTTAAACGTAGAAAATACTAAAAATAAGCAATGATTAGGTATGATCATACTTCTGACTGGTACTGTGTGTATGTACATATCTATTCATTCATGCATTAGTAATATATTCATATTTAAAACACCAATACTGTTGCCACATACATTATGAAATACATGTGAAATACATGTGAAATACATGTTTACATGTTAGTGAAAGCTTTGTACATGCATAACATGAAATGCATGTGGAAATATATCAAACTCTCATGCATGTATAAATTAACACGGAATATGAACATGGATATGCAGAGATAAAGACAGACGTACATGTTCAAGTGTTTCACGCATGTGTGTGAGCAGTTTCTGCCGGTTGCAGTCGTTCTTGTACATGCAGCATATGAAGTAATTTCAGGATGTCCGGGAGTCATTTCAGCAAAACTGCAGTCCATAATATGATGCACTTTTGCCAAATTTGCAACTTTATGGTAAAGTCAGTGATAACTGTTATTTCGTTCAACAGAGCACAATGAAGAACTGAACACACGTAAGACAGGAGAGGAGAGGTGTTTTATAGAGCTTGATCACGACATGCTCATTTTCCATCTTGCCTCTGCATGGCTCACTCTGCATGGCTCACTCTGCATGGCTCACTGTGCATGGCTCACTCTGGGGTAAAACCTTGAGCTAGATTGGGTTTCACTGTTTTAAATCCAATATGTCTCTGACTTTGTCTGATTAGGAGGCAGTTCAATGCCTCTAGTTAGCAAGGAAGCTGGTTTACTCCAGTTCTGCAGGCATTCACACACTTTGCCTTAAGAATTCAAACACTTTGGTGTTACATTGCTAATGTGCTATGAAAAAAACCATATCGTCGCCAGTTTTAACCTATAATTTTAGATGACAGCCTCTGTCAAAGTGCAAAAATAGGAAAAAGTGAAAAATGGTAAATGTCTAGTTATACATAAATACATGCACTCTCTCATACACACACACACACACACACACACACACACACACACACACACACACACAGATGCACAAACAGACTTTTATTTGTATTTATATAAGGCCTGGTTTTCTACCAGTCTATGTATTATCTGTAACTGTTTTAGCTAAAATGCTAGTGATCAGAAATATGTCTTGGCCTTTTTAGTAAGAAACTACCACACACACACACACACACACACACACACACACACACACACACACACACACTCATACACAAAGACAAACATTTAAAGCCTTACAAAATAGAAGGGACTTTCAGAGCAAGGTATTTCTGGAACTGTATAAGTTCTCTCCATCTAAGATATCGTCCACAGCAAGGCCAGATGCAAACCGCCGTGGCTTTCAAAAAGACTCAAAATAAACCACCAAAGCAAACAGGGGAGGAAGGAGTGAAGGAGCGTGTACTGTGGGCACACTCAGCCGAGCTTAATTCATATTTAAAGATTTTCTTTATTACATCTTTAATGGTCTTTTTTTTTTTTTCGGTAGATGCCCTCAGCTTCTCGCTCCCAGCGGTGTTTAATTCGTATCCCATTGAGTCGTCTGGCATGGACTTCTTGACTTTCTTCCCTTCATCTTCTCTCTCTTTTTCTTATGGAACTTTTATTGCTCCTTGGCTGCTCCACAGAGGATTCACACTACCGCTCTGGACCCAAAGGCACATAGAGACTCCAATATGAGCACAAAATATAAATAAATAAAAAAGACTATGTGGTCAGAGGAATTTACCATCTCGACTCGTGATGGCTGGACCTAGGGTGACACTTTGGGCCAGCGTTTAGTGTTCAGTTAATTCAGTCTCTTCTCTGAATTCAGATATGCTGTAATGCTGTTCTTTTCAGAACAAATTAAATTACTAGCCATGAAATTAGAAGCTCTATATCTGACTGTTTTCTGATCCTCTGTGGTTGGAGAGAGGAAAAGAATCAAGATCATGTTAAGGAGATTATGGAGTATTTGCAAGCCCCATGTATTTGTCCGTATCCTTAAACGTGAGCATCCCTATTTAAGAACCTGAAGTGTTCATTGCGGTTTCATAATGTCCTCATAAATTAGGATTTAAATTAGGATTTATGAGGACGTTATGAAACTGCATTTCTGAATTTCTGAATTCTTAAGTTCCCACTGCCTACAGTTGTCTGTATATGATCTATAAGGAAGGTGAGTTTTTTAATATGAAGCTATGTGGAATAAACCCCCAAAGAACCACTGATTGTTCTTTTAACTGTGTCTTAAATATCTTAAATTTAAAATAAATGGTTTAAATGAAATGTCATAAATTTAGGATCTTAATATGTATGAGCACTGCAGATGAAGGGTTTTTAACTGCCTGGGACCTAATGGCCTGGCTGGGTCTTCCCTGCTCGAGCGCAGTGAATAAACCATTCGTGCACCGATCCAACTCATCATGATTAGCTGATGAGCTGAAATAGGTGTGTAAGGGCAGAGAAAATTTGAAACTGTGCAGGGCAGTTGAAAACCTCTGGTGTGGAGTTATTAACTGTGGCAGGAAGACAGCTGCTTGAAATTCAAACCACTGAAATCACTAAAATTCAAAGTTCCGCAGAGACTGATATGAAAAGTGACACTTGCATGCTGACCCACAACCCACACTCCTGCGTACAAACCCGCCAGGCACCCGCCTTAATCCAAACACACTTTGTCAGATAATACTAATGAACTATCCCCACTAGCATAAATCATGCGGCAGCCTGCTCCTGTGGGCCTTAATGAGTTACTGGAGCTTAATTAATTCACAGTGAATTCCTAAATTGAAGTCGCAAGCTTCCATTACGATAGCAACTTCGTGGTGGTGGAGGGGGGGGGTCTGTGTTTATGAAGCATTCTTTCGACATGCCTGGAAGAGCTAATAGCTTCCTGCTCTTCCATCTCACTCATCTGGGTGAAAAAAATAAATCGTATTTTTTCTGCTGTTTTCAAGCATTTAAAGAATTGTTTTCCTGCTGAGAAACCCTAACCCTTCTCCGTATTTTGATGAAGAAAGACAAATGGAAAACATACATGGCAGACAAGCAAAGTTAGTCCTCGAAAACCTGAAGCTTTAATTCGACAGGAACTGGGTCAGCTCCTGAGGCATTTAATTCTGGCAGATGTCAATTAATACTCATTATGGAAGTGGAATCTTCCTCATTTCCTTTTAATCCTGGCATCCCATCAGAGATTTATCAAGATTTTTTTATGATGTATGATTCTCACTTTTTAATGTGGAATCCATTTTTCCCTTAGAGAGAACGCAGTTTGCATGGGCATTTCATATTGCTATGCTCAGGCACCTAGACAGAAGGTATCTTCATGTTATAAACCAACACAGGCTGAGCACAAACTGTGTATCAGGAAAAACAGTTGCTGTCATTTGGGTTGCACAGAACATATGTTCACAACTCTTACGGTAATAGATTTCCCAGGTGTGAAACCATGTGAGAGCAGTAAAGGAAGTGCATGCACTTACTTGAGTGTGAACTGTTCCACCGTGGAGTTTGGCACTAAGTACAGGAAGATGTTGAGAGTCTCCCCAGGTTTTAATGGCTTGTCAGGCAGCCTTAAGAAGAGGTTCTTGTCCAGCTGCTTGTCCACCACCAGCTGCTCTTGACTTGGCTGGTACAGGCTGATACTTCCAATCCGAAGTAAGGGCTGCTGGGGTGAGCTTTCTCCTCTGGATCCTCCTCCTCGTCTGGGGTAACTTTCCCCACACTCACCTTTAATGTCTGGATCGTGGAGAGTGTAGTAGAGCTCCACCTGGAGGGTCTCCCCACTCATCTCCAGTCCATCTGAGACTGACTTCCTGCGGCCCAAGGGTGCCACGTTGACATTGAACCAAGTGGAAGGAAGGTCCAGCTGGGCCAAGCATTGTGCCAGGTCTCCTTGGAGTCTGCAAGAAGTCTTGATCTCCCGAACATCTCGGAAGGCATGCAACCTCACACAAGGCAGCTTGTCCTGACCCTTGAAGTTGTCCCAGTCGCGGCCAGCGATGTAAAACAGCACCTGGACCAACGGGTTGCTTGCAAACACCTTGGACTGAACGATAAAGGCCCTCACCTTCCAGCTGACAGTCAGCCTACCCGGGATGTCCAAGGGACTAGATGGCTGCAGGAGGTCTTTGGGAAGCGTCTGGTCCTGGGTGAAAGGGCCTAGGGAGATGTTGACTGAAGGTAACTCCTTGGTCTGAAAGACCACAAAGCTCTCAGAGCGCTGCAGCGGGTGTCCGCCGGGCCCGCCGCGTGACGGGACTTTGCTCTTTTGGAGGAAGAAGGCAAGTTGGGTGTTGGAGAGCTTGAAGCTGGCTGGGAGGTACATATCCGGTGAACTGGAGGCGGCGCTGGCATCAGGGGCACTGAGGAAGGCATTGGAGCTGGTGGGGGAAACTTTACCTGCAACTGCAGAAAGAACGAAAGAAGCATCAGACAGCTGTAGTCAAACATGAGAAGCAGATATGCAGAACACTGAAACAAGGATCTGAATAACCGTAATCACAGAAAACGCACTAAACCATAGAAGCAGGTCATCAGGTACTGACACTGACGAGTGGCTGTTACAAGTGACTGTTACATTTGTGCTAAAAACATACTCAGTTTTACTTCAAATCAGATGGTCCCTGCAAAATTAGTATAGAAGAAGTGAGAGAGACAGATGAAGGAAGAGAGAGAGAGCGAGAGGGAGGGAGGGAATAGTGTATGAGAAAGAAACTGAAACACATCTAGTTTCAGTTAATTAAAGATAAATGCATGTTCTGATGGTGTCGTTTGATTATGGTGAGTTGAACAAAGAGGTGAAACAGGCCGGGCCTCTAATGTAGATTCACATCAGCTCATTGTGCTTGTCTGGCTGGGTTTCACACATCCTGTGTTTGCGTGTCCAATCATATATTGTACACAGGGACAGCAATGACTCCTGCACCCACAGGGAGAATTATCCAAGACCACATAACTAATCAATTACTCTGTATGTGCAACACGCTGACCGTAACCCAGCTAAGATGCAGACAAATTGAGTTAAATCACGAGTCAAAAGTATCGGAGTCAAAAAGTTGGCCAAAGCATAAATGGGTTTATAAATCTTTCAGAGTGATAAAAATTTCTTGTATCAAACCACCAATAAAGTGGACCAAGTGCAAAGCCAACCTGGTGTTATTTGAGGCACAAAACGAGCAGAATACCACAAACCATAAAAATAAAATAAAAAATTGTACGTCATTTCTCTGCAAGCTATCACAGGTAATCTGTTCAAAGCAAGGGCCTGGCTTTACAACAAACAGTATGAATGGAACATACTTATCAGAACCAATAGCAATAGGAGACATTGCCCGTTTCTCCAGTCCAGTAGAGTAACGGAATATCCCATATTACACCCGTGCTTCGAACCAGGGATCAAATGAAACACATTCTTGGACCGCACAAAAGAAATTTATCCATGAAAAATAAGTGAGAGACAGAAAGATGAGAAACTCGAACTCGATCAACGCTGAAAAAAACATATATTTCCACTCAAAATATTCAACATTGTTCCAGTCAAAGAGTCAATCAAAGAGGTCTTCTAGTTGAAATCCATGCACGTCACAATTTCTTGCAAAACAATCTTGCTGAAGGCAGAGTGAAGCCTGTTGAGAGGTTCTTCAACCATCCCCCGAGCTCCAGCATGGTGAAAGTCTGTCCTCTCTCACTCTGAACTAAGCCCACCCCACTCTCTGTAGCTCCTGAACTTGGCTCCTCCCCACAGTTCTAGCCACTCCTCCCAACCAGAGACAAAGCCCCAGACACCGCCCTGTCTCGCCACACCTTGCCCCAGCCTTATAATAACCACTTTAGCTCCTGGTCTGGCATCCCTGTACATTGACACTAGACTCACTGCAAACTCCCCTACTCCGTTTACCTTCTCCCACTGGACATGTTGAGGCAGACACACTGTGTATGTGTGTGTTCGTGGGGTGTGGTGGGGGAGGGCTGCATTACTTGAGCGCCTTCAGGCAGAGAAAGAGACGGGATTAGAGAGAAGATCACTGACGAATTAGCTCTCCTCTCTTTTCCCGTCCAAAGACTCCTGAGAAATACATTTAAATGAAGGTGCCGGAGGGGGGAGGGGTGGCAGTTCACTAACTCCAAAGACTTTTTCACAGAACAGAGAAAGAGAGAGAGAAAAGAAATTAGCATATATGGGTCTTCTCTCCCTTCATAATTTTGTGTTTTGGCCACAACTACAGAAGATACACTACAAAGAGCAGACAAAAAACACATTCAGATCTTTTAACA
This sequence comes from Sternarchorhynchus goeldii, assembly GCA_028565775.1. Taxonomy (NCBI): domain Eukaryota; kingdom Metazoa; phylum Chordata; class Actinopteri; order Gymnotiformes; family Apteronotidae; genus Sternarchorhynchus; species Sternarchorhynchus goeldii. The sequence continues at coordinate 3,037,932 of JAOXYF010000003.1, read as the reverse complement.
AGTTATTGTGTTAACTGAAACAACATTTCTGGCTAGCGAGCTACAAAGGACGCTTGTAATTTCTTCTATATGTAAACATTTCTTCCAGCATAAGCTAGTAGGAGCTGCGCTCTGTAGCTGAAGGTTACTACACTATTCACTTTCAATGGGGCTGCGCTGATTGTAAAGGCCTGGATTAGGTTTCACTCTCGCACCGAGATTCGAGCACCTTTTGGCCCGATCGCGGACTGCGGCGCGTGAAATGAATACCTCCTAAAGGAATGAGCTAATGCCTCTGAAAGCCAATCCATTACAAACACATTAACCGCTAAAGAGCATCTCTCCCACGCCCAGCCTCTCCTCGCCTCGGTGCTGGTGGACCCGGAGTGGGAGCCTCCGGCGGCTCGCTGGCCCGTCCAGAGCGCAAACCCCAACGCAGGGCTCCTGGAGCCGATATACCATGTCCCCCAGCAGAGCGGCCCTTTTTTCTCTGCCGAGCACTGCAGCAAAGTGGGGGCCCAGATGGGATTACAACATGAAACCGACAGTCGGCTCCATTCAGCTTCTTATTAGGCCTCTGGGCCCAGTAGAGAACCTTCTGCTGCAGTGCAACGTTACAGGATATGCATCTGTTGGGGTTTGAATTGTGACTCAGGCTGGTCCCCAGGGTTTTTTCTTTGCTGGTTCTTCTTTTTAAAAAGCTATCTTCAACTAAGCCTTATGGGAAATAAAGCATCACACTCGTTCCTTCCTTGACCTCGGTCACCCTCTTTAAAACAGCTCACCAACATCTCCCACCTTCTACCCCAAGATTCAATATTCACGAGTTTTATTGTCATATTCCCTGCAAACTTCTTATCCTGCGTTTCATCCAGCTAAGAAAAGAACTATGTAATAATATGTAAATATGAAAAGAAAAGAATCAAAAAGCAGTAATAAAATCGAGTCTATATTATTTACATATGAGGTGGGCTGTATTGAACATGTGCATAAAAAGTCTCTGAAGACTGTATTATTAAGTGCAAAGAGCAAAGTGCTTATTGAAACATAGTGAATAACAGCCGACTGACTTTTGAATATTCTCGTGCAAAAAAAAAAATCTGCAGTAAACACCTGGCCTGTGTGTAGTGTTCAGATGCAGAGTTCATCAGCAAAAAGCATGTGTGTGCGTGTGCTGGACTACATCACACAGCTGCACAGTTAGAATCAGTCATTCACAAGTCTGACGGCAAGTGCATAAAACCAGCTCCAGAGGCAAGCGCCCACTAGTAGCCATTCTTCTCAATAAATACATAGAAAGTTAGATATCATAGTATTATTTCTGTAAAAAGGAAAAGATCACAAAAGGAAGTAACACTAGTTGTTCCAAGATTATCGGATGTATCTGGCTGAACATTACCTGTAAGATACAATCTATAAATAGTCTGGATTGTCTGAAGTTCCCCCTCCCTCCCGCCGTGGCCAAGAGCAAAAGATATCAGTCAGAGGAAGTGATAGACAATCACTTCCTCTGCATTACTGGGAGTGACTAAATACAATTTTTCAGACCTGACACTTGTACTTATTTCCAAGCCACTTTAACTTTGGAAACAGTTTTAAATGACAGAGGTATTGCAGTACAAATTAACCAGAGGGTTATGTTAATAAGTTTCTACCTATATACGTTTCTGTGATGAGACGGAGGAATGTGTCCATTAGAGCCACTGTATTGGAACGTGCTCAGAGGAAACAGACGGAGAGAAATCGAATGAAATGGAGTCCAGTGCTCAGAAAGAGGGCAGGACAAGGCGAGTGATCAAACATTGCAGTAATGCGATGTGAAAGGTAAATCATGGAAGAGCAGTCACAGAGAAAGTAACATTTGTTTTGCAAAAACAACGCCGCCAATATTCATAAATCAGTGATACACACTGCTACATTAGCCAGACTCGACTGAGATTTGATTCCATTAGGTTGCCTTCAGGACTTTGACTAATAATTCTGAAGTAGAGCAAAAACATCACTGCTATGCAACTTTTCGCAGATGCTCTTTCTGGGTAAAGGCTGTGGTGGTGGTGAAGAGAGGCGAACAAAGTGTTACCTCTGACTATTTTTTTTTTTATCTTGTGCAGTACCTCATGAATCAAAGCCTCTGTCGAGTACTGAGAATTTCATTAGAGTACAAATATGACTCCACAAGAATTCATAAGTCTTGCTGGGGGTCATGGCTGAGAGAACGAGGACAGCTCACACAGAGTGTACTAAACCTTTTGATCCCGCGGGTATGCTAACTAGGAGTGGTCGCCATGAGTTGCCGGCTACCGAAAGAGCAGCGGCTTGAGCTAGCATGACAAACAACAGTTGCAAATGAAGTGATTAGCATGAGAAACAGGCACTGGCTGGGTGACCGTTAGCGAGGTGGCAGGGCTTCTGGGCTGGTCGGGAAATGAAATCCTCTACTAAGTAATGAGGCTTAATCAGCGAATGTAGCATATCAACAGGGAGGCTAACACTACCTTCCTAAGAAAGTGGGGAGATGCTGGGGAGAAGCGAGGAGAAAGTCACGTTCATCGCTGTGCAGGGAATAATGCTGATCTTACTTAAACGTAGATACTGATTAAGGACCCTCAGTGCCAGCAGGCCCCTGGCCTAGCCTGGCTAGTGCCTCTAGACCTTGCAGTCTCTTTGTCCTTTGCCTTCCCATGAAATTTCCTCTCTTTTCATTCAGTCTCCTGGTAGTGGGGGCTGTTCTAGAGCAGTGCCAGGGCATCACTCACTCACGGTGGAATCAAACGAGGCGAAATGAAACGAGAATATATTTTTCGTCGATGGCATGACAGGGCATCATTTTGAATTCACCGGTTCGATGCCACGCAGCAGTATGAAATATGTAAGCAGGTAATGTGTAACATTAAATGACAGGAAACGAAATGACAAACAGAAAAGGGTCTGGCGTCACAGTCTGAGGTGGAAAAAAGCAGCTGTGGGACACATGAGGAACAACATGAGGAACACTTAGTGAAAGCTGTGCATCAAGGCATTTATTCCTCTCCTTTAAAAAACAAAACAACAACAAAAAAACCCAGTTATGATGTAAGCTACACTGAATAAACGCAGGGATGGAGAAGGCCTGAGCTGGCAGAGAGAGCCAGGGCCTTTTCCAGGACAAAGGATGAGCCCTGGAGCCCCTTGGCCCCTGTGCCGAAGAGGGCCAAACCTTTCACGGGAGTCTCATCCTCTCCGCCTGCTGGCCTTCGCGCCCTTAAATAGACATTTCATGTTTATGTTCCTCTGGATATTGATTTGATTATAATAAGATCCATAATGAGTCTCCGCAGACATCTGATTTGGCAGAACATGGGATATTTGGCACATTTCAAAATGCATAATGTTAGCTAGCACAATAAAATATGTATCTTTTTTCTTTTGTTGTGATCAGATTATTCCAAGCGTGGTATAAACATTTGGCTTGGACTTGGATTTACTGAGCATAACATCTGGTTAAAAAGTAGATTAAATGCTTGTTGGTATTGGTTTTTTTTTTTTTTAAGAGTTTAACTGACTCATGAAACTGCTGACATCAACAATGCAGAAAAATATGATCTCTAGTTGAGGATCATTGTTGAGGAACATCTTGCTCTGTTCTCAAGAGTACAGATACAAGGCACAAGCCAGGTGGACAGGCTTTGCTTATGCAAGTGAAAGCATGAAGACCATCTCTAAGAAGATTCCAAATGAACATATCTGAGACAGGTATCAATGTACAGTGCCAGTTAACAAAACTTAAGAGGACATGGTCAACAAAACCATTTCTTTACTATGTTTTTAAACAAAAGATTGTTTCAATAAGGGAAATGATTTTCCCATACCACATAATGCGCACAAAAACACTTTGCAAAATGCAGCGTCCTCCCAAAAACATTTTCATATGCCAAGATATGTTATGACTTCACGTTTTTAGGTGGGGACCTGCTTTAAAATGGCAGACCACAGTGTGCAGTTGAATCATGGGACATTACAACAGCCTGGAATGAGTTCTGGTCGCCTGAAAACCAACTGTGCGACACGAGCGCAGTCTGTTTAACTAGACTCGAAACAAAACAAAAATTTACTGCATGAAGCGACTCCCCCTTTAAAATACATTACTGGCTGGGAGAATCTAGACTTCTGTTGCTGTCGGATCCTTTAAACTGCTCCGTTTTCCACATGTCGTGACTGATGCTGCACAGAAACACAGAAGAGTACATGTCCAGAGAGCGTATGTGATTCCAGAGAGCGTATGTGATTCCAGAGAGCGTATGTGATTCCAGAGAGCACCAGTGTCATAAATGCTCATAGAAAACATCAGTTACTGGCATTAAGACAACTCATAGAAAAGGAGTATAAAATTATCTCGCTTAACTCGGTTGCCTGGTAACCCTGTATGCGTTTCCAGCGTAGTTTCATACTCAGAACCTGGCTGCTGTGATTCCGTTTTTAAAACCAATGGGTTGGATACGGTGTTGAAAAAAACAAAGTACAGGTACACAAGATCATTCACAACAAGGCAACAGTCATTTTGATGAAATGTAGCGAGGCGAACATCATCCATGTAAGAACATATTGGGTTAAAAATATGTATGTTTTGGAATTGGATAAGAGGCAGTGTCACTGGTTCTGAAGCTGTTTCACAACCTCACCTACAGAGTCAAAATGACAGTGAATAGACAGCCATTGATGTGCAGTTAATCAGGGTCACATCTGGGCGGTTATGTAGTTCAATAGAAAGGAGAGAAAAAAAAAAACGTGCTTGAAACATAATCCTCCTTCGATCAAAGAGTTAGACTAAGAACAGAGGAACAATCCACTTGGTTCGAAGATCCTATTGGCTGCAAAGCACAGCTGCACATGTGCAGTTTAAAACACATCCCATATGGCTGAGCACATCCTGAAGTCTCAAGGGATATGAAACCATGCTGATTAAGGGTCAATGGAACTATTTCGAGTGTAAAATGACAGACAGCACTCCTGATAAGCGATCTATCTAAGAGACGAAGTCACACATGCCCCCTCACGATAAAAACACGATTGGTTTCACTTTGAAGACTCTTTAATGACTGTGAAAGGAAGAAGCAATATGGACAGACTCAACCCACAGGGAATTTCTAATGACCCTGTTGAATGAAAGGTTGCCTGCTTTTGTTGTCAAACGGTTACATACAAAGTACATTACTTTCACCTTCATATAGAGTATCACATCATCTCCAATGCAGCTTGAAACAAGGAACCTTTTAAAATTGACCGCTCAAAAAAACAAACAAACAAACAAACAAACAAAAAAACAATTCAAAAAAGCCCAAAAAATTGTTTTGACACTGTTATTTTGAGTGAGTTTTAAGGTGTATATGAACATATGCCAGATGTCCATCAGAATTCAGTTCTCTCCGGTTTTATGACTAACAGTCAAAGCCAACATCAAAGCGTAAATTTGTTGGGCAAGGGCAAACAGAAGAATTTTCTCAATAAAGCCTCAGAGGACTTTACACTGAAAACTGTGAACAATAATTATCATTTACATACACAAAACCCCTTCAAAGCTACTTGAATTGACCCTTCTTCACATTGTGCTTTCTTAGCCAAGTCTGTTTTCCTAGCCTGGGTTCTCTTCTTTGGATAATTACTTGTAGCCAGGATATGAGACCACTGTAGGGCTCACTCCCAGGAACACTTGACACAAACTTGCAATCTGAACAGAGAGAGAGAGAGCAAACAAGCTGTCTTTGTCTCCCACCAGTTGGGTCTCACACATCTTTTTCTTCCTGCGGTTCCCATGGCGATGGACCGCCAAAACTCTGGGCCAAGTCGCCATAACAACCGCCTCAAAAGAAGTACTGGGATGGCCCTTTGCCAAGAAATAAGTGAACAAGTGGGGCTTGAAAAGAAAATTCTTCTGCACCCATCCTCCTCCATCACCCCCACTTCCAATATCTTCCCCCATTCTATCAGCAGGGCCATCGATTCAGACAGATTAAGCAGATTAGACCCACCTGGCTCTACAGCTCCCCACAAGAGTGCTATTCATTACAGTCGACGTTCAAAGCACCTCCCTCTCCGCCCGATGAATTGTTTTGGTCGCAGAAACTCCGAGCATGGCCAACGGGTGAAGCGACTGACTTAAGCTTCCCCAGCTCTGCTGATAGTCCCTTGCCTTTGGAAAGCAGCTTATCGGCATTGCTCGACATCACTGTAAACCCCTTAAGCCTTGAATATTGCTGCCGTGCTCAGGAAAGATTGCGATCTCTGCTTCCATGAAGCTAGAGGCCTGGGCGGAGCGCCGCTGCCTTCAGAAGGGTGTAATGTCTCATGGTGAGATGCTGCTTCATCAGTCCAGGACAAGAGACTAGCAGCCGACATCAAGTTGGTCGGTGGATCAAAATTAGCAGTAAACCCTTCAGTAAATCACTGTATATCCAGATCCAGTAAAACACAGCAACCACTATAACCATATATGGTCACTATATGTGTTAGTGAATCATGTAAATACCACTATAACCATATATGGTCACTATATGTGTTAATGAAGCATATAAATACTCCATAACCATATATGGTCACTATATGTGTTAATGAAGCATATAAATACTACCATAACCATATATGGTCACTATATGT
>JAOXYF010000003.1:3004816-3021293 GCA_028565775.1 Sternarchorhynchus goeldii | reverse complement strand
TATATATAGTCAAGTTTTACATGATTTCAATCAAAACAAACAAAAAAAGTTGTTAAAAGAGCCCACAGTCTGGCTTTTCCATGCATATCAGGCAGTCATGTGGTAAAAGCCTATTGGGCCTTCCTGTTCACTGCCTCACAGGATCCAGTGTAACCGAAGCACCTGAAATTACGATCAATGCCTCTGGAAAGAAAAAAAATGCAAAAGGTATAAAACAGCCATTATTAAACAAATATAGTTTCCTGTCTCTCTATGGTCCGCAAAACACAATGCATTATTGTTATTATTTATTTTGACCTCGCTCTAACCTCACTCAAAAGAAAGGCATTCAAACATATTCTTATAAGGCGGAGAGCCCTGGATTTCTTCAAGGATGCATCCACGCTGGATTTCTTCATCTCCCCACGTGCATTTTTCTCCATCGTACCTTTTTCTAAAGAGCACCTCTCTGATATAAGGTTACTGCTAGCCTAGCGCTGCTCCTTTGTTTGACATAAGGCTAACTGCTAGCCTAGCGCTGCTCCTTTCTCTGACATACGGCTAACTGCTAGCCTAGCGCTCCTTTCTCTGATCGTTTATTTACCATTTCCCAAATGCAATTCTGCCAAAATGAGTCAGATCAGGACACCCTCCCCATCCCTCCATCCCTGCTCGACACAGACCTTTCATGGCAAACTCACATGGGATTCCTGACAATATCTTTTCCACCAACATGTCCAACATGCCAATGTCACTTGCTAGCTTTGAAAGATGATCTGAGCCTCTATAGTTCTGGTTATAATGCCAATGGGCCTTGTTCATGAAACGTGAGCAGAATGAATTTGCATGAAAATCGTTCGTAAAACACTTTTTTTTCTGGAAAAAACCCCCCCTTACATTCATTAAAGTCTTCGTAGTCTCAAAATCTTGCAAGTACAAATTAAAAGTACACCTGCAGGGACCAATTAGTTCATTATGGTAGATTCTGATTATTATAATAAGCTGTTACAGTCGCCACATTTCTGTTTGATTATTTTTTTTATACATAAAAGGTATCCATTTGAATGCACTTCCTTCTAAAAAAAAAAAAAAAAGACAATTTCCACATCAGAGTAATTTTTCCATTCGCTTCCTTATATGTTTCCATTTGTAATTCATGGATGTGGATTATAGTAATTGTATGCTAATTGTAAATAAATGTGCACACACCCAATTTGTGAACAACTGGCATTCATTAACACACCCATGTTCTACTACTAAATCCAGTGTTTACACGCTGTTTGTGAATCTGGTGGAATGTTTTCGAGAAAGTCTATATTGTAATTTGCAGTGTGGGTACTGATTTATTTTTGAGGTTCTGTCAGGAAATGAGGATGAAGATGATTCACAGCCCTGATGAAGCCCAATGTTCATACTGAACTTTAGGACAAGGAATCTTCCAGGTAAACTCCATCAAAGAAGGTAAAGAAGACTTGATACAATTAAACAAGCAAGAAATACGTCATATGAAGAAGCAAAAAATAAACAGAACGGTGGTCCTAAATAAACACTGCATTTTGTTATAACAAACACCAAGTCACAAGCATCTAATAGTAGTGTTTACACAACAGGTAAATCTGGCATTCTGGGGGTCTGGAAGGTTCAGAGAGGGGCCGTGGCCTAAATGGTACATTGGTAAAACGGGCACGCATGGTGCTGGAGTGCTCGCCTCCACCCACCTGCACCAGGGAGCTACTGCTGAAGCCCCTTACCGTGCCTTCGATTACAGCTCCCTCTCTCCATCTCTCCCTCTGCCTCACACCTTACTTCTTCTTCCCTCTCTTACCCCCCCCCCCTCGCCTCCTTACTCCCCCTCTCACTCTCCTTCTCTCTCTGCATCATCCTCCTCTCCTTTCTCTGCGTCTCCAGTGCAGGCCGAGCATTAGTCCCCACTCAGATCCACGCAGAGTCCCAGGTGTTCACACACACAACCCCTCAGGCTCTGCGAACAGGTAGACGGAGCTGCACGGACGCGGCACACGGAGCTGAAACGGCGGCGAGAAACGTAGCGGACCGGCAGGCCACAAGCACCAAACGGCAGGGACATGCCATTTTCCACCATTTTGCTGCACCAGTAAGCAAAAAGCATTATTACTAGTTACCCACGGCAACAGCGCGCAGCATTCAAACACCACTCACTTCCTACACGGCTTCCTCTCCTGGGCCACAGAGGAGTTTGGCCTGACAACTACTACAAATCGTGCTCTAACTAGGTTCTTGGAATGGAAAGAAAGTGGACAGTTGGTCGCATTTCTGCGCTCTGCTTCTCTCTCTCTCTCTCCTGCACTTTACTCTGATCTTGAATGTGTGTAGTGATGACGCAATTAACTGGCAGGGCCATTAGAAGCACTAATTGCGCAGTAGGGAGTAGGAGCTACTGTGGAGCTGGGAGATCAGGAGCGGCCATCATTCATGCTTCAGTAAACCCTCGGCCGCCACCTGTCTCCGCCGTCGCTAAATCAATCAAGACCCCATAATCCTATTACTCACCAGCCGACGGCCCTGACCAAACAAATCATGCCAACGACAGCAGACCACACACACACACACACACACACACACACACGTATCAACCTACATTATCATGCTATTCTAATCATTCTATTAAATGGATACAGCATATCACAACATGAAACACATAAACAACCCAGCTTGTTTATAATTCTGCAACTGGACTAGGACCGCATGGAAAAATCAATCTACTATGTGAGAGGATAAATACTGAATGAAGATTTATTTATGCTATCGATCAGTATCAAGAACAAGCACTTACCTGCTCCCAATTGAAATGACATCATACACAGAAAACCAGAGGAAAAAGAAGAAAAAAAAATAATTAATATTTTATCAAAATGTGTCAGACGGCAGAGATAAACACATAAAGGAGTGAATTATATGTGTTATGTTCAAATAATTCATAGCTTTTGAGAGCACATGTGTAATTTACTGCTGGGACGTAACTCTAAGGCCAGTAGCGCTTTCAGAATGCTAACTGCTGCATTTTCATCAAAGCCCTGTTGTGATGGACACAACGTGTCATAGAAAGAACCAGTGGCTTGATAAATGTAATACATCAGTCCCCAGCGACAGGAGAAAAATAGTTTGTTAGCATCCGCATCTGTTTATTGAACATAAGAAGGCTCTAACGTGGTGCTTTGTTTTTTCTGGGGGGGAGGGTTCTGGAGTACTAAATTAGCAGACAGTCCAACATCAATATCCATCAAAATGTTTTTTAGAAACATTCCCTGCAACAAAAGGCACTATCCGGAACACTAAAAACAATAACAACAAACAAAACTCATGTCAAACACAAAATAAATCTTTCTAATCGATCCTCTTGACTGTAATTCTCCTCGAAAGGCAAGACTTCATCTAACTCCCCCACCCCTCCCCCCAACACACACAAATGTACCAGTGCAAGCCGCCACCCACTCCTGAGCCCGCCTACACTCCCGACCCCACCTGACACCAGCTCTGTTTTGGATGCAATCGACACCAAACATCCTGCCCCCATCCAAGTGGAAGAGAGAATCAGACTGATGACCCATTTCAATCCATTTATTTTTGTTTTGGGAGGGTGGTAGTAATGGATGGGGCAGGACAACTGAAGCCTGAAGCGCAGCTGCCCCCGGAGGGGCCCCCTTTGGCCCTCGCCCATGTACGGGGAAAGAAATGATCCAGCGCGCTTAGCAGCAGGGCATTGTCTTGTGTCCAACCCGAGTTCTTTTCTCCCAGCTCTGCGGGCCGAGTTACCCGGACACCACTAATCGCTCTCAAAAGACGGATTAACGGTGGAGGACAATATCGGGTGGGGTGTCTGGCCACAGCACCTGCTGAATGACACGACACTCCCACGCAGAACTCTGCCCTGTGGAAGCAGGAGTAGAGGGTGGGGTGACAGAGCGCATGCACACACGCTCACACGCACACACACGCCTGCCAAACGCCCGACTCAGACCATGATGACCACAGATACCTTTACCTCTCTTTCCATCCATCCCTCTCTCTCTCTCCCTCCCTCTGTGCTTCTTCTCACTCGTTTCCTTAACCACACCCCCTACCAACTCCCCAAAAGACACGCACATCCTCGGCGTACAGAGAGCCATCGGCGTTTCGTGCTCACGCACGGCTTCGTGACACATTCTTCCCTTCACTCGTGTGCATATGTGGTGCGTGAGTGGCACTTCATCACGCTGCCGCGGCACCCTGCCCGCTCACGCTCTTCCTGAGAAGTGCCTGCTTTAAACAAACCCCTGACTTTATTACATTTCCTGGCATTACACACTGGCACAAGGCACTCCTTTATAGTATCTGTTTCACGCCCTCATGTTTTCATATTTCGTCTCGGCAGCACCTCAGCATGATAGCAAGCTGTTACGAACAGGAAAAAACAACAACAACAAAAAAACAGGACAAGGAAAAGAAAATTAAGAAGAAGGAGAGAGAGAGGTAAGCACCTTACTGTCTACCTCACACGCTGATGCTCTCCTCCTCCATAAAGAACCAGACCTTTCCTTTGTTATTCCACTATGTAGGAAGTGACCTCAGCTTCCAATTCAAAAACACATCACCAAGCACCCTAGCCTAGCCTAGCCTAGCCAAATCAAAATGGAGGACCTTCTTCAACTGAGGGTTAAGGGTTTTAAGGATATCTAGTTGGCAATCCCCCCTACCCCTCTCCACATGCACACACTCGCTTTATCCACACTGCTGAGACAAGAATCAAAGCCTCTTTTGTGATGACAAAGCTTTCTTATCCTTGGTCCTCAGGAAACTAGCTTGCTAACAGGCGACAGCTGGTTGCCTAATTGCTGCTTGGTTTTGAGCACAGCAGAGGAGACCTGTGTTCCACAGGCTTGGAGAAAAACCCTGACTGAGGTATGATGGGAGATCTGAGGCCAAGATACCATCCTGAACCGCTGACAGCTGTGGTACCCCAAACATAACTCGCAAGTTCCACCCACCAAGCTTTTGGGCAGATTTAAGGCAAAGAACAACCCCAAAACTCTGTAACAACTTCTCCTGATCTCCGGCGACCCAACGACGGACTAGCTGCCAGCTGTCTCGCCGGCCAGGCACCTCCAACTACGCTTCTGTTACAGATGATGAAATTGAATGAATCTAACGTGAAACCATTGCTTCTCGTGGTACCTCAAGACAACCGTTCATTTCTGAAAAGTCACGGAAAAACAACACGGTGTGTCTTCCCTGGAAAAGGGAGAGAGAGGGCAGAAAATTGTCAAGGAACAGATCTGATTTCATGTTTAATTCAGCAGCCTTGACTAAATCCTTGGACGGCTCCTCATGCTAGTCCCTCAAGCGCGTCCAATTTCAGATGAGCTGACTGCCGCAGTGCTCTTTGGAATCAGAGAGACGCTGGCCAGCGATTTTTGGAAACCTTGTACGCTCCTTGGGTGCAGAGGATCAAATGATAGTTAATTTATAATTGGAGTGCAGGGGGTTAAAGGGGGATTATTGAATTACTCAGAAGACCAGCATTGGTCATTCTTGGCAGACCGAACAACGACCTTGGATGTCAGCAATGTTCAGAGATGTTCAGAAGACCTCCAGGGGGGTGGAGGGGGGGGGGGGTCTTCCAGCCCCTGGGTTCTTCCTCCAAGTTACACAGACAGAGGCTCGGTAAGATGGGACATTCTTTGTGAGTAGGGAAAACACATGGGGAGTTCACATAGCCAGGAACGGTGGACTCCAATGACTTTCCAAGCTAGAATCATTGTATGACTTTGCAGAAATGGTGCCCCTTGGAAAAAGATGCTGTAAGCAGAGTTTTTGCTTTGTGTGTGCATCCACCAGTAACCTGTTCAAGCTAATGAAGGCTTTTTTCACAAGCTAGCACACAGGAATACTGTAGATACTAAACACTGCAAAGTGCTTTGGTTAGCCTTTGCTGCAAAAGGGAATTACCACTTGGACTTTCAGCTGAGAAACTCTGAACCCTGACATATGACTATTAATGCTGCACTGCTGATAAAAGTCAGTGCATATTAAAAAAGCTCCCGAATTTGCTTTAATTTAGTCTAACAGACGACTTTCCAGAAAGCAGATTCGCGATACTGTATGTTTGCTGTGGACTGGAACAGGGAAGGTCAGTTTGCTTGACAGAAATTTAATGAACAATTATTTCCGACCTGCACCTTACATATTAATTAACCCCCACGTAGGGGAAGGGGAGATCACGGCCACAGAAGAGGTCATGATGCCTCGTTCACTTTTGACTGGTGATTGGTGACAACTCCAACAAGTGGTGGCTCCCGGAGCAAAACCATTATGGGATGGGGTAAACACACGGCAGGTTCTGTAGCGCTGATTAACCCCGATAGGGCAAGATGACTTTTTAACAGGCGACAATGATTATGCCCGTTTGCGTGGGTCCGTCAGAAAAGGCATTCGGAGGTGCGGAAGCCAAGGTGTAAAATAAGAAGAGCGAAGTGTGTTTTCTCTAAGGATAAAGAGAGCTTCATCTCACCCTTCCTCTGTCTTTCTTCTTCTCTCTCTCTCCCTTTCTCTCTCTCTCTCTTTTCCAATGCGCAACTACTTAAAGCACTGCCAAGTGGAGTGTGATATTAGTGTCGTCTGTCTCTTCAGCTGGAAATGTAATTTTACTTGGGGATTCCATCCTGTCGTGCAGCTCTTCTGTTTTCCCTTCCGGTCACGCTCCCGACGGGACGTTCCCGACGGGACGTTCCCGACGAGCACTGTCTGCCCGCAGCCACGCACCCGATTCCCCTGCTGCAAGCTGGGGGAAGAGCAGGCCGTGTTTGGAGCGCAAGACGACTGGCAGCAGAGAAACGGGAGGCTAGCGTTGCTCCTTCTCCGTAATTGGAGCTTTCTTACATACCCTGCATGCGTCAACCTGACTAAACACGTCACCTATTGTAAAATAACAGACAAATAAGTGCTTGCTTATCTCTACAGGGAAATGTTTACATCACAATTAGGTCCTTGAGACTTGTGGCTTGGTCAGGCCTCACCAACGTGATGCCATCTGATAGTGTTTAAGTATATAAATAAATTAATCTGATATAGCATTCAAGTATTAAATGCTGCATCACCAATAAGAGTATCCAGCAGAACGCACAGGCAGAAGAATTTGAGAGCCACTGTCGGGCCAAGTGTCAGTCAGAACAGCTCTCCATTCCACTGAGCCAGCTCTCAAAAACAACACAGGACATTTAACTCTCCATATGCAAGTGCTTGCACAGCTAATTATGGTGCAAAGTGATCTCTGGATTTTTAACTACACACACACACAATTCATGTAACTAATCATGCAATACATAAAAGTACATACACAGTACACACACACACACACACACACACACAGACAGACAGAGAGATAGAGTGTTTTATTTATCCCCACATGGAAATTACTATGTTGGAGCAGCAACAGACACAAATGGAATACAAAAATATATTGGAGATCTTATAAAAATGTAGAAAATACATATAGTGCAAATAATGTGCTAATTATGTAGCATGTGTGTTAGAAACCCAAAAAAGAGTCTCCTCTTTATCGGTACAGAAGTGAGTCATTATATATGGCTATTGTGGTTGGCAGGAGTGTCTTCCTGTAGCAGTTCTTATTACAGCGGAGTTGAAGAAGCCTCTCCACTGTCCTTTCAGGAGACAAGTGTAAGGAGTGTGCTGTGTTGTCTATTATTCTGATCAGCATCATTGTCTCCACAACCATCTCAAGGGGTTCCAGAGTAGTTCCAGAGGTGGTTCCCAGCACAGGGCCAGCCTTCTTTAACAGTTTGTTTAGTCTCTTTGAGTTGCTTGCTGTGATCCCTCTTCCCAACATCTTGCTGCACGCGCTCAAGGACCTAGAGCTGCTTTGTCCCATCCTGGACAGCCTCTGTGTTGCATCTCCTGTCCAGTCTGTTGTCAAGGTGAACACCCATCCGTAGCTCTCCACCTGCTCCACCTCTTCTCCCAGGATGGAAATGGTGTTCGGTGCAGTACTGATCTTCCTGAAATCCACAACCATCTCCTTGGGCTTCAGGGTTTCTTGTAGAAATCTTTTTTCCCCCTCTATTGCTCATGAGACTGGGTGCTTGCAACCATTACAGGACAGGGCCCATGTGGTTTCTCTTTCTTCTTCACACCAAGTGAATCATGAAAAAGCTTTCATTATCTGTGATCGCAACCACACATGACCGTGCTCAATCACACTGGCTTCACCTAAATCACATTACACTACATAAACCATATGGTCGGCTCCTCGGATTCTCAAGTAGGAATTCAATGAGGACCAACTAAAGCAGGACATGCTGCGATAGCCAGCGTGTCAACGCGGCCCGCTAGGGTGGCACTCAGAGAATTAGCGACCTGGCACCTCCAGCCGTCGGTAGGCCCTTGCCACACTGCAGGAACACAGTGCAGTGAGAGGAGAGCTCTAATCAGTGGAGAGTTAACCCTCCCCCCCCGGGCTTGTTACGCTGCGGCTGGCAGACCACTCGAGTACATTTCCCCCTTCACGAGACTGTAATCGAGTGCAGCGCGGGACGATTCCCGCAGGCAGAATGATTCCCGTAGGCAGGTTTGAGGGCAGGACATGGGCAGAGATGTCAAGGCTGCACTACTCAATGCTGTAAATGTTTTTTTTTGGGTGATCACATACTATGCACATGCACACGATGCACCAGTCCTCATTCCTTTGGCTTTTCTCTCCATATAATGTTGCAATATGGCTTCCATTTACCACTGTCACTTCGTTACACTTCGTTAGTCTTCGTTACACTTAGTTGTGTTGACCGTCCCGTAACACTCCACTGGTGTTCAGTTTAGGACAACGGCTGAATATTAGTGGACGGTGGACCACTTGCAACCCAGCAGTGACACACCGGCAACACATCGATCAACACCCACAACCATGCCGTTACCATGTGAACATCAACACTGTTTAGAATCATCTGACACCTAAAATATCCAGTCAGCATAGAATTCAGTGCAGAAGAACAAACAAACATAACAACAAACCATCAAAGAGTAGGATGTAGGGAAGCTGACCATTCATACCAACACATGGACCACAGCCAGAAGATATAAGATACTCCTGCAGCAAAAGTATACAGGTGCTGGTCATAAAATTAGAATATTTTGAAAAAGTTGATTTATTTCAGTAATTCCATTCAAAAAGTGAAACCTGTATATTATATTCATTCTTTACGCACAGACTGATATTTCAAATGTTTATTTCTTTTAATTTTGATGTTTATAACTGACAACTAATGAAAATCCCAAATTATCTCAGAAAAATTGAATATTGTGAAAAGGTTCAATTTTGAAGACACCTGGTGCCCCACTCTAAGCATCTAATTGACTCAAAACACCTACAAAGGCCTTTAAATGGTCTCTCAGTCTAGTTCTGTAGGCTACACAATCAAGGGGAAGACTGCTGACTTGACAGTCAGCAAAAGACGACCATTGACACCTCACACAAGGAGGGCAAGACACAAAAGGTCATTACTAAAGAGGCTGGCTGTTCACAGAGCTCTGTGTACAAGCACATTAACAGAGAGGTGAAGGGAAGGAAAAGATGTGGTAGAAAAAAGTGCACAAGCAATAGGGATAACCGCACCCTGGAGAGGATTGTGAAACAAAACCCATTCAAAAATGTGGGGAAGATTCTTTATGGAGATGCAGTTTTCATTTTCCAACAGTACTTGGCACCTGCACACAGTGCCAAAGCTACCAGTACCTGGTTTAAGGATCATGGTTTCACTGTTCTTAATTGGCCAGCAAACTCCCCTGACCATAACCCCATAGAAAATCTATGGGGTATTGTGAAGAGGAAGATGTGATACACCAGACCCAACAATTCAGAAGCGCTGAAGGCCTCTATCAGAACAGCCTGGGCTCTCATAACACCTCAGCAGTGCCACAGACTGATCGACTCCATGCCACGCCGCATTTCTGCAGTAATCCAGGCCAAAGGAACCTCAACTAAATATTGAGTGCTGTACATATTCATACTTTTCTGTTGGCCAACTTTTCTAAAAATCCTTTTTTGTATTGGTTTTAAGTAATATTCTAATTTTCTGAGATACTGAATTTGGGATTTTCATTAGTTTGTCAGTTATAATCATCAAAATTAAAAGAAATAAACATTTGAAATATATCAGTCTGTGTGTAAAGAATGAATGTAATATACAGGTTTCACTTTTTGAATGGAATGACTGAAATAAATAAACTTTTTCAAGTGCCTGCTCCATTTATTTCAGCTATTTTGTAGTGCAGAGTTCAGTGGAAGTCTTGTAGATTGAGATTGTAATGAAGTGACTAGGTGTTTAACACTCCACCATGTGTATGAGGAACATGCAAGAGATGTGAGATGTTCAGAGAGGAGTGTCTGTCTGTCTGTCTGTTATCCTTGTACAAAAGTGTCACCTTCACTGAACTGGGGTGTCAGGGATGACAACCACCACCAGATTTGTCCCCCTATAGCAGCAGTTTTCAGGGGTGTCTCTTAGGAAAAGAATTAAACCCAGAGGCTTGTTAACAGCAAACCACAGGCTACTTAATTAGGTGATAAATTAAACTCATAAACAATATTGTGGCAGATTATTATTAGACCAAGTAACTCCCCTGAATCTAGTATTAATATCAGAATAATATATTTCTTTCTAAGCTCACATTAGGAGTATTTAACATAATATACATAAAGGTAGACTCAAAACTGTCACTCCAAATTAGTTTTCCAGTGCTCATTCTGCAGAGCCAGCACAGTTCGCCTCACAAGACCACTTCTGACCAAACCCTTTTATTTCTACCAGGTGACTGAAACATTACCATTAGTTATAATGTGGTCCGACACAATTTTCTATTTATTTTCAATCTTATGTATATTTCCCATCGCGATTGGCCTGTAGGTCTTCCTTATGTGCGTTTATATGAGGAAGGAAATAAACAAGTTAACCGAACAAATGTTCTTTTGATAAACATAGTCACTTGCATAAAATTTCCTTTACAATCCAGCTGTTATTTCACACACCAATCAGGAGATTTTAGCAGACAATAAAGTTTTACAAAGGACCTGATTCTATGCTTCTTGAATTGCTGGCAAACTGATGGCAAAGAATACAAACCGACAGCTCAGTTGTACTGCTTTGATAAAAATGATAAAAAAAATTAAATAAAAAATGTTCATTTTTTTTTATGAACAACCGTTCAGTTAAAAGGAAGAAAATTCATCTGAATACGAAAAGACGAGTCTAAGAGAGAGAGGACAGAAATCCAGAAGCATCTGTTACAAGGGTTATTCAAATTCCAAATTCGAACCATTGTGTCTTTTTCATTTCAATCAAAGCTTATCTTATTACCCTGCGCCACATCTGACAACTGTCACAATGATGAATGCCGGTCCCTCTAGGCGGCTCTTTGCAAATTGAATGTGGGATCTTCGCTCAACAAATAACAGCTTTCTCAATTCACGCTCGTCTTATAGCCGCTGGTCGAAGGTCAGCGACCCCCCGGGTCACGATATGCAACTGCATTTCCTGACGGTGCCGAAGCAGTCGGTACGAGGGGAAAATTCATTTGTTTCTCTAATTCAGTTGTGCTCTGAGCCGTTTTCCACTGAGAGTGTCATCTGAACTCCATCACCGCCTGTCCTAAGTACCAGCTGGTCCACTCTCGGTTGTCCATGAAGAATTTACATGCTTCCATTGACTGATAGCAGACCTTAATGGCCTGGGTGTGTTCGTGTTTCAAGCCAAATTGTATTAGCTTTTGAAGATGGAGACAGTCAGAGCTAAAATGACATAAAAAAATGTTGCAATCCTTGAACATAAACAAATCGGACTATCTGAAAGAGCATTACGCTACCTCGCTCCTTGTTACGATGTATGGAGCTGTAAGACAGGAAACGGATAGGACAGTGTAAATACATTGTTCAATAGGTGGCAAAAGGACTTGTTTTATAACCAATTTTCTGCCCTCAAAGAAATGCTCTACATACAACAAGTTACGGGGGGGGTTCTATGTACTCTCTGCTTTCACCCAGGGCTTCATCTCCCTCACCCACTCATATAAATCAGCACTGAGGTGTGAAAATACTGCAAGTCGGTTCTGTCCTCTACCCTTTAAACCAAATAGGGTGGGGGGTTGTGTGTGTGTGTGCGTGTGTGTGTGTGTGTGTGAGCTCATCTTAACCAATCCAACCTGGCCTCAGACATGTTTCTGGTCTTTGAGTGTTCAGGCTTCCAGGAACGACCTTTCACAAGATTTTCAGGCTTTTAAAAGGGAAAAGAATTGAACAAATCCAATCTCAGTGGCTTCTTCCTCTTCTGAGACGAACCTTTACCCAACTTTTTTGTTGTTGTTGTTGTTATTTATTTATTTTTTTAGAAAGTGGCAGATTTCATATTGAAGGAATGTTCAAAATAACAATAAAGAAAAACTCACTCCGCACACTTTGATCTTGGTCAACAGGCTAAAATGGTATAAAAAATTCTGGCCTGTGTCACATTGTGTTAGCAACAGGGACACGCCCACTCCAACGACAAGCACACAACTCCGCCAATCACATTCGTCTGATTATTAGGCTCAGGTGTTTCCACTCCCCCCCAATCACCTCTCGCACCCTTTATAAGCCCACAGGTCCTGCCTTTCTCTTGCAAAACATTTGCCCAGCGAGCAATAGATATGCCTGCTACGCTACAGACTCTATTCGGCACATTTTGAGTGAGATATAGCACTGTTTATCGTTGTTTATCGCTGTATGGAGAATAAAGCTCCTTCTAATCCAGCCCCACCCTCTGCTCCTTCACTGCTGCTGTCACAGCCTGGCTCTCTCAAGAGTACAGCTGCTTAATTTCTGAGAATCTATCTGAGGCTCTTTTTTTTTTTTTACGTGTAATGGGTTATGGTTGTCCTATCAGTCCAGTTGTCAGGGAATGATAAATACACAATATTATCCATTATAGAGGAACAAGGTCTTTCTCCAGCCAACCAGGTTGCACACACAAAGAAAAAATTGGATCTGGGTCAACAAAAGGGAATAAAACCATAGTCGTCTACCCCCAAAGTATTCCTTCATTTTGTTCCTAGGGTTTAGCTATTCTTAAAGCCAAGGTCATCCATTCTAGCTGCAACCCACAAAAGCACACCCACAGTTAAAAACACATGAGCAAAGACTGCTATAACTGTTCTTTTTTTTAAAATTATTTTCCATCATTGAAGAACTACTATAAATATCAGAACTGACTACTATGACACTGTCTCGTGCATAAGTGAGCCTGAGCGAATTAATCTCCGAGACTGATCATGCTGTTACCTCAAGAGTTATATTGCTGTGATTGTATACGCTGTGAAGGCACTGTCTCCTGGGGCCTGTGGCATTATTTCATACAGCCATGTTTTGCTACTGCAGCACGTTTTACGCGCCTTCATTTCACAGACCTTTGTTTTATTATTATTATTATTATTGTTGTTGTTGTTGTTGTTGTTGACAGGCTCCTCTTCAAAAGCTTTCAAAGAAACAGCATGCAAAAAGAGATGGTGCAGTAATGTTCCTTATAACCTGGCTTGGAGCCTGTAGTTACTCATGCACGCATTCCCTGAATGAAATACAGTACTACAAAGAGAGAGAACAGCCAGACTGCTCTCCTAGCTTGGCCTCTCATGCTCAGTTACTGTGTTCTCTTCCTGTAGCCGGGGCACATGTAGCAGTAGAAATACTGTGGTAGATGTAGGCATGGGTTTAAGCTTAGCTGGTCCCAGATCTGAGGCTTTAAAAAGCTCAACCGATTTCAAACTTAAATCAACAGCATTGCACTGAGAACAGATCAGCAATACCACAGTCTTCAAAGTCTTTAATAAAAATTTCCTCCAGTCAAACTAAGCCTTTTAGCAACAAACGAGGTCCAGCCCAGCTTGCTTCTAAAATGTAATGCACCACACCATATATCTTATAATTATATATCTGCAGCTTACCTTACCAGTACAAATGAGTTCAATTCCTGAACATTAATTCATTGACTTTGTATTTCTCAACCACTTGAACTTCTAGAAATTTCTGAACCCTTATTTTTATGTTTTATGATGGCTGAGAAATTAATATATTTAATAAAATGTCTCCATCTGTTTATGTAGCTCTAGTTATACTATAGGCTTGTGTGTCCAGTAATTGGATAAATCAACACTAACTATACTTAAATGAGCACTGAATGTTTCACATTGAATTGCCATCTATTACCATGTCAGGGCTGGTCTTCTCTTCAGAAGCTCTTGGGTATAGGTGAGAGATACGTCACTGCATACAGAGTATGACCTTTTAAAATGTCAATATCTAAAAGGCCGAATACTGCTCGTGTTCATTTAAAGATATCCCTCAAAGACAACAAAATTTCAATAATTTAAGTAATACTTCAAAAATGAACAAAATGGGCTTTTTAGGTCATGGTTTACAGAACGATTCATCCTCTAGAATTTGTGGAAAAATTTTTTTCCATGAAATTACAAATGTTTTTCTTTTTCATACACAGACGTTGAACACCAAGTTGATTAGTTCACAGTCTGGAAGTATCTTTCTTTCAATAGAACTAGCTGTAAAATCCAGTATGAATGGGATCATTAAATAAAACTATGCCTGAAGCCCTTCTCCCGTTCGGACATTAACGTACCAGGCAGCATTAAAATATGCAGCACATATTTTCTTTTACGTAGCCATTTTTTAATCTTCATAGCATGGGAAGCAGTCTGGGTATGTGAGAGAGAGAGAGAGAGAGAGAGAGAGAGAGAGAGAGAGAGAGAGAGAGAGAGGAGAGAGAGAGAGAGAGACAGAGAGAGAGAGAGAGAGATGAGAGAGAGAGAGAGAGACAGAGAGAGACAGAGAGAGAGAGAGAGAGAGAGAGATTGATTAAATTAAACTTCTCCTTTGCAGCTGGAGGTGCCTCTGTGCTCTTGTCTTTTAGCTGCTGTTTTCCTGCTGTTGGTCCAGCATTCAGAGGCTAATTATTAACAGCACACCAGCGAAATGACATTAATTACATTCCTACTGATCACAGCAAATATAGTGATTCCACAAAAACCGCTTCCCCCGAAATCAGACAAGTGGCACAAGAAAGCCATTTAAGGCAGCCCGGAGCTGGGGGTAATCCACCAGACCCACGAAAGGACCGCGATTCTCCACAGAAGAGACGCCGTCAAAGATGGCTCGCTGTAGATGCCTTTCCAGTTGGTGGCTTGACAAATTGGTAGGCGAGATATTCTGGAGGTCATGTGATTTCATATGTCATGCTGAAATATCTCAGGCTCCATGATTCTGCCAAGGTTCTGAAACTCTGCATCATCAAAGCTTTTCTATCCCCTTGAATTGTTTCTTTGGATCAAGTGGAAGTGAGATCACATTTACTGAAACAGAAGACAACCACATAATGCAAACAAATATTAACATGCTATGCTATATAAAATAGTTTAGAGTAATCTATTATACAATATACAAATATCTATATACATATCTATATACAATAGTTTAGAGTAATCTATTACAATGACTCTTTTGGCCAGGGGTGTTTCTAGGATTTTAGGATTAAGATTTTACAACCTGCAGCCCAACATTCAGGTCTAAAACCCCCACTTTCGTGCACGTTTTACATCAGCGTGCGGGTGAGAAACCCTACCTGCCGCTCACGCTTCGTACTGCATGACCAGGCGCTCGGTACCCAGTGCGCGGTTACAAATCGCAGCCTGGCGCACGGGAGACGCGCGGCTGGCCCATTCCTACCTCAAAGTTAGCCGAAGGGGGCCGCGCTAGCAGCTGGTAATTACCGCGCATATGGTGCAGCCACTTAATTAGCACCACAAGTCCACGTTTCTAATGAGTTTCGATTTAATTTCCCTCTGTTTAGGTGACAGCTACTATAAAAATAGCAGCACACAGGGGCACTGGAGGGGCCGAGGACGGCCGCATCCCTACACATCGACGTGTGGCGACTCATCTTGCTTTTAATCCGCTCATACACACAAAGAAAAAGTGAAACGCAAGTTTCTACGGTAACTACTCACGAAACACTGGACGGAAGCCTAAGTGCTCTTATAAAAGCAAAGCAATTACATAATTAGCTGAATTTTCATACCCTTAAAAAACCAAGCAGATTCTAACATTAGTTGCTTGGCTATGGGATGTTACTGTAATTATTATTTCACACACACAGATGTAGATATATTCAAGGTTTGCATCGAAAAGGGCATTTCTGACTGAAGTCTTTCATCAGCTTTGTAAGCAAAATGCTGGTTTGACCTCATAGAGCTTCAGAAGCACTTTGTTTACACTGCTGATGAAGAACCTCTGTCTGAAACATACACACACACACACACACACACACACGTACGTACATCTATCCATCTGTCTATAAATCCTTCTCACACACACACACACACACACACACACACACACACACACACACACACACACACACACACACACACACACACA
>JAOXYF010000003.1:2983379-3004716 GCA_028565775.1 Sternarchorhynchus goeldii | reverse complement strand
ACACACACACACACACACACACACCCACACACACACACACACACACACACACACACACACACACACACACACACACAGTGATGGGTGAATAAATGATACTAGATATCACTGATGTTCACAACATACAGTTATTTACTCAACTACTTGACAAAACTACAAATTTTATTATACGTAATAACAATAGATGCATTTAATGATGTAATATCTGTATACTACATCTTAAGTATGTGTACTGTTATGTCAATACATGCAAAAAATACCTCATTTCAATCTATGACCAACAACTGGACGATTAACCTTCATCCTAACATCACAGCTGGCTGCTGTAGTGATAGATTCAGGTGTTTTTGATGATGTAATATCAACAGGCTACTCGATGCTTGGAGACACTGCTAGGAGACGCAATAATGTTAGCCTGCTGCTCCTGACCTGTGTTTAGCACTGGTTCTGGTTGAAGCTCTGTTGACGTTACTTGTCTTGCACTAGTTCTCGTACAGTTATTAGCAATTGCCCAGAACCTGACATGGGGAGGACAGAAAACAGTACGTGTAGCACACACACACACACACCCACACACACACACACATGCCCGCCCACCCACACACACTCACACACCCATGCATGCACACGCCCACACACACACACACACACACACATGCACGCACACATGCACAAGTGAAGTACACAAGGTTTCCATCGAAACAGGGCATTTCTGACAGAGCTTCATCACTTGTGCAAGCAAAGTGCTGGTCTCATCTTCTAGAGCTTCAGAAGCACTTTGCTTACACAGCTGATGAAGGTCCTCTGTGTGAAACATCCTGTTTGTCTGGAAACCTTTCGTTTTTGTACTTCACTGCAATTTTGACTCCCCCCTCCCGCCCGTAAAGAGACACTGTGTCCTTAGTTACAATTGCCAGTGGGAGATATGACACATTTCAAATATGTCCGTCTGTCCGTCCATCCAGGTGGATGCAAGCAAGTGTTTCACTTCAGTAAACCAACAGCCAATCACATATTACTAATGATAAGTTACAGACAAACTTGATCTACCAAGTAAAAAGTATACATGTCTGCTCATTATGAGAAACAGAACACACTACATGCAGGGGGAAGGATACAGAATCAGAGTGTCATGTAAACTCTGAAAGATCATGTTTCCACTTCATGCTAGTTTGCGCTTATTCAAGCAATTAACCATCCATACACTGCAGTGCCCTGTTGAGAATCAACTCTTAGAAATAAATGAGTAAGGATCAGAGCAGAGGCATGTGTATTAAGTTATCTTTAGAGCTCCTCTGATATCTGGTGTGCACAGTAATTCCCCTTTCCTTCATATCTTCACAACTGCGTGTGACAGTCCAGGCGTCTGACTGACTCCTCCTGAGATTAATTAGGGAAGAGAGGAGGCTCTGGAGAGAACCAGTCCCTCCCTCGTGAGGTTAACAATGCACGCAGCGAGATGAACCAACGTGACCATGTCAGAAAAGCAACATCGCTGAGTACTTTAAGAGCATGTGTGTAATTATTACCCCTGTCCTGTGACTACACACACACAAAGTACAAGTGCACACAAATATACCTACACACACGCACATCCACACACACAAACACACACGCATGTGAAAACAAACACATGCACACACAAGCATACTTGCAAACACACTCACAGAAAACCAGATGCACACACAAGCATACAGGTGCGCACACACACACGAACACAGACACACAATGTGCAGACAGCCCAGAGCTTGTATTCGTTGATTCATTCGTTCATTTTGAGGCAGCAAAATGATTTGTATTTGTGTTCAAATAAAAGGACATGAATGTTGGAAAATGCAATAGGGGGTTTGGGACAGCAAACAAGTGGTCCAAAATACCCTGCTAAATACGGAGAGAACAGCGGCACTGACCGTGGATCTAACAAGCTATACATCCTGTTGTCTGGAAAATGGACAGCAGGCTAAGTTACCGCGCTAACGGGCGGACACTAGGCTGATCAAACGAGCTCCGCAGCACCCGTGTCTTCCGAAACACGCCACCTTTGCTAGGACAGCCACAAACAGGGCTGTTTGTCCAGTGTGATACCTGCTGCCGTGTGACACACAGGCTGACTGAGCAGTGAGCACAGTGAGGAGGTGAACGAGCTAGCAGTTAACTACACTGGCTCAGCTAGTGTAGGCTAATGGTCTGCTCCTGCTCAAACTCCGCTTCACATATTACATGTCAAACAGGAAACCAAAAGACAAGAAACATTATAATAAGCTACCTCCCAGTTAGGAGAAGCACCAGCTATAGGACATGTTTTTTACGCTCAAAAGCAAGAAATCTGAAAAATATTTTAATGAAATAAATATTCATAAAAATCCTATTTGTACTAGTACAATATATGCTTCACACATGAGCTGACAAACAAACACACCCACACATCTAAACAAACAAACACACCCACACATCTAAACAAACAAACAAATCAAGTGGTGAGCATTTCTTGATAATGACTGGTAGTATTTATTATTATTATTCTTTTGTTTAAGTTAATTTTTTTTTTACTGTTGATCTACACTAGAACATTCTGGAATGTAATCAGGTTATGTGCATAAAACTAGTGCCAAGGCCTGGCCCATGTGCTGATCATGTGACCTTTTGACCTCTGCCTCCCAGCACCCAGGATTTTTAATCAAGGCCCTCTTCATTAAATCCATTTTGGGTTATTACATTTGGTTGGTACCAACAGACTGCCCTCAACAGTCATTGATTCTGAGTTTAGCCTCAGCAAAGAAATAGTCAGGCAAGGCTTCTAGGTGCAGTGTGTGAAGGTTGAACTATATATAGATTTCTGTGAAAGGCCATTCATTATGGTGAGTCTGAGAAAAAAAAAATCGCCATTTCCATACAATGTGAAAGAAACAAAGCTTGTAGCTTACCTGGACGATGATGGTAACAGGAGGACAGAGATTGGGAGGAGGGAGAGGGAGAGAGGGAGAGAGAGAGAGAGAGATGTTACTGAATAACAAGACAGACATGTCTGATACGATTATGCGCCAAGATCGTACAGTTGTGACGTCTTTATTCACGCCACACTTGC
The DNA here is from genome assembly GCA_028565775.1 of Sternarchorhynchus goeldii. Classification (NCBI taxonomy): domain Eukaryota; kingdom Metazoa; phylum Chordata; class Actinopteri; order Gymnotiformes; family Apteronotidae; genus Sternarchorhynchus; species Sternarchorhynchus goeldii. The sequence continues at coordinate 3,001,631 of JAOXYF010000003.1, read as the reverse complement.
TGCAAGTCCATTTGTTTGGTTCCTTTTAGTTTATCCAGTCTTTTCTTCTAAAGAGTGATTATGCAGCCTGGATTCTGTCTAGTGCCTTGACATAAACTGTATTGTAGAACATGCACAATAAAAAAAAAAAATACTCCCTAAAAATAAGATACTCCCTCAGATATTCCCTAAAAAACAACACGGTCTTTATGTATAGTTTTTTCCCCCCTTTTACAAACACACACGAAAAAATACATCACAAAAAAAACACAAAACTGGTGAAAAAAATAACAGGATTTATGAGCACAAACTAAACCAGTCCTTGAAGCCTTCACTCAAACGGCTTCAAACTTCGTGACAGACAGAAGAAATGCTGTATGATGAGTCTACTGCAATTACAGGACACCCTGGAAGCCATTCACTCTTAGGATTCTTTAACAATACCATCCTATTTGTAGACAGGACAGAGAATATTCCAGAAAGCGGATGTGGGGCTACTGTTGATGAACATAGCCTGTCAGCATGGCTTAAAGGTCAGGATCGCCTGTGAGACTGTGAGAAGTTGTTTTATTCGGGCAACAAAACACCCCATCCACCGCTCGCCAACACAGCTTTACCTCCCCAGCCCCTATGGGTCAGATTCAATACAAACCTGCCTCCCCCCACCCCCCCCAATGGCAGGTGTATCATGCCAGTGGTACAAATCATGCATCTGATTATGACAGGCGAGAAAATCGGGCCAATCACTCCAAACCCAAAGTGAAGTGGAGCTCTCCCCGTTTCTGTAGTCTGCTGGTGGCTTCCCAAACAACACTGCTGCCCTATAGGGGAAACCCAGCTGGACCAAGCATGGTGGTTCCAGCACTGGACCAAGGCAGAACGGGTGGCTGTTCTGTTCTCACTAACATTTGATACCAGGATACCAAAAATTTGGTAGTAGACACCAATACTACCGAAATTCTACAATTCTCATTACTAACTTTTATACCCAGGAAATGAGTCTTTTTTTTTATTGGAAAAATCTCAAAACAATCAAGCAACAAGAGTGGAACAGAGCCATCAAGTAATAAAAAGGAACGTTGATATTAAAAAGTAATAAAATCCAAACTTTTTTATGGTGGGTTTTATGGTCCAGCTTTTCGACTGCAGTAACATGAAGAATAAGGGTATCAATAGTCCAGGTGTAATAAATAACACAATAAACATTAATATAACAAACTAAATAATTACATCAGTGAACAATATGAGAAATTATACAATGGACTGTATTGTACCCAAGAATAACAGTACATAAAAATTATGGTTTCTAGAAGGATAACTAACGTATCAGTGTTGGCCTGTAGTGCTGAACGCTCTTTCAGAAGGAGAGTCTGAAGCAGCAGACATGAGACACTTCTCTGGCAAACTCAAGACAACCGAGGTCCTGTGCTTCAGTTAGTTTTGCAGATGGAGGACGGACCCTCCTCAGCATCGAGATCTGCAATTTTTCAGCACACCAGAAACTCTCCATGCCGTGTATTACTTCGTGAGAGGAATGTTTGAGGGGCTGAGGTTTTCCTTCCTCGTATCTCAGACAACGGGTGTTTCGAAGCAGCCTTTGCATTTTTTGAAGGCCCTTCTCAGCTGGAGCCCTCATTTGGTTTGGCACATGAGTTCCACTTTCGGTATCGGCAGCATCCATGGCTTTGTTCCAGAAGACTATATTTGACATGTTCCTCCAGAGAAAGAAGCTGCCTTCAAATCTCAGCTCAAGGTAGGCTGCGATGTTCAAACAAAACTCTAACTCCTTGTCAGTATTACGTTGGTTACGGTAATCTTTAATCAAGCCCATTATCTCCCCAGCCAGTCAAGAGTCACCCTCTTCATCAACGAGACACGTGGATATCTTCAGCAGTAACACTGACGAGAGGGCTGTGCGTTTCTCACCACCGACTCAGGACTCAGCGGTTCGAGAACGTCTCACGAGTTTCTAAAATTGTAACGTCGATGACTTTGGGCATCAGATGCCATTTTTTTCTGTCTTATGCCAGAACTGCACACACAACTTGCTTCTGAACCCACTATATCCTATGAAGAATCCCGATGTCATCATGTTAATTAGGAGGTTGATGTTCTGGGAGTGCGAGGTGTGTTGGCTTGTTGACGTGAAATCTGAAGGTAGCGAAGGTTTTTATGAAACCCTGACAGCGTTGCCGATGCTGTCAGTATTGACGGCTTTGCTGCCTACACCGTGCAGGGGCCAAATCATAGGGACCATATAGTTTTTTTTTTTTAAACAGTGGATGCATTGCCTGTTGTGATATCTGCCATTCTTGAACAGTCCATTCCGCTTCTATCTTCCCCTGAGGTTTTTAGTCAAAACACTGCCGCGTTAGCATACCGTTCCCTGGTTGAAGATGTTACTGCATGACAGCATGGCTTGGAGGTTAAGCCACATGTGTAGAAGAAAGCTTAAGAGAATTAGCAGACTGAAATAAAAGACAGAGTATTTATACAAGAACCATATTCATAAAAAGGCATTGAAGAACATGGCATATCCTCTCAATTCACAAAGCAAAGAATTAGCATCAGGCTAATTCTTTAGCCTGGAGAAAGAACAACCAAGATCATGTATAAGAGATTCTACGAAATGCAGCTGAAATCATGAATCTTTTGTAATTTTTGACATATTTATGACATAGGCTGTTTATGTGATAGATGTTGCAATGAACTGAATGTTTTTAATGCTATGAATGTCAATATTTATTTTCATTTTACTTGCCATGAGTGACCGAAGACAAATTTCTACACTGTGGATAATAAATGTATTCCATTCCATTCTATTCTATTCCTAAACGTCTCCTTTAGGCTGTCAGTATTCAGGCCATAATACCCTAATCATCATCTCATGACCTGTATAGTAACAGACATGAAGGTGTCTGCTTGTCTGCAGACCAGCTGTACAGAGTGGTCTCTCTTCGATATGCTGGGTTATGAGAGTTGCAGCTTCAGTGTAGATTTTGGGAATCTCTGTGTACATGAAACCATTTCTTCTCAGGAGCTGGTATCTGGGGTTGAACTATTCAAGCATTTGCTGGAATCCACTTTTCCACGGTGCAGATGGGAGCCTGACTCAGGCGTGTCCTCAGGCGTGTCCTCTCGGCACGCAGCCCTTTTACTCGCTTCCTGTGAGTTTTTGTCATGTTTTCTGAGTGTCCGAAAAGCTTCAGAAACGGCTTGCTGTGAGTTTTGCTCGTCTACTGCTGAAGCTCGCAGGATTGTGCGTACAGATCTGGATGTGTGTCTTTGAGCTGCCAAAATAAGTATGAGGTGTTTCATTCCAAATGCTCCTGTAACACTGTCTGGGTACTGGCTTTTGGCTGTTGAGAACTTGGTCTGAATCAGCCGACTCGGATACTAAACGTCTCCATAATCTACTTTTAGCCACCGTTGCTCTACTTTTCCTGTCAACACAATTCTCCATCTTCTTCTTCTTCTATCAATACTGTCCTCCTGCTTCCCTTTGAGCTTGACGTCAGATTACACCAGCAGGGTTATTATACTGCCCTCCCACCACTATTTCCACAAGAGAAAACACTATTTCCACAACCTTTGATAGCCATGCTACTGTCTATACCTATGGTACTATAGAAAACAAGCACTGTCAGGTTTTCAGTAATTTGACATTGACTGGATATAGGAGTGTCAGTTCTGATGACATCTTCACTAGGCTCTGAGCACTTACTCCAAACCGTAATACCCAGGCGGGTGGCAGCGGGATGGAGAGGGCGCTGCTCAGCTATCAGTCCTGTCTGTGGGACACTGGCTGAGGCAAACTGACCCCAAAACAGTGCAGGAACGGAGCCCATTGGTCGGTGCGGAGTGGGCACTGATCTGAGGTCATAGTTGCTGTTTCCTGTCTGTGCAGGCAAAGCTCATTTCCAGTATGCTTGCTAACAAGCAATATGAAATTGAAAGAAAAATTATTAATAATTATAAATATTTTTTTTCTATTTGTATTATCTACAAATAACCAGTAATTGCGATCTCTCAAGTAGCATCTTGTGAAGCGCCTGAATTGGGTTTCATGCTGAGTCTTTATTAGTGTTGCTGGAGTTTTTCTTTCCACTTCAATTAGCCAGAAACACAGCCTAACATGGGGAAAATTAAAACAAAATCCAAACAGCCTTGGTCAGACGAATGCAGGAGCAAGTTGCGCTGCCTTCTTCCACGTGTCCAAGACAGTGACGCCAAGCACAACTGCACGAGGTCTCTCGCCTTTTCTCCGCACGTGGACAGAGTATTCTCACTCACCAAACGAGGCTTCTGTCGCTTGGCGGAGCGAGGCTTTCAGGCTGGTTCCTTTTGAAACACATGAGCTCAGACATAATGAAGGGGAAAAAGGGCCACATGACGGGGAGCGTTCAGTGCAGGCGCTTCCCCAGTACTCAGTACCACCCAGTACTCAGTACTCAGTAACCCCCAGTACGCAGTAACCACATACAACTCTATTCACCACATCAAAATGCACACCAAGACATTGAGTATATATATATATGTATACACACACACACACACACACATATCCTGGCAACCTTGTAGTGGTGATCTTCCATGCGTTCTTTAGCTGCCAGAGTAGATTCTGATAATGAAGATGCTTAGCAAATATAACCTGACAATCTCACTGCGTCTCCCTGCCCTGGTTCCATAAGAGAAGCATTCCACATGACAGGGACAGCAGATCCTGACTGAACCGAGGTGTCGGCGGGAACGGAAAACTCGTTAGATTTTATGTGTACAAGAATGGCTGACTTTTTTTTCCACCTCATCAGCCCACTGTCAGAAAGCCTAAGAAAGAGCCTAATTTATTTGACATAGATCACGCCATCCTTAATGTATCTGGCAGTGATACTGATGAGGTCTCGGCAAAACGAGCCCAATAGGTTCTTGTCTAACAGAAAGGTTTAATTGACCCTCCTCTCTCTCTCTCTCTCTCTCTCTCTCTCTCAGTCTGTACTTTATTCCTGGATAATAGAGGGGCCACTTGTCATCATCTTAATTCAGGTGACAACACTGGACTGCTATAAGGTCAACTGGGTGACCTTCACGATCAGAGGGATATGACTACACAGCCCCCACCTGGAAACAGCCTGCACTTGGCAACAAACCCCACCTGGAAACAGTTCACACCTGGCAACAGCCCACACCCGTCACCCAAAGCAATCGGAGGCACTTTCTAGGAAGGAAATTTCAGTGGCTACATATTTAAACGACTCTTAAGTTGGCCTGTGAATAACACACAGCTCTCCGTGAATTTATCGAAACGGCCATGTGCAGAGTGCAGTGAAATAATGGAGCACTGAAAAATGTATTCATCTTTTTTTAAGACATGCATAATTCAAAAGGCACCGTTTGCTTTTTTGCTTAAGAGCAGTTCACTGTAAATTTTGGTTTGACTGAGATTTATCTACAAAAGATAAGCTCTACTGTATTTTTCTTTATATTTCTCTCCATAAACCATGAACACCATACATTTCCTAAACTAAAAAAAAAAATCCTCACAAAAAGGCTGACATGTGAGGCTAATTCATCTGAACTGGATGCAGAATAAAACTTAGGAACCATCAGGAATCGGGCAGCTCAGACCTGATTAAATGAACTTTCGATCCAAAGAAGCTGTTGCAGATAAATGAAATCTAACATGAATAAGCGTTCTACCATGGTAGCTGCAGCAGTATCACCTGACCCAGGTACCGTTCACTGGTCACCTGACCAAGGTACCGTTCACTGATCACCTGATCCAGGTACCGTTCACTGATCAGTGGAGTGTTAGCATTAGCACTGCTGGAACGGCTGTCTCTCAGAGCCAAACCTGAACCAGAGCAGAAGGTGGTCAAGGGCAGGGGGCTTCATTCTCATTCAGAGTTTATTAGCACAAGTGCACTGAAACAGTGGTAACCTCCCAGATGAGTCATCCTGCACCCTTCTCACCACACACACACACACACACACACACACGTACGCACGCAAACACACACACACACATAACGTACCACATGAGTGAGCAGTGTTTGACTGTGTACTCTGCTGAGCTGCCCAGCTGGAGGGGGAGGGGATCAAAGCAAAGCCCCTGAGCCAAATTTCTTCTACAAGTCATGTATTGAGGCCTTTCCTCTCAGCCCTGCTCTGCCTCAGCCCTGCTCTGCCTCAGCCCTGCTATGCTGGTGGGATGTGCATCTATTCCTCCTGCCTCTCAAAACCTCTCCAAAAACGCCCATGCACGTTGGTCTGAAACGTTGTTCTGATGTGTACATGCGGACCCTGGCACTGGGCGCATAGCGAGGTGTCATCGCGGCATCTCAGGCCGAAAATCTGAGAAAATCAAGTGTCAAACTTCACCATTTCCCCACTGCCTGCCTTTTCATTCTGTCTTTTTAATTTTAATTTAATTTTTTTCTGCGAACTGAAGGAAGTTAGTGAGATGGGTGATAAAGTGGGCTGAACCCCAACCCCCTACGCCCATCCCTTCCTAGTCGCACTGACCCACAGCGCCCCCTGCAGGTAGAGAGGACAGAGAGAAAGGAAAAGCAGGCCTCCCACTTAGGACCTAGATTTAAAAATCAAGGCGCATCCCGCTAGGCGAGCACACGGGCGGAGCTCTTCTCTGACCAGCACCCCCCACGGCTCTCTCCACAATCTAAATAGGATCTTAATTAAGGATCCTAGCATCTTGGCTTTCACAACAGAAAGGGAAATATTGTGCTTCCTCGTTTGTAACGACTTGTCGGGTGCAGAGTTGGGGCTGGAAAGTTTAATAAAGCAGTCTCACGGGGGGGGTGGTGTGTGTGTGTGGACGGGGGCAGTCGGGGGAGGCGTGGCTGAATTTGGAGGGAAAGTTGAAGGGGACAAAAGAAGTGTGTTAATTCACAGATGCCTGAGTAAAGCTCGATAATAAGAGGAGCAAAGGAAGCAGTCAAAGGAATCATGTGCCATACACAAGTGTAAATACCATCTCCTAAAGCCCAGTGTGTGTAGCTGTTCTTGAGAAAATCTACCTTAATCCACTTCGAATGTGACCATTTTTAAATTTATTTATTTATTTATCGTCTCTTTTGTCGTTTATCCCCCTCGCCCTGTGTGGTGGGTTACGAGCTGATAAGCATCTAAAAGAGGAAGAAAACATTCATCAGCCGTGTGAAGTGCAAATTGAATTTACAGACGCACATTCTTCTCTTGCTCACTTCAGAAAGGGGTTTCTGAGCTCATCTGCTGTTTAAACAGGTGATACGGGGGGGGGGGGGGGGTTTAAATTTAAAAAAAGGCCCGGGGGGGGGCTGATGATACACACACACAATGCTCAGGGAGGTATGCCACTGAAAACTTGTTTGTTGTTTCATCTGGTCAAGTGCAAGCAAACAGAGTCACACACACACACACACACACACAGGCAAGCAAGGACAAACATACAATTAACACATTAGGTTAAATACTAAACAATGGCTTCTGACCCATAATGCATCAGCGCATGGTGCTGAACATAACTACTGATCCCTGCATGCTCCGGGCTCCACACTGCCACAGTTCAAGCTGACGTTAAGTCTGTGTTTTGTTTTTTTCTATTCATTCAGATGTTCTGTGGTGTGCTGTGGGTGTAATGTTATTTATTTTCCAGTTTTGCCCACCTTCTCCCTCCCACCTTCCCACATTTCAGCGTCAGTTAGCTACATCATCTTCACCGCTTATCTGCCTCTTTCCTCCGCCATCCTGCCACTGTGAAGACGCCTTTGCTCTTAATTGGCCAGTTCGTGTAAATAAAGATTAAATTAAAAAACAAACAAATAGACAAAAACCAAAAATTCAGAAGATGATTATGATAATCCCTTCCTAACTGCAGCATATTTCCTTAAGACCAAACAGCTCAGCTCCAGTTGTTTGTTTTACTGTGTGACTGCCTCTAGCACCTTGAAGTACTTCACACCAGAACATTCTTTTCATAGCTAATGGGATAGACGAGTTTTTGTTTAAACTGAGCAGACTTACAGGATGTCACAGAGGGCTCCCCCTACTGGTGGGTATCGGTACGCGGAGGCAGCGAGCATGTAGACCGTTTTGCTTCTGTTTACCTCGACTGTTTGGATGCGTTGTCCACGCCTGCCTCAGCATTATCTGTCGGTTAGCTGATATGTATTTGTTTGTCCTTATTTAAAGCCCTGTTAGGTTGTATGACTTTGTCGGTCATTAAACATTAAGCGGTTTCTTTTGTTTATGTTCGGTTTTCTTGTCGTTACTAAACTGTTCGGTTGGAGACCTTCCTTTTACATTTTGTTTGTCTGCTCGTCCCACACCCGTTACACAGGTCAAGCATCGCTGGGAAAAACCACTGCACTGTAGAAGACTGGAAATGAGGTGTTTTGCAGTATGAATTAAGCCTATGGCACAGTTAGTCCTCCTGAGAGAAAAAAAAACAAGGAGAAACAACTGAGTAACATTCATGTGAAAATCCAGCAAGTTTCAGACCAATCATCTCCCACCCAGCCTGCAATGGACCTGATGCTCAAACCCCACCCCCACCCAAACTCCACCCCAACCACACACCCCCAACCCCCCACATCTGTCACCCGAGTAGGTATGGTAGGCAATGCGCAAAGGGGTGTATGACCAGTCAAGGCGTCGCCCGTCTGACCACACCTTCACTGCTTCCTGAGCCATTAGTAATATGGGGGTGGTCATGAATTATGCAGGGGGTCAAATTCCTTTAATTTTTAATTGTGGTTAGTCTGGGGACATACATTAAGGGATCCCTCGTAAGTGACTCTCCACATGCCAAGACCCATTTAACAGCTCATTATGGTGGCAGGACAGTGGACGTGGATTGGGTGGGTGGTCGGTATGTAGTGTGTGTGTGGGTAGTTGGGCAGAGAAGGTTTGAAGAAGACTCTTCCGTTACACTTCCGTTTCCTCTCCTGACCAGACACTCTATCTGGTGGTTTCCTAAAAACAGCGAACCCTTTGTCATACAGGGTGAGGAGTCCCACATTAGCCCTCATGTACAGATCTCGGGGGTAGAATCTTCGCTTAGCCTTGGAGAACTGGAGAAGCAGCAATCAGCAGCAATTAGCCCATATTTGAGTTAGCATGGAATTATGCGCTGATGGAATCTCTGCTGTTGTAACTGGGTTTTTGTTAAAAACAACAACAACAAAAAGTTCCCACTATGCAAACTGGCATGCGAGTACCGCACACGAGTTTTGATATCAAGTTCATTCGAAAGCTCATAAATTTATGAGGATGCGGTCAGATCACGCACTGCAGCACTCTGCCTTGATAATTATGAATTAGAATTACAAAGTGTGTAAAACGTGGTAAACAACGAGTCACACATGGCACACGTTAGCAACTCACTAAAAAGCACGGCCTGCCGATCTTAAGGTGAACTGTAATTCCGTAACTAACGTAACTAACGCATGAACAGTAATGTCTGATTTTGAAAAACAAATTATGGTGTGCCTACAATTACCACCTAAACCATAAACATGCAGTGAACCTAGAACCGGGTTACAGAAACGAGGATTCGCAAGTGAACGGTGCCACTCCTGCCCCGCCCATCAACTAACCCCTACTACACCCAAACTCACCTTCTGACAATTCATTCATTACCCATAACCCTCTAATCGGCTCTGTTTGCTTACATTAACCACACAGACTCTAATCAGCCAAGCCATTATGCATTATCTATTCATCATTTCATAAATCTACTTGCAAATGGCTTGTAATATCCTGATATGTAAACAAAGGACAGTACCAAAAGCCTAAGACCCTTTCACCCTCGTTGGTTCCGCCTTCAGAATTATGTATTTGTACAGAACCAGCTCATCCAACAAAGGCCTGAACCACTGTACATCTTAATCCTTCATTAGTTCTGCTGACGCACGAGTCATCAGCTGGAGCTTCCACAGGCCCTGTGACAGGAATATTAAGAGGCACTGGAAAAAAAAATGAATGTTCCTGGTTGATTTCTGCTCAGGAAGCAGAGGCAAATGGGAAGAGCTCCCATCATTAACTGCCCATCCTGACCAAAGGCAATTTTCCATCAGTCAAGGTCAAGGTTAAATATTGTTCAATACAACGATGGCTGGAGGTGTGTGCCTGCTCCTCTTAACAATAAGGACCCACGCCTATGCAAATTACACTCTATAGATATTGAAGGGAAGTGCTCCAAAATGAGCTAGTTGTCCATCTAATCAGAAAAAAAGAAAAGAATTCTACAATGTATGGAGGGCATTAGAAGTTTCTGTATAAATGTATGTCATTCACCTATTGTTTTATAATATCCAATGTTTTCTGAGGAGTACATCTCTTACAGTGACGTCAACATGCCACCATTAATACAAACATTTATTAGTATATTTAAGGAATTTTAACATTATTTTTGCCAGAAGAAAATCCGTACCTTAGCTGCAGCATGTCAAGTAATTTACTGTAAATTCCATTTTTACTTCAGAACCAGAATGAACCAACTCTCTACTCCCAGCTAACCACAATTTTCCAATCCATGAATTCCCATTGAATGTCACAGGTAACCTCCCCACCCAGCCCCCATCCATTTCACGTCCTCGAGTCCAGTGACCTCAGACTCCTGGTGCTCTTCCACACACTAAGCACTAAACCCATGGCACAAGGGGGGAGGGACCACAACGGGCATTTTAATTGCATCAAGGGTTGAACACACAGCCGACACAGATGGGTCTTTAGACTGGAGACTGGGCCGCCGCTGGGAGACGAGAGGTCAGAGATGCTCATCTGAATACAGGTACAACATCGAAACAGAAACAACACAGCAGCAAAAGCCAAGTGTCCTTTCTGCTCTGCACAAAACTAGACAGATGTTTTAATCTTCTACACTACCTAACTGCTAAAGATCTTATATGGATGTAAACACACATATATTTAGGATGTCATTCAAGATATAGTTCGCACCACACTTTGGACATATTGGTTTGGTACCATAGGTACAACACAACCTCTCCCCCCGATGCATAAAGCTATGTTTCTTTTCATTTATTTTGAACAGACGCACAGTCCTCCCCCGGAGTAGTTGGTATAGTCTGTTCCACCTAGTGTCGTACAGTCCTTTTTCCCGGAGGTAGTTGATATAGTCTGTGGGGTATTAAGCAGGAAAATGCATCACAATTGAAAATGATTCTCTGGATAAGAGCCTCTGCCAAAAGCAGATGAAATGGCTGTCACACCTGGGTGATGCCGGTGAATATGCACTAGCATGCTTGTGTGTTTCCACATGTACACCCTATGCTAACATACCGTTTTTGACCACCATTTGCTTCACTGGGGATCTTAAACTTTCCCACATGGCTAAACTGAAAGAAGCAGGCTGGCCTTCTATCTCCTGTGTGCCATTTTCATTCACTGCAGCTCAGTCAGACACCAATGAGCTTGAGGGGAACTTAGCATAGCATGTTGCTAAATTGCTAATGGTTTACAGCTTAAGGTTTCGTGTGAAAATTGTGCTTGAGAAATTTGATTCCACATTATATTCATCAATCTTCGCACACAGACTAACACATGCACCAAACCATAACGTGCATACCGTCATGGTCTGGGAGAAATACATGTACCACTACATCATACATACAGAAATACACATACCACTATATCATACTCACAGAAATCTAAGCAGTAGTTAATCAATCCACACTTGAGTATTCTACATTTTTCCTAGAAATCCTTAAATAAAAGTATGCATTCATCTGACATAATCCATATTCATATATGTTCATCAAAGAGAATTCATAAACCCAAGACAACACACACCCACACACGGTTCAATCCATGAGGCATCAGGCCCTTTGAGAAGCTGGTATACAGAGCACATATCTGAGAAGCTGGTATACAGAGCACATATCTGAGAAGCTGGTATACAGAGCACATATCTGAGCCACTGCGAACCACTGGCCAGAAAGGGGGGCAACCCCTGGTTCATACGGCCAGGGCACAGGGGACTAAGAGACACTGAGGTGAAATACGGCCTGACATTAGCGATTAGGCTCCTGTAGCCGAACACGTGCGGGGTGTTATTATAGCCGGGTATCAATCTCCTGTCCCCTGATGAACATGGGAATGTGAGGCAGATAACAGGTGGTGGCATTTATTAACGCACCAGGCAATCAGGGTCTGGGAGGATTAGGATCTGTAACGACGGCCCCCTCATCATGAGCTTAACCTTCACACGGCCACGGTGCGTTAAACATATTGAACCGTCCTGTGGCTCCTGGACACGGCTAGAGCCGCTGCAGGGGTGGGGGGGAGGTGGGGGGGCCCACCGTCATTTCTCGCCTTTTCATGTTGGTTGCAGGGCAGTTTAGGAGCAACCTGTTAGCGAACAACATGCCTTAAGATCAATAACTAAAAAAGCCTGGAGTCCAGGATGTTAAAGATATGGGAGTTGAGAGAGACCGGTATGAGAGCTGAGAGAAATGGGTACGGGAGCTGAGAGAGACCGGTCTGAGAGCTAAGAGAGACCGGTCCGAAATCTGAGAGGAGACGGGGCACAGAGCCTGAGAGGTGACAGGAAACAAGAAAGCGGTGTGATGCCAAGCAGTTGTGGCAGAGATTATATGGCAAATTAGGTATAAATAATAAATACATTAAAAAAATAAGCAAACAGCTGCCTGGGGGAGGAGTTTCAGGTATGGTCTCTTTAGTGGAGTAAATTAAGCATTTCTCAACATGCCTGCAGTTTTCTTGGCACTTGTGAAGTAAAGCAACAGAACCTAGTCTATTCCTTGACCCAGTAATTACAAATAGCAATTTACTCCAATGCAAAAGAGGGAATGGAAATGAGAAACTCATCTTAGAATGGGGGTCGGGGGGGAACCTTGCCTGTTTTCAAGAGTGTTGTGATTGCTCATCAGAAAATGAATAGGTGCACAAGGCAAAGCCTGTAAAGTGCAAAAGGAGTGTCATGGGGAGAACCAAGATTGAGTCTGGCAGCTAATACGGAGAAACATTTTGAGGAGAAAGACACTTGGGGGCTGGCGCTCGTGACACAGCAGGGCACAACAAATCAGGCGAGGAGCTTATTCTCAGCACACTGACGGTGATGCACTTGATGGGATTAAGGGAAGGAGCTGGTGTCAGGGAGCTGGGAGAGTGGGAGAGAGCTCTTTATGTGCTAGCTAGGACCACTTCAGGAAGAAGCTAATGAACTGCATGGTGAATGCCTTGCCCCTCCCCCACCCCTCCAAGAACTACATTATCAGTTCCGCCTCACTGCTTAAACTCATGGATCAGTGATGGCTTCGATCGCACTGTAAAACGTCCCCTTCAGTAAATCCCCTTCATTTCCCTGATTCCTGAGGACTTCTAACATGATATGTGGCCATAGTTGGAATGAGATCCATGGTTAGAGGAACTCCTGCCGCATTTAAGACGTGGATCAGCTGCAGTGTAGGGGAGATCACCTCTTAACCATCAGCATGTCATTACTTCATGCAACACGATCTGCAGCAGGGCAGACCCTTCCTAGAGCATTCCAGTTATCAAGATGGTTCTTCACATTTGCAGGCTTTGTTAGTTACTTCATGGGTCTCTTCCAGAGATGCTGCAAATTTGCTACAATAACACAGTTGAGTTTCATCACAACGTTGGAGTTTATTTGGGGGGAAAGTTTTTCTTCACCAAGCAACCTCTCGTGTGGTGTTGGGGCCAGGAGTTTCTGCTACGAGATGATCCTGACCAGCATGAACCTACAAACATCCTGAAGAAGCGAAGCACAGGAGAAACAAGCAAAGCCAGACTTGTGGACATTACTACGGCAACGGATCGTCTCGACTCCGTCTCCAACCAAGCCACGCCCCCATTAGTTGTCCCAGTGGCCTCACATATCTGCCCAGCTAGAGTTTCGCAGCGCCGAAACACAGCGAGCCAAAATCAATGCCCACAGTAGTAGGCTGCTGCCCGCTCGGTCTCGATTACTCAATAACACAAGGCGGGTAGGGGCTGACGTACAGCCCGCAGCGACCGGGAGGGAGACAGCTTCATCGCTCCTCAACAGTGGCTGATTTAAGAAGCTGAATCCTTTCAGGACGCAGGGATGCCCCGACCACTTCTGCAACAGGGCTCAAAAAAATATCAAAGAGAGGATTATGTGACTTTTACACATGTTTTAGATTTGTTTATTTCTACATAAACCTATGATTAAGACCTAATGAATCAAACCCAAACTGTTGATCATCGGAAAGATCTTCTATTTTCATTTTGCTAAAGATGTACAAAGATGGCTGAAGATGGAAGTCCTGCCTACGTTATCTACCCAAGCCATCAGTGACCTCACTAGTGTGTGTTTGTGTATACACGTGCAACGCACCCTAAATCTTGATTAATACAGAGTGAGAGATGCCATGCATTTTCCTTATTCATATGCAAAAACGATCTTTTCTTATCGTTTCAACTATGCAACGAGAGTGATAATTTAGCCAAGGATAAATTCAGTTGCATGGCAACCTCCAATTGCGCTTGCCACCTGACAAACTGCAAAGCGGAACCAGGCACTTGATCCCCCCCCTCCTCCCTCCAGGTTGACGCTTCAAACCACAGACACTGGTCCCAGAACAGTAAACTGATCAAATTAATACGTATCTGGTTAATAAAACAGATGGATGCAACCAAATTAAAGCAAGACTGAAACTGCTTTTTTCATAATCTTCCCCAAGCATAGCTGTAGGCCGAGACAGACTTCAGCTCTAGAGGCTGCAGTGGGATTACTAACAAGCCAGTAACAAAGTAGCCAGAGTCTGGCTGAGCTCCCATGGAGGAGCGGGTGGAGGTGCGGGGTTTGTTATGTCTAGGCGGTGCTAGAGCCACTAGTCCCTCATGCCAAGTCATCCACGTTAGAAAGTGGGTTAGAAACCACATTAGAAAGTCAGAAAGTGGGCTAAGCGTAAAACCAGCACCGCGGTTCAATTTAGTTCTGGTTCAGTTCCACGGTAGCTGAAAAGTACTGAAAAAAGCATTCCGTCGAGAACGTCTGAAGGCAGCGTCATCTCCCCGGATGTTCGTAGCAGTCATCCACCTCTGCTAGCACGCCATGACATGGCAAAGCTATGAGCTCTATCCCATGATACGCAGTCATGTTCTGACACTTTAAAGCTCAAAACGTGCCGTTTAATCCAGCTGCCGCTCGTGCATCAACAACCTGCGGCCAATTAAAAACTGGCCTAAGACAACATATTTCTCATCTACTGCAACAGAACAAAGCTCGAAAGATCTTGAAATAAAGAGGACACACCTGTTTAGTCCTTCTCAAAGATCTTGATATAAGGGATAGCTGTATTTAAAAATAACACATGCGTAAATCTCATATCCCACCGCTAACAGATCAGGTGGATGACATTTTCCATAGGAGAATGAGCTTTTTCTTCCAAATTCCACAAAGTGATGCATTTCTTTATGCAAAGAACTGTTTTCACTTTGTTCTCAGAGGTTTTGAAGCAAAGCACAAAGTGAACATTAAACATATAGAATTTCTAACTTATGGCCTAAAGACCATACATCTCCCTTCTGTGTTCTACGGTACAGTTGTGCACAGGGCTGGGAGACACAGGCAGCTATGTATGACATATATCTCTTCAGACTGAACTAGGCCTCCTTTATGATTGACTTTATGCATCTGTGGCCAGAGGAGAAATCTGTAAAAAAGAAAGAAAGAAAGAAAAATGGAGAAAAACGGAGCCAACGAATGTCAAAACGCACCTCCCTCTCAACTCCTCACCTCGTAAACTTTTCTGCCACTTGTGTTCATGTGTGTGTGTGTGTGTGTGTGTGTGTCTGTGTGTGGGAGATGGGGTTATTGTCAGCACTTGTTCATCGTTTTTGCCATCATACACGGAGGACAAGCAGACAAGAACACGCAGAGATAGACAAGGTAGGAGCACAGAGTCCTCAGCCTCCCCTCCCCTCCCCTCCCCCCCGCAGCAGCCAAGATCTGTGGCTGTGAGTCACTTTACATAACACACACAAGAACAGGGTCGTGCTTCCACAGCCATGTTTCTTCGCAGAATAAACTCAGAGATTCGAGAAGCATCCAACACTAATTACCGACTGTCCAGTTAAAACAGGAAACGGTCCAAGTTATTAACCACACTAACGCTGTGCTGTCTTTCCGTTACACACTCTGACCAGATCCTGCATGCCGACGGATCAGAGGTCATTTCCGGCAGCCCTCCCGTTGGAGCTGACGCCTGCAGCCAACGAGGCTCACTGGTCCTTCACTTCTGTTTTCTGTTGCTTCCCTCTTTTTTCCAAATGTACAAGTAATTTAATAACCTCTCTTCCCTCTTCTACTGCAACTCAGCTAAGGTACATTAATACAGAAGCAGTTTTGAATTCCAATGACCTGTTTTGTGTTTATATGGGTCGTGTCACTGGTCAGCCCTGTAATTACTAAGTGAATTTTAAGCGTGGGGTTAAATATGCCCCTCCATACACTGTGTGGTAGAGGGAGGTAGAGTGGCACTCAGTGCCAATGAAAGGCAACCGCTACTCTCACACTCTCAAGTCTGCCACAACACACACACCTTCGAGTCTGCCACTGTGCAGTAGAAGAGAACACTGCGTCCTGAGGCAGCTCCAACAAAACAAAGGCTTTTTTTTTTTCTTTTCACTTAATAAATCACTGCTTGATAATAGGAAAGTGTTCATATCACCCACAACGTTCCTGCTTCCTGGTGAGAGAGTTTCTCCATTTTCACCCTGATGAGAGCGGTTAATGTTATTGGGTAAAGAACTTGAGCCAAGATTTAGGCTAGTGGGAGAGATGACATATAAATTCATCACCTGTGTCTTTACCCTGCTAGTTTGGAGGGAGGGAGAGCAATTAACTGCCACATTATCTTCCAGCCATGACATCAAAACACAAGCAAAACCCCTACAATCAGAATGTAACCAAGCCGTGATTATTGGGGGCCAAACAAGATGGGGACCCAGCGATGCAGTCGATTAATCTGGCAGTGGAAAAGGGCTGAGAGAGAGAGAGAGAGAGAGAGAGAGGTGGAGAATTACAGATCTGGTTTTGGATACGACCATTCTACACTGAAAGCAAGATGTAGCCAAATAATTGATATAAGCAGCAGATATTTGCTGTCCCCTAAAAACTGTGACAGCACCGTGAACCGGCGCTGCAGGCCTGACTGCTCTGCCTCACTCGCACTCAGCATTGATTACAAGGCTGCAGTGTGAGAGGAGGGTGACCTTTCCTTTATGTCTCCACAGTTTAAATGCTATTACTTTAATGCCATCTCAGCCCAGCCCTGTTTCATTTAATTAGTGCACTGATTGCTATGCCTTAGTCCTGCTGTCAAATTCTCTCTCTCTCTCTCTTTCTCTCTCTCTCTGTCTCTCACTCGATCCTAGAAAGTTAGCTTAACAGTCCTGAAGTCAGAGGCCAGGCTGAACTCAGGGCCGACTGCTTCAGCTGTGAAAGGCCCCAGCGCATGGACCAACCCCCCCCCACACACACACACACACCAGGTGTGGCACTTTCAGACAACTGCGGTCACAGTTTTGCAAATATCTTCTGTGCTTTTGTGTTTGCAGATACCTTGTGAAAAGTGAAAATGTGACCTACTCTGAAGAAAACAACTTTTTTCCTGCGTGTAGCTAAAAAAACAAAAAACAAAAACATAACTAGGAAGATTAAAAACAAGGCCACTCATGCCATTTTCTGCCAATATTAATCAGCACCAGTCTACATAAGTGTAGAATTGTCCCAACTGTCCAGGGAAAGGCCTGCACTCCAAGTAGGGTAAAACATTCCTTTATAACAGCATCTCAGTGAGCTGCAGGTTAATACATGGTTTAGGGTATTTAAACATTTACATGTTTTATATGGTGCTGTAAATGCTTGCAATTGTACTTTTCTCCCTCAAAATCAATGATGAATCCAGCGTCTCAGTCCAGTGACTGGATGTGACCCTACGAACTGATGAATGAACACACACACACACACACACACACACACACACACACAATCACATGCATACATGCATGAATAAGTATAAGCAGTTACACTGTCTCTGCTGATACAGATATGAATTATGCATCAGGAAGGGCCGAGTATTCCCCGTAACTCTCATGCATTATTAATGGAGATACTGTTACGCGTTTTGTCCACGGCGCAAATTTGGTCACAACAACAATGGCTAGATATGAATTCTGCCCAGTTTGACCTTGTACGAGAAGCATAGAGGGTTGGGGGGGGGGGGGGGGGGGGGTTGGGTA
>JAOXYF010000003.1:2967905-2981069 GCA_028565775.1 Sternarchorhynchus goeldii | reverse complement strand
TTCACCATCCTGGCCCCCCCCCCCCCCCCGTTTCATTCCCTTGTCAACTTTTAGGCCGTGCCCCCTCTCAACCAATCAGATCAGCCGGGGGGAAAGCAGCAGGGAGATGGCCGTGAACAAATTAGGTTGGTCCGCACCTAATTGGTGTCTCGAGGGATCTGTGAGCGTAGACAATGGAAAGACTCCTTCTTAATGAGGACCACTCAGGCATTGGTGCCCCTTCGTGTGACATCTGCCCCATCTCTGTGTACGCTGGGACAGCAACCTTTGGCTTCGTCTTATTAGCCAAGCCTTGTTTAACAACTTTCTTGGCAGGCTAATTGAATTGTACCCTTTGGGTTCTCTCCTTTTTTTTTTTTTGGAGTGATGTTGGGAAAAGTGAACAAATATGAATATGTTTAAAGGTCCTCATTAGCCAAGTTGGAGCGCTAAAGTACTTTCAGGATTTCACAGTGCCTGAGACGAAGTCATCCAGTTGTGGTTTTTAAAACTCCTACGAAATCCATAAATGTAGTGGCCTTCCATGTTCACATGCAAGTTTAGATCTTTTGCATGGAGTGGCACCTTCTGTGAGCTTGGACTGAACCCCAGTTTCATCATGTGCTGCCCATTGTGACATTGCTTCTTTTGAGTAAACCTGGAGGTGACGGTCAGTGTCTTTTGTAGACTGTAAGATTTAAGATTACCATCCTCAGTGCCGCATTGGTCCTCGAGCTGTTCCAATGGTGAGATTAGCATTCTTGTGAGATTAGCATTCTTGTGAGATTAGCCCACATAGGAGTACAGTAATGCTGTAAGGGTAACAAATGTAAACATGCCGACAGGAGAAGTGGATTCGTTTCAGCCACTTTTAGTCCATTTATCATTGATCAGTTACTGACCAGGGGACCCAGTGTTAACTGCGTATTATGTTGGTGGAACATCACCAATAAAACATTTCTGAAGAGCTAGAGGATGGAGAACACTGTGGACAGCGACAGCTACACCTTTGAGATTTTTCTAGTAAGCAAATGTACGTAATGATTTATTTTATGCCAACTGCCCTGACATTCTGCTGATGATTTATAATGAAATCTACCGGAGTTATAATTTCCAGAGAAAAGGTTTTGGTATCTTTAAACTAAGCAACCGTGGGTGTGAAGTACAATAAGCCTCTATTTACCTTTTTGATCTTTTGTTGTTTCTTGGACAGGTTGGTCTAGCAATGGAACCAGAGTCTCATGGGAATCCCTAACCAGACAGGAAGCTCATGAAAGCAAGTAAACGGCGTGGATAAGCGATGAATATGACATTTATAAACATCACTGTCACCACATGCGTTGTCATGTTGCCATTTCGATGACAGGTGCTGTCAACTCTGGTGCAAATGGAATTCTGAATAGTGGAGAAATCAAAACCTGATAATGGTTTTGTTTATCGACTTCTTCTAAAGATTCCGTATGTAACAAAACCTAAAAGAATCCTTTTTAAAACTCAGTTACTGGATTTCTAGACATGTGCCAATTGTACCTCTTAGAATTAACTTTAAAAATTGACTCACTACTGCACCAGCATGAAAAATCATTTTTACTTCCATGAGAAAAATGTTGAGCATTTTTACACCGTTGATAATAGCAACAATGTATGGTTACAGGTACAGAAAAAGACAAACAAGCAAGGATGTACTGGAAAAGAAAGAGAGTAAAAACCAACAAACAAACAAACAAACAAACAAACAAACTTAAATGGCTCCAAATCCAGTGGTTTAGATAAAATGCTCACACAGCCCACTTTAAGATTTCATTATAAGCAAGTAAGTGGATGCAGTGGTGTGATGGATCTCAACAAGCTTCCCAGCAGGTCAACAGCAATAACGGGGCGCAATAACTGGTTCGGATCCTGGAAGGGGCCGACGCCTCAGAGGCCTGGGGCCAGACAGGCCCCAAGAGGAAGCCCGTCATCAGTAAACACGAGCCACTGGTCAAATCGTTGCTTAAGAAGTTTACGCGCACAGGACATAAAGTGAATACATGCGAACAAAAAAAATCCCCCGAAATAACACTGCCACTATTTATCAAAAGTTTTAATGTAATTGACTTCACAAATGATGTATTAAAAAGTTAAAAAGACAAAATGTAACAAAAAAAAAAACTACATAAATAATACCCTCAAAGACATGTGGAGTCAGTTGGGACTTTCATCATGTATCAAACATTGGAAGCGAAGGACAGAAGTACAGTGCCAAAGAGAATCATCAGCTAGCGCTGCGAAAATCCCTGCAGTTGGTTCAAAGCTCCCAGGTTTAAGCTACCGACGCTCCTCATAATGAATCTGATTAACTACGTTAGGTAGCTGTAATCAGGAAGCAGGAGGTGTGTTTCCTCCGCCCCTCGCCGGCAAAAAAAAAAAAAACGGCCACTGATGAAGTAAAGTAAAGGACCTCTCCCTGTCTTGTCCCATCTGCTCCAGATAACCCTCGCCGACTGCCGGGGCTCTATGCAAAAGCTGCTCTATTTGCATGGGCTCTCTGTTCCTTTACCAGGGGCCCCTCGTATCTCTCTGTTCCTTTAGTAGGGGCCCTTCATATCTCCGTGCAGCAGAGCACCGGTTTCACACCACCCTTTAATCTCCACCCATTCCTCGTTTTGTTGATCGTGCAAAGCCGGCACGCACAGGTGCCCTGATCTTCCTGTATCTTTCACGTTCAGGGCCGGGATTTGCCACGTGCTACGCCCACAAAACACCACAGGGAACCAGTGTCTGAGAAGAAAAGCCCATGAATTCTATATATGGTTAAGCCCTATAACTGACAAGCTGCATAGGGGAGATTTGCCCTTTCCAAAAATGGAGATATCAAACTTGCTCTGTCTCTTTTGTCAAAAATGTGGTTTATCAAAGATGCACTCAGTGCAATAGCTCAAAGATGACAGTTATGAACAGGCTGTTATGATGCACATATAAACATTTTCTTTTCAGGTAAAAATGTATTTGAGCAGCGCTTTATCACAAAGCAGCTTCATAGAAAGTGTATACAGAGAATAAGGATTCAGTCCCTAATGAGCGTGTCAAGGTGACAGTGGTGAGAAGAAACACACAGAGTAGGAGGAAGAAACCTTGAAAGGAACCAAACCTCACAAAGAGGATCCGTCCTCCTCTGGTCCACACCAGATAGCAAACCAAACACAATGAATAAAACTGATTTTGCTTTTACATTTAACTTGCTATAAAACGTATTAGAGTAATTTACAAGACTTTTCACTTTATTCCTTTCCAATTATATGCACAATGTGCATACACATGATTACACAAAATTATGATCACAATAAACATCGCAATAGTGTTTACAGTGATTATCAACACAATCATCGATTCGTTCCATTTATTTAAGTTTAATTAACATTAAAAGAGGAGCAATTATTAAATCTATTAAACCCGATTATTCACAGAACTAATTAATTGTTAATAAACAGACCCTGTCTATTAAACGTAGTCTTAGAATAAAACAGCGAGAGGATTAGCTACTGTATAGCCTACATTCGCCTAGAACTAAGTGATATTACATTTTAGGGGATTCTAAACAAGTAGATGAGTTCTGTGTGAATCACACCCAGGATCTTGTTGGGACTAGAACCATGCTCTACCTGCTCTACCTGCTGAGTTACCAGAGCCAACGGCAACCGGCACCCACAGTACCGTTCCTAAATACTTCCTTGAATTAAAACGGCAAGAGTGCAGAAGGGCAGTGTGGCGATGCATCCAACAGCTGGTGCGATTCGCTCTGCATGAATAAAAGAAGTCTGCCTGAAGTCCGTTCTGATGTTCTGATGTACGCCCAGACTAAACAGGTCCCTCTTGGAAGGGGGTGGCACCGGAGAGGTCACTTTCAAGGGTACGTCATTAGCCATTGCTGACGTTTGTACGTTTTGCCCATCGATTTCTGAAAACTGCGTTGGTTAGCTACTGAATACTCAACATCTACACAAGTACAAGGACTCCTGGAGACTATGAATTCATACACAGCGCAGAACTGCATGGAAGATGTAAGTTTGTGCTCCTTGACAGCATGCTAATACATTTGGTTTGCAAACAGTACATCCATAATCACCCAATTGTAGCTCTGGCTGGGGAGCGCTGTAACATTCAGAACTCATAATCAGTTATTATTGGTAGCGTCTGTAAGCCGTAGGCCGCTGTAACCAGAACAACACAAGCAGTCAGTGGATGAGGACGTTATGAAAGGACACGGTGGCATACAGCCCGCCGTCCCAGAACCCATGTCCCTGCGCTCTCCTGCCGAGCGAGGCGTCTAGGCCACGATCCATGCGTGCGGCTCCCTTTCCTCATCACGCAAACAAACGAGGATTTTATTGACCCGCAAACCTCCCCAAAAGAAGGTCAGCCAGCGATGGCAGTTCAGCCCTGTGGAGGAGGGGGGTGGAAGCTTCATGCAGCCAGTCAATAAAGTGCAGATCATAAACCCAGCCCATCCCCTGCCTGCCACAGGGCCCCAGTCCGACACACAGTGAGCATACGCCGCGGCATTAAACCAATCGTTACTCGCGTGGTAAAAAAAGATTAGCGCAAGGGGTGGCAAGCTTTAGCAGCGTGGCCGGCGGCCTTGGAATGTGATACGTGTCCGTGCTTCGCCAACCCGTCGGGGGTTGGCGGGAGGAATCGTGTCACGCAGGGCTGCCGGTGAACAGAGACATTAGGGCTGCAATGAAAAGATATGGAAGGAAGGTTAAAAAAGTCCAACACCAGCAGGGAATAACGCAAGAGGTGCGGGGACAGGCTGTCGGAGAGCTCGCCTTTGATTCTGCAGTCTGCCCAGATTAACCCGTGAAGCTTTATCCGATACCGAGAAGAACAGTAATGGAACGTCTGCTATGAAGGTCAACAAGCTAACGACTGGGGAACAGGATTCTTTCAGTGCTTTTGAGCAGAGTGAAGAGGTAAGCCTGCTATCAGCCCTGCCTGAACACACCACTAAATGGGAGAAGTGTCAGGACTCATCAACTTCTCAGCACACCACCCATGTGGGAGATAAATCATTTTGGAGCATATTCTGGCATTTATTTATTTTTTATCTCTTTAAGAAGAGAGACTGAGCTGTGTTAGAGAAATTGGGCCTCTTTTCCTGCTAGCTCTGTGACATCGTCAAAATTTTATTGATTAAGGAACCACTAACGTCTTAGAACTGCAAAAAAAAAAACTTAACGGCTCACCATTTGCAAACCCAGACGACTGAGCAATTAAGACCAGGTGATCCGCAGATGAGTTTTCTCCCTCTACCTTTCTCCCTCAATAAATGTCTCGCTGTCTCTCACTTTTCACACTTCCACTCACACGACGAAGACGAGAAGTTCTGAGAGTAAGAAGATGTGTTTAAGGGCACTAACGGTAACCGTGGGAGACACGAGCTTTAAACAAGGCTAATGTGACGTGACTGAGAGAGCAAAACGGGCACTAATTAAACCCCATTAGACCCAGGCTCCAGTCCTGATCAAGAGGATGGGAGGCTGCTGAGTACATTCATCATCAGGCACCAGTGCCGAATGCCCAAACAACTCGAGGGCACCCTAAGAGTGTGACTCCGCCCCCCTCTGCACTCAGGGCAGCACTATTAAACTGATCAGAGATCTGACCCTTATCACAGGTGTGGTGAGTAAGAGAAAAGAGGACAACAGTGGGAGGATTGGATTGTGTTGCAGGGACATTTAAGAAAAGCTTGGCATGTATTCCCCAGGGGTTTGTTAAAACTGAGATACTCAAGTGAAACATAGGTGGGGGAGGGTGGTTTCAAATGCACATTTATGACGCTCACATGCAGCGTTTCCTTTCAGCATGTGGACCTTCAAGACTGCAAATCTAAATACATTTTCTGGGGCGGGGGGGTGTTAAAGCAACACTCAGAAACACAAAGTTAAAAATGCATTTTGATGCACCTGAATTTGCAAAAAGTTTTGCTGACATGATCAAACAGCCCTCTTTATTTTAACCTACATTTACATTTTCAGCATTTGGCAGATGCTTCTGTCTAGAGGGACATGTATATTTATCAGCGTGAGCGTATGTGTGCTCCTAAGAAATGGACCTCATAACCTTGGTGTTATTAGCACCTTGCTCTACCTGCACTACCAGGTAAAATCTAAATCAGGCTTTCAGAGTTGAGCCACTTTATAAAGAGCCTTGGGTAAGCTCGACAGGGACCTGGAAACCCCTGGACCACGGGGGTCCTGAGTGGGGTCCTTTCCCTAGCTGAACCTCTTACCCACCGCATTCCTCTTATCAAGTCCTGTGCCCCTGCAAATTGTAGGAAAAAAAACGCTGCACCCATCATGGATGCAAAGTGCAGAGTTAATTAAACCCAAAGACTTTCCTCAACAACTTGAGAGTTAATGAACAAGAAGCATTTCACAACACCTCGAGGAAGTAGGAATATCATTATTACTTTCTAATTATAAATTCAGGTTTGTCACCTTGTGAGACAGAGGTTCTCTATTTCTATATATGAGAGAAAATGCATTGCACTTCAAGATTTTAGCACCACGAATCTGCAAAAAAATGCAGTGTCTTAACTAGATGTATAAGCAGATAAGTGGAAATGTCACAGAGATGGAACCGCCGGGACTAGGAGAGGAAAAAAAATACGCTTCAACTTCTTTGAGATACGAGGAAGTGAAACATTAACACAAAGCCCTGACCCCTTCAAAAACATTCAGAATCTTCAGTAACCATTAAGTCTGAAGAAGACAACTAGATACAGGAAATACCCTTGGAGACCAACACGCAATAAAACTGCACAGTAGTTGCAGAGGGATTCATTAACTGATCTTGTTTCACTGTTGCGTGACTGAACCCAGTCCTTGGCAACGCTTTGATATGGGAATTACAGTGGAACGGGATGGTGTGGAAGACAGACTGAAAAGGACAAAGATGCTGTGTTCATTAGAGAGGGACCAAACACAGGTGTACTCCGCAAATATATGCATCTTCTTACATACACAAACATCCAAAGCCAAAATATAAAAAGGATTTGAAAATATGTCTGAAAACAGCCACATTTTATGAAAATCATGACAACGGATGGCATTGTTTCTGCAAACAAACCTGGGAAATGCAAGGGCAATTGAGTCCTGGAAGACTAAATTGAGCAATGCATCAGTTCTGAAGACAGCATGTATACATGCTTTCATGAGAGCCAATGCTGAAATCTGGGATAGAGCTTCGAGGAACACATGACGATTTATTTATCTCTTCAGCCGCATTTAAATCATGTTCATGATGGGTCTTTTTTTCCCCATCATCTGAATAAGACCATCTCAGTCCCATCACACAGTGTTACGATGCTACACATCACTACAAGTGCAAAGCCTGTTCAGTGATCAGCCCGTTTCCACCTGCTTATTATGGGCTGGCTGGTTTAGCTGGGACTGGGCACAGACTAGTGTTGGGGACCTCATGAAAATACACTTGACTTGTTCCCAGAGGACATGCTGCTGCCTTTTTAAATTAATACCATATGATTTAACAGCTCATTCTGACTGGATCCAGAAAGGGCACAGCCTGGTGCCTTCTTACCTTCTGCACCAATCAGTGAGAGCCTGGGGCTTAGCCTCCCTGCCAGACATGCCCAATCAGAGATGACGCACCAGATGGGAAAGGGCTTCTGGGAAACATAGTTTTCAGAACAGAATAGGAGATTCAACTGAAAAACAGGGTGGGTTCTGCACATCGCAAGAAGCTCATACTGGACTTAGTAACCTTAAATTGTTGACACTCCAGCTAAAAATGGGGAATACATGAGGAGTTCTACTTCAAATAAACAGAGAGGAGACACTAGTCACTGCCTCCCACACTCCACGCCATCACACAGTTGCTACACACTCAGACCAAATCTGCCACGTTATAACGAGGTCAGACGAGAGCCAGATCAGCCGTACGGGTTTTCCTTATTCACCAGACGCTCACGCCTGCCCAGCAGCAGTGCCACGCGCCCAATCAATGTCACCGTTTGCGGAGGATCTTAGACGGACCGCAACACCCGGCGAACCGGATTACAGCAGCGCTTCCGCATAAACACGACTTGATGAAGAACAGAAGACCTTAATAACGCTGAAGCAGCAGCAGCAAACCATGCCGGCCGTGAGGAGAGCGTCACCTGCGACGCTGCACAAATATGTCACTCAGGAGAAATGGTAACAGGTGGGAGGGAACAGCGGCGTAAAATGCAGGGTCCAGTAATTGCCTTAATAATTGGGTTTGTTGAAGCTCAGCCAGTTGATTTCTTGGATTGGTTCTGCTAGCATTTTAATTTCTTCCTTTCACCAGTTCCAACAGACGGCTAATCCCGCAGTGTATAATCCCGCAGTGTATAATCCTGTTTGAGCAAATTTTACTGTGCAGTCTGTCAACACAGCTGTCTCCGATTCCAACACATACACACACAATATTATCTCTGCACATTCTGACATTGTCAAAGTCTGAGTCATGTTTGCATATGAATGCACACATAACCTTATAAATGCGACAAGAGGTGCAATATGAGCACCGACCAGGATCTTCAGTGTTAAAAACAGAAATGGAGTTATCAGTCTGTTGTCTCGTTAACTGACAGACCCTTATTAGTGCCGAGGTCCTAAAAGCACTACAGAAGATCAGAACACCAGAGTGTTGTCCCAAGGCTGCGTCATCTCAAACCAAAGATGACAGGGAGACGCAGATTATAATCTCTAATCTGCAAGCTCTAATTAACTCTCTCACATGTTTTGAACACAGTCCGCCGCGAAAGCGATCCCTGCCGTCAGATCCAATCTGACGTAGGTGCAGTAGTTCATGAACGTGAACAGACGTGTGTATGCTGCGAGATGTGTGCCCGCATGTCCTGAGAGACCAACGGTGGAGGATATTTTTGCTGGAGCTTCCAGAGGAGTGATGGTATGACTCAGCAGCCACAGCGTGCCGATCAGTAACCTCACATTAGTCAGTGATTTGAGGATAAGTTGATGGGCACGTCTCATGCCTTTTCTTTTCACTGCTTTAATAAGAAATAATCAGGAAAAACAGAAGGACGACCAGAACACGGATGCGGAACACGGATGAAATATGTACACTGGAAGCATTCCAAGATCAAAACTGTAACTGAGGATCAACAAACTGTCAAAAGGCAGCTCTCCTCAGCAGAGACCAATGGCTCCTGGACAAATGTGATGTCACAACTAGGACCAGTGCCATCTGCAACCGAGAGACTGAAAGTTCATCATTTGGAAGAGTTACTGCCAATACCGCTACTGTTACTTCAAACCGAGTTTGCTTTGTTCTGACTCGCATCATTTGTAAGGTGCGTTTAACGAACTGTGAAATCACCTAAGTGCACTGATGGTCTACGTCCAGCCAAAACAAAATTTAAATCGTAAGAGTCCACTAAGAGATCTGCACAGGGAGAGCCATTTAAAGCCTATTACTTCTTAAGTTGTTGCTCTGTGTTTACCATTTGCCCTTGAGAGCAGAAACTGTTGGCAAAGGAGACAAAGTTGAAGAAGGGTTTGATTAAGGAACCTTTGCTATCTTCAACTTAGGGCTCAGTTAATAACACATTTATAATGATATCAATGGATCAGAATGCAAACTTTAGCAGTGAATCAGAGGTGGTATACTTCAATTAGCACAATTTGCCTAACTGGCTAACTGGTGACCAATTATTGTCATTTATTACTAACAAAGGGGGACTTGTCGGACAGCACTTCTTTCATTGGAGCCTCCCCTTTAGGCTCCCTTAATAGTGTATATTTCACTTGTTTTCTATTCCACTTAACATGCCTGTCAGGTAGATTTAGAGTTACACGTAAATACAGATGAGGCCCTTCGCCTTGGCATTACACCTTTCCCGTGCGGAGTGTTTCACGGTCATAGGCGAGAATGGGCTGGGAGCACTGCCCTTGACGCCATAAAATCCAGTCCTTCACTTTTTCTAGCTGATTAGATTAGAGTCACCGCTCTCAAATATCTTCCCCTAGAAGCAGACTGGCCTCAGTTTTATAGACCCCTATAAATACTGGTACGGCTCAGGAACGAGCAATTACAGTTAGCAGATGAAAAAGTCCTTTATTATCCATCTGAAGAAAACATAGGGGGAGAATCTGATGAAATGGCATTTCATGCTTTTATTTTGAACAGATAGGGTCAAGCTACGTTTCATCAGTAGTGTTACGTGAAACTTTTTAAGCAAAATTTTGAAAAGCATTTCTGAAGTGGAACCGTGTTTCGTCACACAAAAGTACAAGGGACTGCATCCATCATGCCAACAAGCTCTCCACTCTTGTTGCTGGAGGTCTGCGTGAGGCAAAAGAGATATTAACTGTGGGCATGAGGAAAGTCATGCCCTCCTGGACCTGCTTCCAGCTTTAACAGACAGCTCGGGGCCCGCCTGTCTCTCCTCATTTCACCTGTGACATTTCGCTTCTCTTGTTTATCTCTTTGGCTTGAAGCCCAAGAGGTTTTTTTTAAATCATCAATGACGGTGTTGGGAAGCGCAAACTCCCGTCGATCCCTCCGCCTCTCGGCAGCCCTGAGGAGGTTCGCTGATCTACTGACTCCCGGACGGCCCCTGGGCGCCTGGGCCTCCACGTCCGTCTGGATGGGTGGAGGCATGTGGGACAAAAGCACGGACTGGGACGCACACCCAGACACCTTTCTCTCGCCGTTCCAACACAGAACATGGACGTCAACATTAGCATCTGCGATGACTCTAATACTCTGTGATGAGAAGCGGTGGGGACAGTTTTGGGCAACACGCCGATGCTTTTCTTGGGCATGATTATGATGTTCTAACAGCAGCAGCTCTTTGGAAGCCAGCACTGTTCTGAAACAGCGCAGGAGCATTTCTTTTCCAGCCGGCATCATTAGAGACACACAGTACTTCTCATCTGTTGCTGTAAACAGAATTTCAATATGTCTTCATCCTCTACTTGTGTAGGCAGTAACATAAGTGAGAAAGGTTTTAGCGGTTTCCTGTCATGCTGCATATCAAAGAACAGATCGTTTTACTGAGTAGATTTGGTGTATTTCTTTGTGCCAAGTAGGTATTTGTAGGGTCTTGGCTGGATGGGTAGAGGCCTTGAAGGCAATGTTGTTAAGCAAGCACTTAGTGAGAAAGTCTTCTAGGGCTCCACTTAGAGTAAAATGAATGTAGGTCTAAGCAATGAGACAAAATTAGACCAAGAGACTGTGTAAACTCCCCCGAGCTGACACGTGCAAGCACATGGGTACATTAGTGAGCCCTGTCATTAGCTTTTGAGAGCTGTGAGTATTTCAGGGAACAGAGCGGTTCCAGGCAAAACTTGCCACGTGAATTATCAATCCGCAACGTCGCTTGTTGTGGTTCATGATGAATCCTTTCTGCTTTCTAATGTATCGGTTTCACAAAGGTTAGTTGGATCAGACCAAATGAGACAGATATGTATCTGGTTAATCACTCTGCTTTTAAGAGGGAGACAAATCTTCAACCTCCTTGTAGACCTTTTTTCATTTTTCCTCAGTAGAAAAGGCCCAAGTTGCTTTATGCCGACGATCATGATGAATTCCACATTACTCCACAAATCATCTTAGCTCAAATTAGCACATTCAAATGGAACCACGGATGAAAAATCATTCTGAATATGGTGAATTTCATTTGTTTTAATGGATGTCTTATTAACATTTTTCTTTTAGAAGGGAGCGTGCCGTTGCTTAGGCTGTCGTAAAAACACTCAAATTGGTGGTGAAGCTGGCTTTTTCTGGATTAACATGACTCTGAAAATAACACTTTCAATGACTACATCCACAAAAGCTACTCTAGACATCATCCACAAAAGCTACTCTAGACCTCATCCACAAAAGCTACTCTAGACTCCACAAAAGATGTTATTTAGGATGGAAGAGGAGCACCAAAGGCAGTGACACCAGAGAAACAAGGTAATCAACACCTAGCACAAACATAAAAGCCAAAAGCTGATTTCACTGTTACCAAGAGAACCAGCTCGTTGCTTCATTTTGTATTGCGTTTGCTGGTAAAAAAAAAAAAACCAAAAACATCCAATCAAGTTTATCTTCAAAAAATATCAAGAGATTTTTAAAAAAGACTTGGGGCGTTTTGGACATTTTCACTGTGGGCTGGGGGTTACAGCTGACCTTCAGAAGACTCTCTGGACACTTGCAGTTGCTTTTATTTTGCATCATCCAGGGAGTGATTCACATGACCTTGAAAAGCATGGAGAAGTCCAAGCCATTTTTCTCTCTCATCATAACAATGATGGACAACTGAAGTCAATACAAGGCTTGTGTGTGAAGTTCCATTTCAACAGCCCATGATCACAGTGCAAGATTATGATCCGTATTACAATACTCAGTTCTTTACAGCAAAGCATGCACCTAGGCAACCGAGCGAATGGGAGAAGTAAGTAGATATAAGTAGTCATACCCCCACCCCCACACACACACACACACAGTGTAAATCCACCCATAGGGTTAGTTATTGCCCCTATAAAGTAGCTTTTATCCTAGTGCACTTACATTTTGATTGCACACCTGACGATTCATATTAAAGTCTATATGCACTATGTCAACAGTGTGAAAAACAGAACTCATTTCCCTGTGTATTTTGACCAAGAACCTTGGTGGGTTGAGTACCTACTTCATCTACTTTCCACCTTGGGTGTCTCTAAGGAGAGCAGCTCAGTAAAGAACGTTAAATGGAACAAACATGGCTTTCCATTTACAAGATTAGTCCCGTTCCCTGACCCGTGGCACCGATTGGGAAGAAATCGGGGCAAATCGTACGCCGAGGTTTAATTCAATAAGCACTGTTTGCAAGCCATGCTCGCCATACGAATGAGTGGAGAGGGAATTCTGTGCACAGTGTGCAGTTCAGCTGAAATGCACCATGAGGATCAACCTGAAGGACTGAATCTGATCTGGCTGTTTAAAAAAAAAACAGGAAGAGCTCAAATAGCTCAGCTTCAAGTTGTATAAGAGAGTGAATTGTCTTGCAGAATAACCGACGGGTAATTGCAATGAGCTGAATTAATCAGTTGTAGGTTCGAGGGGCAGTCATGTCCTGGTAATAACACTATATGTAGATGTTGATCTACAGTCATGTCCTGGTTATAACAACACTATATGTAGATGGTGATCTACAGTCATGTCCTG
>JAOXYF010000003.1:2948648-2960216 GCA_028565775.1 Sternarchorhynchus goeldii | reverse complement strand
CCCCCCCCCCCCCCCCCCCCCCCCCCCCCCCCCCCCCCCCCCCCCCCCCCCCCCCCCCCCCCCGTGCCTGATGATGAGAGAAAGAAAG
Organism: Sternarchorhynchus goeldii; assembly: GCA_028565775.1. Lineage (NCBI taxonomy): Eukaryota > Metazoa > Chordata > Actinopteri > Gymnotiformes > Apteronotidae > Sternarchorhynchus > Sternarchorhynchus goeldii. The sequence goes on along the minus strand of JAOXYF010000003.1, from coordinate 2,960,128 downwards.
AGTGAGAGAGACAGAGTGAGATAGAGATTGAGGTGACGGATCTTATGAAAGAGTGAGAGAATGTTAAGATGTGTAGTGTGAGACAGTGATCAAGAGTAGATCAAGGGGGGAGAGATGGGCAGAGTGAGAGCGAGAGAGAGACAGTGAGAAAAAGAGAGTGAAAGGAGATAGAGGGAGACCTCCGACAAATTTAGGAAACCTATTCAAAGATACAAGTTGTTCTGCAAGGGTGCACATTTCTGAAACTAGAACCAGACCAAAAAATGCAGCAAACTTGTGGAAGAGGCAGGAGCTCGTGTTGCTTCCTGCTCTGGGGAACTTCAAGAGGCTGCGCATGAAATCACACGTTGATCGCTGGGCAACCCCCATCGCCCAGGCAACCCCCATCCCCATCGCCTGGGCAACTGACGTAGCGAGTGGCTTATGCTCTAACCAACAGCTCCAAGGCCTGTCGAGAGCAAGAGCAAGATGGTGTGTGTGGGCCGCTTCCTCGGTCAGCGGGACCATGATCAGAGCATCTGAGGCCCCTGCTGCGGTTAATTAAAGAACTACACAGACTCTCAGCCACCCCTATTTAGAAGCCAAACCACTGAGAAGGCAGCATGACATAACTAAGAGAAGGGCACCCCCAGGGAGAGGGGGCTGGAGAGGGGTCGTCACAAAACAACTGACAAGAGTGAGTTGCTAATTGCTGATTCTCCATTAAAACAGTGCCCTTTTCAACAAGCCAGGCCTCTTTATTCACGAGCCCTGCAGCCGCCACCTCCACCATCGGCGGTGAACTTAAACAACGTCAAAGAGAAACGGAGATGAAGGAAGGCACACTGGGCCTGAAGGTACCAGCACGCCTGGTGCTCACGGACCTCAGCAACACAAGCTTCTCGCCCCCCCGAACGTTTCTGCCCCGCCGTTCTCCCCAGACCCCAATACGATCGCGCGCCGCAGGACGACTCCAGCACCCCTCGGCTTCGACCGGCCAGTCCGGGTCACCGCCGCTTCAGCGGTGGCCGCGGGGTTCCTCGCGAGATCACCCGTCATACAGTTACTCGTGCTATGATCTCAGCTTGATCACACAGGAGCCTCTCAGTTCCCTCTATAGCACTGTATTAAAGGTCCCCTGCATCAGGGTGATGTATTATTTATCTGCAGGAAGGAGAACTTGATTGGGAGCAATCGTGGCAAAAATGGCTCATTTCCTTGATGGATGCCAGACTGCATGGGCAGGGGACTTCAAAAGAAATGGAGGGTGGGGGCTGTTCAGTATGGATGGCGCCAACGTGACCCACATCAGCCTGGCGTGGCGCAGCAGTTCTCTGTAGGCAGCTGACGACCACGCCTGGACAGATCAATCTTTTGGATTCTGTCGATCGTTGTGACCTCCTTTTCTCCTGCCTGCCCATCTCAACCTGAGGGGCCCCCTGTCATGTGGTGAACACACACACACACACACACACACACACACACACACACACACACACACACACTTTTCCAGGATGTGGAGATCAAAATCTCTGGCCTGTCAAAACAATTGGAGGCAGCGAGGAAGGAGGCAGCGAGGAAGGAGGCAGCCAGGCAGGAGGGGCCTTGGCGTGTCCGTCATCCTCCACGTAGGATCCATGCCTTGAGCCTGGAGTCGTCTGTGCACAGAGGCTGATTTTAGCCTAAGCTGAAGCTGAGCCTTCTGTCTCTGCGTGTGTCTCTCTCCCCATCTCTCTCCCCTCTGCGTGTGTCTCTCTCCCCATCTCTCTCCCCTCTGCGTGTGTCTCTCTCCCTGTCTCTCTCCCCTCTGTGCCATGGCTGATCTGAAGATCAGAGTGCTTTGCAAGCTGTAATTTCTGGTGCCTGGCACACAGTGGTCTAGCATCAGGCAATCTGTAAAGTGCACGTGAGTAAAAACAACAACAACAAAAAAAAAATAAACACAGCATAACCTTGACTTCTCTCCTTGACTACAAGAGACAACAGTCCAACTGCAGTCCATTTATTATAAGGGGTTTAACTAATTTCACTTCACGCTACAAGAAGCTACAGTGAAGTTTGGTCTGCAGTGTAAAGTACATGGATAGATATTGCACAAATATTGTACTCTTGTGGTACAGCCCACGCGAGGGTTACATTCCAAATCTATGGCTCTCTGTCCGTGAATTAAGGCGCGATGATGATGTTAATTTGAGATCCCAGCATACAAAGCGAGCAGGTCACGGGGTGTCAGGGGACGTGTTTGGAAATGTCAGTGCTGCGCCTGCACGGGGACCAGCGTTCTAGGGCACAACGGCACAATCTTGCATTAGAAAAAGGCTCGCAGTCTGTGCCTGCATAGTGTCTCAACTACAGGCACAAGAGGAGCATCAAAGCCACACGGATTCTACCGACAAAGAAAAGCAGGTAAAAATTCCAAACAGAAAAACAGCTCCCATTTTGGGCAGCAGGGCTATGTTTTGTTAAACAACTGCATGGCCGGTTGCTATGGTGGTGAAATCAATTTATAGTCAGTCTCTTATAATGGGAAATCCAGATAAACAGTTGTGACCTACCACTTTGGGCTTGGGTGGGTCATCATTTGAATATGGCAGGAAATGGAAGGGGGTGGGAAGTATCTGCAAACAGGCACGCAGGCTGACTGATTACAGCCATAACACCTCTCCTGCGTGTAACACATAGTGATTGTGTGATACGCGATGTGGAGAGAAAGCAGCATTCAAGATGGCTGTTTATCTAGAGTTCCCATTTTACCAGAAAGACGAAAATAAATGAATTTGGGACAGTAAAAACCAAAAGTGAGCATTTCCATACAAGAATGAGTTTCAAAAATAAAAGTTTCAAAAACATTTATAAAATTTACTTTTTCACATTTACTTACAATCATTGCATGGGCTCTAAAGACGAAGCTAAGCGCTCCACTTAAGGCCGTTTGAGGCCGTTTAATCCAAACCATAAAGTGTGTCTGGTGCATGTAATAAGCCTCCTAATTTCACATTGTTTTCTAAATGATCTGTTTACAAGCAGCATTCACTGATGAAGGATATCATTTCCCTGCAATATGGCCCTGAGGTAGGACAAGCCTACTAGCTTTGACTTGATGTTCCTCTGCAGGTCGAGTTCTCCAATCAGCCAGTTTCACTAGTGCTGAAGCTTCAAGTGGATAATACTGTGGCACCATATTGAAACATGTCATACAAAATGTTATACAAAAGGCCACTTGAACTGTGCACCACTTCTATCTCCTACACTCACGTATTACAAAAAAAGATAATATTGTGGAGCTTACCTGTGTTGGGTTCACGCCAGGATCAGCAGATGTATATGAATGAGAGAGAGAGAGAAAACAGAGAATGTGTTAGCATCGCATTTTGGAGTATTTGTGTCCAAAAGAGGAGGAACATTTTTTTAAAAATCAATGGTGAATATTTCAAACACATTTCAAAGTGAACTGATGTCAGCCGTTAGAGTCCATGGCGAGCGGATCGGTCAGGCCTGACACTTCACTTCCATGTAGGAAGTGTTAGTCCAGGGCAGGAGCCAATGCTGTTCAGAACCTTGCCACCCGTCTGTCATCTGGTGTGACCCGTTCATATAACGCCGGACCATCGCCCACGGCAACCGCTACTACTGAGGTGTCCAATTAACTGCGCTGCAGGACAGCAGCACCCAAGCTAAAGGCCATTATAAAGGGTGAACATGATACGTTTTGGACATTTACATCCCACTGCAGCCATATCAATAGTTGACGAAAAATGAACTGAAGTATATTTTATAGAATAATAACAGGTCATATTTCTGAAGCAATTTGGAGAAGTTCCCAATTATGTTTTAAACAGTAAAGACTAAAACACAAAGCAATTACTTAAACCCTCAACCCAGAGGTTTAGCTCACAAAGGACAGTGGGGAAAAATGTAAGACGACAGATTCTGTAACATTCCAGAAACTTTGCATTTATATGACAACCCCCGTTCACAGAGAACACATCTAAGTTGACTTGATACAACCAAAGTTGATTTCTCTACCACCTCACTGAGGTAGACGGTGATGCAAACTTGTTCCCAAAAAAAAAAAAACTGGACAGGGTTCAGACTCTAAACCAAAGACCAGAGAAACTTGTATGTGAGATATAAAACTCTCCTTTCTATTCAAGCAGACAGGTTTAAGTGGTAGGCAAAGGGCGTCAGGGTAGGGAGTCATAAATTAATCCAATTTGTATTGGGACAGTGCGCAGTTCTCGGTGTAAAAAGGTCAGTGACACAAGAGAAATTCCCTGTGCCTCTGGCGTAAAGGAGTGGCTGAAGCAAAGCTCACCAGAGCCTCGTAACCACGGGTCTCATGTCCTGCGACACAAAAAAGGTCAAGGCAGCTGGAACTTGAAAGGTCACCTCCCCCAGTTTGGAACTGAAGGTCGCACCTGACCATCTGTGGGGAAAACCCTGCTGGATCACGTCTGGTGATGTAACACCACTTACCACACGCTAAGTACCTTATCAAATATGGATGAGAGGAACGTGCACCAAGTAGCCAGGGGAGTAAACAGTGAGAGAGACACCAGCGTTCCCCCGCACGGCTCTCGGAAGCTGGAGGTTTCTGCTTCCTCAGGTTCTCGCTTGGCCTGCACAGCACTGACTGCCAGGCTAACTGAAGGCAAGATTCGAAGCGAGGAGAAGACCAGGTGCAAGATTCCAGGAGAAGGAATCTTTAGAGTTAACAGGCATGTTCATTCCACCGTGTAAATGTTTTAGTCTTGACTCTGGTGCCTGGTGGCAGATGAGAAACAGGAGGTAATGTGAAGGGGTGGTGATTACAGATTTTCAGACATGATTATGTTGATTGTTTATGGAGCACTGACAGACTCACCCAGGGTTAATAATCAAAACATTTTATAACTCTTCCAAATAGAGTCGTAACAGCTCTACATGGTAACTTCACCCTCTGAAGAACTTGGAACTAAATGAGATGGCATCTGTATGTGTGTCTTCTGTTCTCAGGTTCACATTTGGATGTTTCTTTACTGTACACAGATATTTCTGAATCTTCACAGCAGAATCCAGTAAAACCCATGGCTGGAAGTCACACATGACTTTCCACTTAAGGGGAAGCTTCAAAAGCCTCCATTACAGGAGCAGACATGAGAAGGCAGGAGGCGGGAGAGTGAGGAGGGGCTTCCGTACACGGAGCGCAACATGATGACATCGCCTGACTCCTGGCACCAGACGCCCCTCCTCCCACGCAGGGATGATCCAGTGACGGTGCCCCAGCCAGCCAAAGTACCTTAACATTCAGACCGAGGACTCCACTGGAGCACTCCCCTGCAAGCATATCAGGCAGCCAGCGATCAATCAGGACAGAGGGAGAAAGCCAAGTACGCACCCTCGGAAAGGGGTGGGGGGGTGGGGGGGGCGGGTTGGCGATAGGATTAACGATACAAGCTCTTCCTTTGGGTAATAACAGCTAGGGTTGTGTCTCCACGGGGACGTGTCTACGCGCAGAGGGTCCTATTTGGAGGTCTGGGTGGTGGCCACAAAAGGCATATGACTATGGTGAACGTCGCAGGCAAACGCGGCCGACTGCCATTATTCACGCCGCCCAGCCTCCTCTAAATGATGTCTTAATGTTGCAATCGTTTTCTAATGTGACAACTTTACGTTTCGCTGCACGTTTGCTTTTCCTGAGTTATGCGGGGCCCGCCTGCATCTCTGCGCTCGTTTCATAGGGTCTTGTGACAATGTACCAAAGCTTTTGATGCATCTCACAAAGGAAACGGAGCAAAGGCTACATACAAACAAAACCACCCCCCCCTCCTCCAAAACAACATCTGCATTCTGATCATTTCCTCTCCATATTCAACAGGGTGGAGTGGCGAGAGGGTGAATGTGAAACAGTTCAGTCCATCACTGAAAAGTGACACTTACTGAAATGACGACCATTAACAAAGGACAAAAAATATAAAGAACAACACTAAGACTAGAGAACGCAAGATTTGTTGCTTGTTCTGAGGATGGGCAGTCAGTCAACATAAGAGGCGCTTTGTGTTTTACCGGTGCAGAATACAACCAAAATAAATGGGCGTGTGGAACTGTGTGCATGGGAGGTGGAGTTGTTGGAGGGACAGATATGGGAGGCGCGCAGTCCCAGGGTGCTTCATGGCTGCCCAGCCAATCCCAGGCTTTAATTACTGCCAGTGTAGAAGCCATTCTCTTCCCTCCAGGGTGGCTCAACTTACCTATGAATTAATGATGCACAGAGCTCCAGTAATATTGTGGGCACGTCTTTAATGTGCTTGGCTCCCCGGATACACGCGCATGCAGTAAGATGGGCATTAAAGGTATAAGGACAAATGCACTCTTTCACTAACAAGTCACCTTTGTTCAAGCTGTGATGAAACATATTTGTGAAAGTGAGCAGTGTTGGTGCTTGTTCTATGCAAACTTTTTATAATCACAGTTTTCCTTCAACACCGCATCTCTGATTTGCAGCTTTATTTCCACACACAGAGGGAACTGGTAACCATCAGTGTCTTAAGATTTTAACATAACAAGAACATCGTGTTCCTTTAATTTTTCACAGGTCTTTTTTTTTTTCTTCACAGCTTCTGCAAGGAAAAAAGAAAATGAATCTGCCAAAATCTAGCAAGTAACAAAGCCTCTTCAGATCACCAGGTCCTAGACCGAGTAGAGGGGAATCAAGACACAATGATGTAAGCAGATTGGATTATTGCCATAAAGGGCCATAATGAAGCACCTGAGCAGGAGTGGCGCGTGGTTAAGATTCCCTCATGTCTTCTAAACCTCGTTCATAACTCTTCGTCCTCCGTCTGACACACGTACAGGAACAGGAACGGCAACAGGAAGCGCCCTCAGGCTCACAATAACAACTCCTTCATTAGCCATCGCAACATTATGACACCTTGCTCTAATTACCTCTCTGCCGCACACAGAAAAGACTTCGTCTCTTACTGGGCTCACAGAGGTGGTGTAAATCGGGTGTGGGCGGTGGGTCTCGGGGGCGTTGCGTGCCGCCCTCCGTGACCTGTGCTCACGGGTAACGCCTCCGCCTCTGACTGCGAGAGCTTCCGTTCGTCGCCACGGCAAACGGACAGTAAACGAGAGACGATCTCCTGCCTGCTCCTCCGACGGACACCTGCTTCTGTGCTAATTCAGACGCTTGAAATGAGCATGTCGGAGAAAACAAACGAGACTCGTTTTAGGCCAAGCAGAACGACACCACGATCAATCAATAGATTAAATACTGCTGCAGCAAAGGGCACGAGTATAACGATTTGGTTAACCAGTCAGCATATGAGTTTAAGTCAAAGAAAAGTGTGCCTCAGTCTCTGAAGGGATCACTGGTATTGATTCTCCAGAAGCCACTGAGCCACGAATTCAGAATCGCACCAACAGTTCAGTGAATATAATGCACTTCAATCACTTCATAGTTTATGACCAAAATGATCTAACCATCAAAAAGTATTAGATTTTTTTTTTTTCTCTCAAATAAATGTTATGATTGCTTTAATGTTAATTCAATATTTCTAGGGCTGCCACTCCTATCTGGTCTCACTGAATACCACTGAGACGTATCAGAATTTTATTATAAACTCACACTACAGTTATTATACTCTACTACTATAGTTACTATAGTAATATTATATTATACTACTATAGTTATTATTTAAGAAACTGACCATGACACTGACTGGCTCTACTGGATTTACAATTATGGCTGGATACATCTTGAGCAGTTGCAGGTTAAGGGGCCTTTGCTCAGGGGTCCAAAAGTAGCAACTTAGCAGAGGTGGTGTTGAACTAGCAATCGTCTGATTACTAGTCAAGCGCCTTAACCGCCGAGCTACCACTGCTAATTCAGGTAGATGAATGCAGTCAATATGTATGAAGGTGTAGGCAAAATATACGTGAATTTGGCTGCACCTTGATAGGTGTTTGACTCTTGCTTAGCCAACAACATCAACATGCCTGATGTTACTTTTACCCTTTAAGCCAAGAAACAATGTTCGAGAAACATTTCAGAAATACCGTGTTGGTCTACACTAGCAGCATGAATTACAGCTGATAGATTCTATGCCAGTAACCCTTTGCAATGTTGTGCTCTATGTACAGAAGCTGGCTAATTGGCCTGTTCTACAGAACTGCATTACCTGACAAACTAACAAGTATTTTTGTTTACATGTGATTACATGTGATTTGAGTGCTCTGGAAAATGCAAATGACTTGTTCAATGAGTTCTACAGTTAATTTTAGTTGCAAACAGTGCGTTTTTTTTTTTTTTGAAAGACCGATGCACCACCGCCTACACGGAACGCGGGTCATTAAAACAGCCTCAGTTTTAAAGAGAACTAATGTTTCTACTAAAGCATGTCTTGTCATTACCATACTATGGAGCCCCTCCGGTGACATGCCTTGTTAATAAAAATAACGCACGGCTGTGACTTGGTAACACATGGAAATTAAACGGCCTTACTAAATCGTAGGCAGGGCCTAACGATGCCGTCCTGACGTGTTACTATCATGGTCATGCATTAGGATTCCGTTCCCGAGAGTCGCGGCCATACGTTATTTTTAATTAGCCAAGGCTTGTTAGCAGACCTGCTCCCTATCGTTCCATTATAGATCGTTCTGTCTGATAATTGTAGATTCTGGCTCTCTTGTCGTTTAGGTAACCGAGTGGCACCAATCAAGCAATTAACCCATGCTGCTCTGTGGGAACATTACCAGGGCTAAAAGGACACAGCGACTTTGATGAATGAACAACGTCTTGATCATGAAAATTCTCCTTTCATTTTTCCCCCCATCAGTAATGCAAAAGACGTTGACTAATGGATGCAGCTAAAGTTTAAACTGTTAAATAAAGTGAGACACAGAGCAGTTGAAGACATCTCCAGACTACATGATTGGGTAAAAAGTGAATTATCACCATAGAATGGTAGTCAGTCAACAATTTTCCATCAGGCGGTAAAACTATTTGGAGTCTGGAAGCATCTATACCGATATGTTTCAGTGTCACTGCTGAAGACTCAGAGCTACCGATGACAAAGACGCGACAGCAGTTTCTTCCAAAATACCTCACGATATTTCGAAAAATGTAAGAGAAAGCGGGAAAAGTCTTACGGCGAGCTTGCAGCAGGCATGGAGTCACGTACGGCTTACAGAACTACTGAGGACTACAGGTCAGGATTTCAGAGCTGACCGTCCTGCTTACACAGGACGTGGTCACCCCACTACCCCCACCCCAGCTTGAGTGCTCCTGACATGGAAAGCTTTGGCTTTAGAGCTCCTCCAGAACGTAGCAGGGCTGCCTGATGGATGAGGGGTCCAGGGAACTCATCTCCGTGGTTCACTGCCATCGCTTTGCCCTATGGAGCCAATCAGGGGGAGACAAAAGGGTTGGGAGAAGCCATCGAGTGCCACAGACAGCTCTGTTGTGAAGCGTGGCCGTCATCCACGTAACACCGCTACCATCGGTTACGGACTGATTAGACGGTTGCCAGCTTCCTATCTATGGGAAAGAAATCTTGTTCTTATCTGCATGATGCATCTTAAAACGTGTCCTTTATCTATAGGAGGTAACTGTAATACAGGTTTTATTTGAACAGGATTCTTTTGTTTTGTTGCATGGAAAAAAAAACCAAGCCAATATTCTTGCTGATAACCTGTAATTGAATTGTACTGCTGTAACCGTAATGTTTGCACAGAGGTGGAAAGCCTTTGCTCATTACAAGTGGGTGGCAGTTCATTTTGGTGAGTGCAAAAATGTTGAGTTCCACTAGCTTTTGTAGTTCCCTGCCTGTTGGCTAAAATCAATTTAAAGAATTGCTGGTGTGGGCGGAGTCTGGGGACCAACAAACAAGAAGTAATAAACCAGTCAGATTAAGCTCGGGCCATTGATCATGCAAATGAGGGTGAAATGCAAGCATCGCATTGGATAAGCTATAGATTTCCACGCCTGGTTGGTTCTGCTGTTTTGAGGGACAGGGCCTGCTTTGTGATTTAAGGCCCTAGTATTCTGTGATCTGAATCCTGTATGTCCCGAATGGCTTGGACAGGAATTACATTTGATGAGCAGTGTGTAAATATGAAATGACCGCAGGCTTGGAGAACCTGAGCTGAGAGGTAAGAAAGAAAAGATACAAAAAAAAAAAAGAAGAAAGAAAGAACAGGCCACCCGAGGTCCTGCTCTCCACAAGAGCAGCGTGAATTCAGGCGTAATTACTGAGGTGAGCCATCACCACCTCAGGAAACTTGCAGGGAGAGAGAGAAATTTTTTTTTTTTTTTTTAAAAAGGCACTGCCAATAGAAGAAATGCATCCTGGGTCATAAGAAAATATGAGATATATCTGATTATTGTTTTTTAATAGGCTGTGTGAATTATAGCTGTGGCTGAAACTACACAAAGAAAGTTGTGCGCACAACATAACACACTCGCGCACACACTCGTGCGCACACACACAATACAGCTGCACTAAACCACTTGCGTCCATGTTCTTATTGCCCAAGCAAAATTCTGGAGTTGAAGGAAGAGCTCCATTTGCACGCGCAGAGATCAATCAGACAGACAGAGCTGGCAGCCTGACAGTGTGTGAATCAAATCGACTGACACCTTTGATGCATGCATGCACGCACACGCACGCACACACACACACACACACACACAAAGTTAAACATCACTGCAATCTCAATTCTCTTTTTCTGGTAAAACTTAAACTTGAATGTAAAAACTTTTATTATTTTCTGTATATAATATACTGGCAGATGTATGAGAGTCATCATTATGGATGTCTGCCTTTTATTGGTGAAACTGGATATTTCTTCATTTTATTTCTACAAAACAAGCTGGGTAGGTGAGAACTTAACAGCTGGTTTAATCAACTGAAGACATGGTAAATTCAGCTGATATTTCTTTCATTTTTAAAAGCATTATTAAATTATATTTATATCAAACAACTTTTCTTAGACATTCATCTTAGTTACAAGAACTTTAATCAAGCAATTCAGCACATCCCTGTACTCATAATACAAATAGAAACTATCATGCATCTTGTTTGTTTTCCAGTAATAATAACAATAAAAATAATAATATACTTGGATAAAGCTTTTGAATACCCAAAGACTACATTAACACCACTTAAGGAAAATGGGAAACCGCAAAGCATACAATATAAACAGAGTTGTACTGAGAGGATCAAATTTGGCTGGTGGTCAGTTATAAGCTAGAGAGAAGGATTTTGAGAATTGTTTTGAACGTGGAAAGGACTGGTGGACATGTAGAGGAAGAGAATTCTAGAAACATGGTGCTAATCCCCATGGTCAAGGATGCTGGATCCTCATAATTATGGAATTTAGAAGAAGGAACATCAGATGAAGATGAATGGAGAGTATGGGTTGGTTTGTAAGGATGGAGAAGGTCAGACAAGGAAGGAAGAATGTTATTAAGTGCTTTGTAAGTGAGCAAAAGGTCTTGGAGAGCTTTGTACGTGAGC
>JAOXYF010000003.1:2925545-2942065 GCA_028565775.1 Sternarchorhynchus goeldii | reverse complement strand
ATATAGTTATACTATATATATAGTAATACTATATATATAGTATAGTATGTTGTATAGTTTTATACAAAACTATAAATCATTTTAATGATGAGAATACTTGGGTTGAATGAGGCTAAATTGTCAAATGATGATCTTTAATAATATGTAAAATGAGGGGTTTCTGTTTCGGAGAAACTCAAAAGGATCGAAGCAAAGACTGGTGCCACTAAAATTCACTGAGACCTAAAGGCCTCAGGAGCTCAGTCAGCTGAGATCTGTAAAGTTCTAACTGTGCTTCATAGCAACGAGGAGGGAAAGAAAGGCAATCAATGGAAATTTGCGTTATGTCACCAAAAAGACTGGCAGAATAACACCGGCAGAGTTCATTTAGATGCACCATCACTAGACCACTAGAACAGTACACATGAAACTTTAAAATGAAGAAATTACATAAGACTAATCAAATTCAAATCTAGTTCATTTAATAATACATAGATCATTAAAAAACAAAAGATGTATTCCATTTTCCCCGTGTGCTGAATGCATGCAAGCACACTACTGAAAAAAAATGTTCACTCCCACAGAGTTTTGGAATATGCCCCTCCCACACTGCATCATTGGCCCACCCGCTTGGGGCAACACCCCTGAAGTTATGGCCCACCCATTTGGAGTTACAGCCTACCAATTAGGAGTTATGACCATCCTATTTTGATTACATCCCTCCCACTTGGAGGCCTTCCAGCCTGCACTAATGCCCTTCTTCAAGTGTGTTATAGCCAGTATTCTAATTCCTACTAAAGAATAAAATTAAAGCCCATTTGTATATTCTATAACAAAAATCACTAATCCCCACTAAGAATACATATATAAGTAAATCACCTAAAATTAAACTGCATGAAAAAGTTAATAAAAACACTACTGTGTATGCTAATTAGCATTTTTCTTTCAGTTTCAGGATGACCATCACTATGGATTTGGTGTGTGTGGTAATAACAGTCAAGCAGAAACAATATGCCATATATCTGACAGCTATTTGGAACATGATTGGGGTTATATGGACCAGTGTGAATGAAGTGTCGGTTTCTGCTGCATTGCAGAGGGAACAAACGACTCTTCTCAGGGACTTGGTTCTCTCTTTTCATTACTATTGGCTAGTGCAGGGCTGATGCAGTACAGCATCTCTCTCTCTCTCTGACTCTCACACACACACACACACACACACTGCCCTCTTCATGGTACGCTTTATTTACCCAAACCCCTACTGCTGATCCAAAACAGAGATCCGAAACATGACTCCCCACACAGCTCCAACCCTGCGTAAAACCGCAGAGAGCCGCAAGCGGATCTGCCTGGCGCACGTCTGCAGGTTAAAGTTCAGATGTGTAAGCGTAGCAGATCTGTTGTAGAGACTCTCTCACACCCGCGCACACCTTCGAGCCGCACAGCGCACCAGCGGTTACACCTCGGCGTCCCGTTGCGGGAACCCCACGCGGGTCCGGTTACAGGCATAAAGTGATTGTTTTCTAGGGTAAAACTGAGCCCGGCTGCGCCCGAAGCGCAGCTTCACAGAAGGTCTCGCCACGTCACCTCTGATCTCCTCCGACCCACAGGCTCTGGTCAGGCCGGGCTTGTTCATTTTCTCTGGTCAGCCGCATCGACCAAGCGAGTCGGCTAGAAAGAGCAGGGATCGGGGCGGTCTAGCAGACCTCCTGCCACAGCTCCTCCCTCACTTCCAAGACGGAGATGCTTTCGTTTTGCGGTGGAGACCCTGGACTCAGGTCGACCTTTTGATGCCAAGCCAATCCTCCGTAACGACCCAGTCAGCACATCCGTGTCCAGCCTGGCTTCCTCCTCATCACCTCCCCCCCACAGCAGGAGAATCATGATTCTTTTCCAGGGGCCGAGAGAGAGAGAACATACTCCTGCAGAGAGTTCACTACTCGGATTGAATAAATCACAGTGGGGAACGTAGATTAATTCTGAAGATATGAACAAAGTAAAATAGGTAAGAGAGGTTTGTTTTTTTTTTTTTACTCATTTGGGAGAGCTGCGTCACTGAATAAATAACTGCCCTTTAGATATGGTACATGCAGTGGATGAATATACTGCCTAACATGGAGGATCACATGGGATCGTTTCAAATTGAAACATGGAGGATCACATGGGATCGTTTCAAATTGAAACATGTGTCACGAGGACGTCCTCCAATCAAACAGCCTGATCAGAGATCAGGAGGAGCAGGGTGGTCCCTGGACAGCACTTCTGAATAAAGAAACAAGGAGCAAAACAAAAACAGCTAAATAAATTGATTGTGGCCCATCTTAATACCGCAAAGCTGATTATGGTCTCACTAAGCCAGAAGAACAATACCTGCGGTGAAAAGGCCATTGTTATTCCTGCGGCTTCCTGCCACCTCCCCAAATCCTTCCACAAACGCCGCGTGTCTAAATGCACCAGGGGAACGGCTCCTCCGTTTCAAGCTGAATTCAATTAGAGCGTGAAGCCGGGCCAGCTGCCTAAAGAGCTGCTGTGGCGAGCCATTTGGCAGAATGGTGACAGGTGCGAGCGGGACGCCAGCGGGACGCCAGCGGGACACCAGCGGGATGCCAGCGCGGCGGAGCTCGGACGGTCGCAGAACACGCCTCAACACACGACTATAGCGAGACAATTAAGCTGTAAAGCAAAAACGTAAGTTTCGCTTCAAATAAAACAGCCGTGATGGCTAATTCAACAACACACTGGGTATTAAATACACACTGGGTAATAGATACACACTGGGTATTAGATATACGATACCAGTCATCAGCATCATGCTCTCTTCTTTGTTGCTGTCGATTATTCCAGTTCGTTGTAATTTAGACGCACACTTTCAGCCTTGTATTCAGTTCTCCTCACTGTTCTTTTTTTTTCCAGGCCACTGTATTGCATTTGTGCGTTTTCCGCAGTTTTAAATGCCATTTGCTTTATTGTACTTGCAGTGCCCAGTGTAGTACACTGAATCTTAAAGGGAAGATTTGCACAATGCACATAAACATCTCTCAGTTTCAGCTGCTGTACGAAGCCCAGTTTAGCCAGGGCTAAATGAGATGTAATGGAGGATAATGGCCACTTACTGTGAGCTACACGGACCCTTAAGCTTAGGTGAACTTCAAACCAGAGCCAACCAATCTGAAGACCTCCTGCAGTCTCTGAAACTTTCTTATTATTAATTGCAGTCACCGCTAAAAAGCGCTTAAATACAGTTTTCCATTACGACTTAAAGGCAGTGCATAATTCTGTACTGCATGTGATGCATTACCCGGGTCAGAGGTCCACAGCCCAGTCAAAAGTCTTGCTTACGATTGTACCTTGTATACCGCAGTGAGCGATATTCTGCTGCAAGATATCTGTCCACCCCTGAACTCGGCGCACAGGAGCGGGCGGGACACACCACTCCGAGGTGTTTAGCGTGGGGGTTACTGACAGCACCGCGACACAAAACGTAACGGCTAAGGGCGGCGGCGGCGGCCTGAGTGGCGGGATCTTGTGATCAGGCGCTTCGAAATCACTTTACTAGAGCAGCAACACTGGATGAAACGATGCTCTGAATTCCAAAGGGGCTTTTTCAAAGCGGCAGACCGACGTGTTTGTGAAAGCGGAAGGGAAGAGGGCTTTAAAGGAAAATGCTTTCAGCACATTTTGATGTACAAACGCATTTTTAATCGGGGATAAACGTGGCAACAAACACAAAAGTCGAGGCGGGAGGTTTCCTCGCGGTGCCCGACTCTGGTCGCAGCCGGACAGGAGAGTCACGTGCGTAGTCTTCTGCGCTTCGCTCCCCGTCCCTGCGGCACACGCTGCCGGTGGTCGCTCTCCACGACCTCAGAGAGCAGTCAGTGCCGGGGGGCCAAAAAGTCCCGCTACCTTACGGATTCCCGGGAGTCTTACGGGATGCGTGTTAATAAAAGGCACTGGGTGGATGGAGCCGCCGTTGGCTCACCCACACGCAAACGTGCCAGTTCCCAACCGCTCGTAGTTCTCATGGACAACATAAAATGTTTGGACTGGACGGTTTCAAAGGCATCCGAAGGTCATTTCTTTCCCAAACATGGAATATAATGGATACAATTATGACAAACGCCATATTGCTGATGAAAACTGACAAAAGCAGCATTCCAGAACAGTTCTGCAGTTCTGTTAAACACAGGCAAGGACAAAAGCAAATATCTCTACGGCTCATAAAGTATCATTTCTGTTTTTCGTGAGCACGACACCACAACAGCTGTTGACGACACAGCCAAGCAGAAAATGAAGTTCCTTTCCGCAAGTGCCTGCTTGTACAACAGACAGGTTAGTTCCATCCTTCACCGTTTGGGTTTGAAGTCGGTGGCAGGTGCAGTAGGACTCTGGCAAAATCAAATTACCGGAGCAGCTCCAGTTCTCGATCTCTCTTACGCAGCAGTCACTGTGGTGTCACTCTCTTATCCTCGCAATGCATCTTGGCCTCCCCTCCGTTTGTCAACGTCCGTCACTTACGTCTGCATCCTGCGGGCGCCAGGCTGGTGAAGGGACGAGTTAGTACAGCTGTACAACGTCATCACCACACACGATCACATCCGCACCTCCATCTTTACAAGTCAGGGTGGGCAAATATATATTGTTGGCCCGTAATCGCAAAGCCTCAAAATACAGTCACTGTTAGTCTTCTTTATGCCGAAGGAAAAAGACCATCGCTTTTAACTACGACTACTGGAAACCTACAACAAAAGAATCTGTGCTCATCAACTTAAAAGCCAGTAGGACAACACACTGATGCATAACGGCAAGTCTTTGAACTTAGACAATAGTATATCATTTGAAATAGTGATAAAAATAAAACATTTAGAATTTATTTAAAATTCAATTTAGCCAATTAAGCCAGAAGCATTTGGCATGCTCTGCAGAAATGAGAAAATTGGCAAAGCAGCATGTTCCCTCGGATAAACGCTGGCAACTTTCACTAAGTCTTCAAAAGTCCCATCAACTCGAACAATAATGCCTTGGTCCTCAATTTAATGCAGGGCTGTGACAGAAAAAAGCAATACCATTTTCCAGCCCGTGCAGAACAGAATCTAGACAAAGCTTAAAATAACGGAAACAGGAGACTGAACCAGCAGCCATATGCAATCCAATTGACTTTTATTTGCCTTTACACAATATATGTAGCCACAGAACAGAGTTCCAGGTTTGCAGAATGCTCCAGCGTGTTGTATGAAAACAAACAAACAAAAAATGCATAGAGAATAAAGCGAAGAGCCTTCAGAGTGAGAGAGATGAAAACTAGGGCATGTCCAGAGCTACAGAACTCTCAGATGGCTCAGGATTAATATCAATACTGTAAAGCTGGGAGTTTTGTTTTATTTTTGCTGTTTTTGTTTGTTTGTTTGTTTGTTTTGGGGAACTGATATTTGACAGGATGTACTTCAGATTTTTCTGAGATGTGCTCAAAACAACCATGTTAAGTCATGTGTGAAGGACGGGGGTGGGGAAGGGTATGAAATGAAGACCATACCCTTCATTTAAGCAAAGACAGGTGGGCGGGGTCAACAGCCCGGTCACGGGGTCATGGAGAGCAGGCAGGGCCCTTGTTAACGATGTGCACCTTTGACCTTGGACAAAGGCACCACAGCGAACAGGTCAGCGGCCACAGCCAACGCCGTTCATCCACAGTGGGCAAGAAAAAACCGTAGGACATGAGGAGAAACAAACAAACAAACAAACAAAGAGAAGGAGTACGACGATACACGCCCAGAGGGGTCATGGAGAATAACTCCACACTTTGACATGTGCAGCTATCCATCTCTACCCATCTCTTCCTAATTCGTGTCCATCTACTCGCTACCCTTCCTGAGCCTCGATGCTGGACATGTTTCAGTCTTCAACCTAAGGCCCTCGGCGAGAGGCACAGTACCGAAGGACGTCAAGTGGTGCGGGAACCGTTTCCCGCAGTGCTGGATCGAGCACCTCCGGCGAACGGCCGCGGGACGAAGATTACGCCGGCCGCGTTTGCCGTCTCCGTTTGTTTGGTTCACACAGGACTCGGGGGCCTGGTGCTGTTTGAATAAGGTTGTTTTTATTACTGGTATTAAAGGACAGATAATTAGACGTGGCTGTGCGTCAGCGTGGCTCGTGCCTTTGATATGGCCGACCGAACAGCGCTTCCGGCAACACCGTCATACTGGGTCTTGGCATGAAACGGCATCCTGAACAAAATCTGAGAATGCCTCTTAGAAAGTTTCTCCAACGCCATGCTTTTTGTTAGTCTCTTTACACTGGCAAAACAGTGTTTGTTTTTCTTACAAATGTCAAATTCTGTATGTCATTAAAACAGATTATAAACAAACCCACATGAAAACATTTACATATGCACTTGGCTTTCAAACAGCAACACATAATTCCAAAATTCATTGACTTCAAAGAGACTGAAATAGATTGATCTGAATTTGTATCATGAGGGAAGCACAGTTAACAGCAAACAGACCTCACACAGTCTGATCCTCCAACACATCTGAAACATGTATATGTGGCAAACAAGAAGGTTGATGCATACATTGAGCTTCATAAAAGCCTACAAAAGCATAATTTAAGTAAATTTAACATTCTAGTGAATATTCACCAATTTCTATTAAGGTTCTTTTACATTAAAGTTCTTTTAAAGTTCTTTTAGTGCAAGCCTGGACAGAAAATGCAAACGTTCAATACGTGTTACATGAGTTACAACAAACAGACCAATTCAGAACTGCATGTAATGTAATCTAGAGACATTATGTCTATGACAACGTGAAGTAGCTTTTCTGTTATTGTAAAATCCATGTGGCACAATCGACAGATTCTACAGCTTGCCGAACTCAGCGACTGAAATGGAAACGTTGTACAGACGGTGACTTCTCATCCTCAGTTCATCCATGAGATCCTTGGCGCAGACGGGGGCCTAAGTCAGAGTGAATGCAGGGGGGGGATCCACTTTACCTGGACAGTTTCAGGTGACAATGATAGCTTGTACAAGAGACAAAGGGTTGTCAGGAAGGACACTCCCGTTCCTGTTCCTGCACGCCGTCAGTAGAAGCAGCTCGGAGGTGTCGGCTTCGGTCGATGCCGAACCGCGGTGTGACATGAACAGCGACTGCCATGCTCACGACCCCCTCGGCTCAGAGGAGGAGGGGCTGGCACAGATGAGAACTTTGCTGTCTTCCGGCAGCTCTGGGGAACTCCAGGAATAAATTAACATCTGCAGACGCCAACTTCCATCAACAGATCCGACTGGCAGAAGAGTAGAGGCTCTCTGATCCCACCTGCCACGTTTCACAGGCGGATTGGGAAGATCTACATCCCTGGTTTGTTGCTTTTCTCTCTCTCTCTCTCTCATTCTCTCTCCACACACAAACACATATAAAAATAACAATAATGTGCAAGTGGCAGAAATTTGAATTCTTTGAGCATACATGGTTGCAGAACTCTGATATGGTTATTCGGCTATGCAAGCAGGCTTTCGGCTCCAAAGCAATTGGAAATACTAGTCATGTACCTTGCTAAAGTCATGTAAGCCAGGGATGAATGTTTCATTTATCTTTTATGAACTCTTAAGCATTGCTTCTGTTGGACTGAGAAGCCTGGATCATCGTCATCCTGGATCATTCTTGAGCCAGATACCAGATAATCTTCTCAGCATTGATATTTATTATATTCCCACATAGCCGAGACCGAGTCTTGTCAGTCGTTGAGGTTTAGAGGCTCTGTGGAACTCTGTTCATGAGCGCCATTTTGCTTTATTCCTTCGGCCTTTGTTTTACAATCCAATTAGGCTGGGCTGGAGCAGAAGATCGGGAGAAGGTTGTCCAGGGGACACAGCACTTAGAGTCTCTCCTACATCAAGCAGAGCGTGAAGTCTCGCCTACACAGATGAACGGAGAGAGTCCTACGTGTCAATTTTACTACACTGTCCCTCCGACGGTTCGGTCTGGTTGGGGGTGTGGGGGGGGTGGAGCTCGTTAACGTTTCCCCATTCACCCCTGTGTGGCAGCAGACCTGGGTAATTATAGCTGCTCGTTGCACTCTGAATATGGCCAGCCTGGCCACGGTCTCCTGGGTCTCCACTCAACACTTTTTTACATCACGACATACCGAGAGGAAATGAAACGGGAGATCCTAGCTGGAAGTGACGCTCAGAGTAGCACTGTTCGTATCATCTGGAGAGATTAACTACAAGAGCCTAAGATGCAGTATAGCATGGTCGTCTTCTGTGACAGGTGATTTTTCTTTAAAAGCATGTTTCAGTGCTAAAGTATATGCAAATGAGTATGTAGAGCTTCTGCAACCTAGTTTAGTACATGACAACCATTTAATCAAACAAGGTGGTGGTTGGGGCTGTCTACAACAAATCCAGCTCTCACTAAAACAACTGTTACGAAAACAGACTAACAACAAATCATTATGATCTTTATGAAGAGGACCTTTACCACATGAAATTCTCAGAAAAGCAAATACATAAGTTGGCCAGCATCACCCAGAGATCCTCATCATTTTCAGGACCATAACATCCTTATGGAGTAAAGCCTTAAATCTTAGCAGCTATGAGTTCCTCCACTCTCATTTACTGCTTTTTTTTGCTTCATCACCACTGACCCCAGTTCAGTATGGGTGTAGCAATTACCTGTTGGTGTCAATTTAGTGCACTGGAGCAGGGAAACCAATGCACCAGAAAATACTTCAAAGCTGACTCAGGAGTTTTCCATGATCCTACTTCAAAGACTACAGAGATATTCTGCTCGGGCTTTGTTTTTTGCTGCCATCGTGGTAACCAAGAATGAACAAGAGTCTCTGTTAAAACCAAGACCTCTGTAAAACCAAGAAAACTCTGTGCCCCGAGGTTTGATCAAGCGAAAGCTAGAGGGAGTTCTTTGCGGCTCAGGCAGTTCTAACCGCAGCACTGCCCCTCAGATCGTCAACTTCGCTGGGACTGGCATCTCTGACTCTGAGATTACTGAGGTTCTTGGTGCTATGAGCTACTGATGAAACTTGCTTCAACAGTGCTGGGGACAAAAAACTCTGCTATTCCAAGGAAATCTAATTTACAATGCATTTGATTTAAAAACTTGTGCATCTTTAACTCTATTCTGAAAGATTCCTGAAATTTGTCCATTTGACCACTGTAACAGTATTCAAACCATGATCAAAATATACATGAGGATTTTACTCAAAATAAAATAGAAGGGGGGGGGGGGTTCTGAACATCTGCCTCATCCCTCATGAGGTGTCAATCTTTGAGCCTTACGGTGTTCAATTGGATAACATTTGCCTTCCCGTTCCCAGGACCATCATAACACACACGAGAGCTCGACTAGCAGCGGAAGCGGCGGCGGGATGCCACCACGGTGCCACACAGTATTCCAGAGCCTGCCAGCAGGGGGACTCAAGTAAGGGGGCCCCACGCTCCAGATGGCAGACAATGTTCCTTCACATGGCCATTTTCCCACTTCTGTCTTGGCATTCGCCGGACATCACGGATACGGATCTGCTCTCGTGCAGCCAGATGCAACATTTTGCAGGCCCACAAAAAAAAAAAATTGGAGTGTGATCACCAGGCACCGTGCCAACTATAAAAGGCACCACAAGACTTAAGCATCTTGCACTGTGCTGGAGTGTATCGTTAAAACCCACAGTGAGGGAGCGATTCTGCTCGACCTCACTACACCACCTCGCTTGCAAATCGTGGCAAGTGAAGCACCCAAGTGGTGGAGGAGCAAAAAAGGATAGAAGATGGAGAGGTAGAGAGGTGGAGGGAGGCTAGAGAAAGAGAGAGAAAAACAGACAGAGGGAGCAATAAATCTAGGACAAGCACTGACTGCAGGCTGAAAGGCAGCAGAGGAGGAGAGACAGGCGTGCACGCACACACACACACACGCACACACACACACACACACACACACACACACAGAGATGGAGAGCAGGAAGAGGGTGGCCTGCGCTCAGGGAATACACACACCTCAAAGCTAATGCCCCCACTCAGACCTCACACGGTTAGAAAAGGATTCATCACTTCTCCGTACACCAGATACTCCACAGAGGTAAATAACTACAAATTAACCGGCATGGCATCTCCCTTCCCAAATAATTAAACCACAAAAACACCAATCGGTAATTAAGGATTCTACATGTGTATTGTATGACTGAACACTGTAGTTATGGCAATTCAAATAAGTAGTGCATAGACTAATAGACCAGTGTATGAGCAACTCCTGGCCTGAAGGGGCATAGCAGTTTAGTGCTTTGTCAGCTCTTACACACGTTTCAACTCAGCTAATTAAGAGGGTCGTCCAGGAGAGCAGCTGTAGCAGTGGTCATCTCCCTCGGCCATTACAGTTCGCTCTGCAGAAACATTTTGGCAGCCAAACATTAGGGGGCGCTCTTTACATGGACTATAGCCTGAGTTCATTTTGCATACAAACGTCAATAACTGTGCACTTGATTTGACTGAAAGACAAAAAGTCAATCTCAACCTGCCACCTCCAACAAACGCACAAGACCGTTGGAAAAATGGTACAAAACCACCCACATCTGTAACTGAGCTCCAAGATCCTTCAGATTCCCCTCACTTTCAGTCTAGTGGCGGCAAGAGTCCTGACGTGCACAAGTGGAGTCCTGGTGCAGGACATTGAGAAACCAACTTCAAGATCAGGTTTGGGGAAAAAGCAGGTCTTTCTTTAGCTCTTCAGTGGCACCACCAACTCAGAGATTCATCAAACTGAAAGATAATGAAGGCAATTACTGGCACATCGAGGCAGGATGAGGCTTTTCCCCTCCTTCTAACCACATGTTTGCAGATGGTCCAGCTGTGTGGATGGGCAGGTCTGCTAGTCACCTTCACAGCACCGCGCATGGCTGGCTGAGACAACGAAGCGGCTGTGACCGGTGGGTCACTGGCCGACGCCGTGTGCCGACCGCCTCCGGCCGCAAATTCGCGCCTGTGCGCTCCAAACGTTCCAGAGCGCTACGTGCAGTTCCAAACGCCCGCCCGAGGAATTTCCCCCCGCACGGGTCTTTAGTTTTCAATATTGCATCCTCTCCTTCTAAAGGGGAGTGGAGAAGTGGACAACCTCTTGGATTTGGCTCCGAGCGCGTACAGGGTGGAGGGTGGGGAGGGGTTTGCGCACCGATACGATGTGAACACCTGTGAAAGACGAGGTTAATAAGGGAGAAAAACTCCCCAGGTGCAGCAATTACCACTTAACAAATTGCATCACGAGCCCAAGCAGGTGCAGGATGATGAACGTCTCGCCGTACATCTCCTCTCTGCCGGCTTTCCGATCAAGTCGCGACGGTGGTTCGTTCTGCAGCTGAAAACACGGTTTGCCGTAGGGAATGAGGCTCTACTCGCTCTACACCGAGAGGGAGGAGGGGCAGGGGGGGAAGCTTGAGAACGGCAGAAATGCTGGACTCGGTCATGGTAATATCAGGTATGTTGGTGAAAATCAAATAAAATGAAGGACTTTCTATTGCTGTCGAGCTGAGGCACATGTGGAGGTGGAACACGGTAGTGGGGGTGTGTGTGTGTGTGTGTTTGTGTTGTAGAAGCCAAATGTCAGTAGTTATATGAATGTTAGACCCCATCTGTACACAGCAGAGAATGCATACAAAAACTCTAGGTTCTAGAACTTACACACACACACACACACACACACACACACACACACACTACCGAAGTGCATAAGAAAATGAGAGAAAAAAAAGGAACATTTCGAATACAGGATCTTAACTTTTATTATGAACATTACAGTACAATAAAACCTAATTAGTTCATAATGTCTGTGCTGATCAGTTTGGATCGGAGCTTGCAGATCACCAGCACACTGCTGCCTGGTTTACTTTTAATGACCGTTTCAGTGGAAACTGCCTCATCATTGCAGCAAAACGAACCATCCACCTGCCCTGAACACGAGGGTTTTCCTTACCGCAGCCAGTTAAAACCCTCCAGCAGAAACCGTCGGCCTTAACCCAATCACTTTGGTCATGCTTTCTGCATCGTTAGGTGCATCTAGGCAAGGCATGCCTTTCTGAAGGGACTGGTTGGCAGGAGATGGACTGAGGCCTTTGCTCCAGACCGCGCCACCCGCAGAGGCTCATGGGGGTCTGGAGGCCTGCATGTGCGTCACCTGAAATTTGAGGACCGCGTGGGATCAACCAGAAGGGCGCTGGGGCACCACGCCGTGTTTCAAACCATGAGACGCGGGTGCTCTTGGGCCGAGGTTACTGCCCACAAGCCCCTGCAAACAGATACACTTCCAGACTCTGAATAGTCAATTCTCTCCAAAAGAATTCAGCCTTGGACAGCGAGTACTAATTAACCATTAGGAGAAGGAATCGTTCTTTGTAATACATGAATCTCCATCCATGCCTCCTCTTGGGAGAACAAAGAGTTCAGAGGTCGCAGAAACTGCATGAATGCCATCCTCTGCCTTTTTCAGCCAGAACTTGCGAGTTATTTTTGATCTGTTCAATGGAACGGGTCCCACTACCCTTCAAGGGAAATTACACATTCCTCCCAAACATCTCACTAAAAACTCTGCTACAGCATTGCATTAATTCTGTATGCATGTGGGGCAGTAGAATCATACAAATGTGAGTGTGAAAGTGTGCTTGTACACACAAACCATGTAGGATTAAATGATCTGACTGATGAGGAAAAAAATGTTTTGTTTTTTGTTTTTTTTTTGTAGTTGTGACTTTTCATGCAGCTTTTCAACAACAGAAAGGAAAAAACTTTTCTTTCACTTAAAAAAACTAAAGACAAAACCTTTTGATTACCAAGGTACTTCAGCAAAAAAAGAAATAAAAACAAATAATACCCAAAACTGTGTGTGTTTGTGCGCGAGAGCAGGAGAAAGCTAAACCCAGAGAGCAAGCGTATCTACACCCACGTCGGGAGGAGGCGCGAGCGTGATTTTGGCTGGCAGGTTGGGTGGAAATATTTCCGCTAAAGACTATGATGTGTGATTTACTGTGTTTGCGCGTGGTAGGCATGTGGCGGCCCTGCGCTGCTCTGTGGGTTTGATTTCCCTGGGGTGCCGCTGCTTATTTCAGGCATTTGGCCTCCTCATCCTTCAGCCTGGAGACGCACTCGTCTCCCGTTAATCCGTTCCTACCGGAGGAGGCGCCTCCGACAAACCCAGCCTGGAGCCGAACACCCGCTCCTCCGTCCTTCTGATGGGTAACCGTCGACAACAGCCACCCCGCCCACTATCGCTGTGCGACATTCGCGGGCGCCCGTCCGAAGCTCCGATCTCCGTACCTCGGTGAAGATTCCATAGGTCTGATGTTTTGCCCGCTGGTTTGTGGGAGAGAACCCTCCGTTTCTGTTTTGTTGTTGTTATTTTCATCCCATCGTGTTCACCAGTGTGCAAACGGACACGTCTGCCCCGTCGCCGTGGGCGCTGCTCCCTGGTGACGAAGCTCATCACAACGCTGTCGCCAGACGTTCCTGCCGTGCGCTGGACAGCTCTGAGGAGCACGTGTCCACGTTAGTCCCTCCGCCGCTCGGAAAGCACGAACAGGATAAACACACAAATTGCCCGTCCAGAGCCTTGGCTTCCAAACATGAGGCACCTGGAGAGTTTATAAAGGGAGAACACATTGTACATCGACAAGCGGGGTGTCCACACCAGCTTGGTTGCTACTGAGCCGGGCCTGTTGCTAAGATGAGAGACGCGTTCAGAGTTGCAGCGTTCTCCCCAGGTAGAGTATCTGCTGCTCACACCGAGGAACTTATTTCCCTCCAAACGGGAGACCGAAATAGCAACCATCAGCCTGGACGCGGATGAGTCTAAAAGGCTCCTGGAGTTTCGTGGGCGTTTACTACCCCCAGCCCTTACTGCCAACAATTCCTCAGGCACAGCTACTCCCCCAGGGAGAACATCCCTGTGCTTCATCTCAGACCTTCAAAACACGTCGGACAGTCTGGGGACATGGGAATCCCCAGATATCCTGAAGCGAGCGTCTGTCAAAAAGAGCTCTGAGCGCTTGGAGAAGTGGAAGCATTGCATCGTGGAGTATCTCGGAGTGAGGTCACGCCCCCGCGGTCGCTGCCGTTCAGTCGCCACTCTCACAGTCCCGTTCGGGCCACTGAGCACCACCCCAGTGCTGAGGACAAGATTTAGAAGTTCGAGCTCCACCCGCCAGGAAGCCATTTCGTTTCCACACCTCACCTCTCCTGCGCCTGGGCAGCTCCTGAACAGACAGCGTTAATCAGTCATCCGTACACACTAACAGTGTCGAAAGGTTAGCAGGTAGCAGTTAGCATGATGGTGCATTACACCAGTGCTCGAGGGAGGGGCCTTGGTAATATGGGAGCTTGCATAAAGTGAGGCTCCACACCTTGTGATGCTAATCAACATAACATTTTAATATGGACTTATAAACTTCTGCAAGGCACGCAAAAAGCCCAGTAAACTGTTTATGCAATTTTTCAGATTTCACTACTGGTGATGCTACTACCCTTTTGCCTGTGCCATCTGGCACATCATCTCAACAACCCTAAACTCAGGATCCGTGTACATAATGCAATAATCTTTTCTGGAGCTGCAGACCGTCAAGGCGCCTCATCACAGGTGCTGCATGCGGTTTCAGAGCCGGTGAAGAACGCCGCGCGTGTGCTCAGTATCGAGAGCAGCGCGGAGCCCGGGAGTCCGACGACGGGCGAGTCACGCCGCCCGCCAAAACCGTCCCCCTCTTCCCTGGTGCTTACCGCCCTGCTCCCGTGGCAGGAGGGGGGCATCTGATCCTGCCAGGCCCCGCCGCTTCCCGCAGAGCGGACAGACGCTACACGGACTCTGCTGATCCCCGTGTTAATGAGAAACCTTCACTCGAGTGACGAACGGCCCGGGAACAGGACGTTACAGCAGGTGGCGGGAGGTGTTTCATCCACTGCAGTGCAGGAGAGACGACGAAATCATGATAGAAATTATGAAAAGGGGTGGAAAAAAACTATTAAAAAAACACCATACTAAACCCAAAGCATGAAGTGAACGGTTAGTAAGACCTCAGGGTAGCAGGACTGACAGCTCGTGCAACTTCCTGTGGCGGAGGTCACGTGAAATGAGAAAGTAGGAAAGATGACAGGATTGGGTGGAGGTAGGGGTGGGGGTGGAGAACCGTGTGGACATGCATCATCCCTGATCACAGAATGTTCTCGTAGAGGTAAAAGGGACGTGGATCACGAAAGCCCTGAGTTGTGGTGCAGCTCCAGCGTTACAGAGACGGTGCTCTGCACCCACTAGAAACCCACCATCGCTTCTCTTATTACAGCACTATCATTTCAGATGCTTGAGAGCGAATGTCAACTGTACCTCCGAAGACAGATAACGATGTTTCTAATCCACAAAGAGGAGGCACATTTCAGAGCTGTGCGTGTCCTCAATTGGGCAAATGCTCCTCGTCTCCTTAATTACTAACCTTGCAGAGATTTTGCAAACTAACTAAAATCTCTCTCCCTCATCTGCTTTCAATATTTCCCTGCAGCTACAATCAATTTTCACATTATTAAGAGTCTCATTCTTTTTGACAACAGTGTCCTTGCTCTGCAGGACACGTGCAGAGCAAGGAGATGAGGGTTAAAGATGTTTGTGAATCAGTCGTTTTACCACGGCTGTTATAAAACAACAAGCGACGTGCAGCCAGAGGTTCTGGAGCTGTACAAAAGAGGGGGGAAAAAAAAAAAATCATAACCAGCCAGATGTCCGTGATGGCCAGCTGTCTCTGGGACGCTGCCCGCTCAACCCTGAGCGATGTTGTAGGGGAGTTACCTTGCCACTTTAGCCGGAAGGCAGCCGAGAGTCTGGAGCGTGCGGCTGACATAGAGAGCGAAACAGCATGAGGCAGCAAGGCAGATCGGTGCTCCTCTCCTGGCCGCGATGGCTAGACAGATGGGTCAGAGCGGTAGCCTGCAGAGAGCCCATTTATCTCGCATGACGTGAGGTCAAATTAAAACTCAAAAGGGAGGACGTTTTAAGCAATGGCAGGGTGCAACTGTCTAACGCCGTCAGGCCCCGCGGCGCACGTGAGCCACGCGGTGCACGTGAGCGCCACGCCGACCGTGGCTGGAAGGTCCCCGCCGTTCAAACGTCATCGCGACAACTCGCGCAAACAATTCGCGTTTTTCGAACGAGGCGGCCGTGAAGCCTTCCAACCTGTGGCGGTGCACGAGAGGGTCGGTGCTCTCCGGGGACGCGCCGTCCTGAGCGAAGCAGCGCTCCGTGAAGATGCCTCTCACTGCAAATCAAGGGCAGCGTGGTGTTCACAAGCACCACTGCTCTTCTTCTGATCTCGGAGCCTGCTCTGCACAGCTCGGAGCTGCTACTGCTACTGTGGCTGGAGAAACCAAGGAAAACGCCGTAAGCCAACACTGTATGCAAGACTGGACTCGCTCATTCAGCACTGAGGAAGAGAAAGTGATTCCAGCCTAAAGTGACTTCTGCCCGCGAGGAAATACCATTTTAAGAAAGAGAATTATTCCATAAGCTAGTGTGTGTGTG
>JAOXYF010000003.1:2877343-2922835 GCA_028565775.1 Sternarchorhynchus goeldii | reverse complement strand
ATACACACACATACATACACACACACACACACACACACACACACGAATTAAAGACACCATAATATTAGTCAACACAACTGACATGTTAAAATATTATTGGTAAAGAATCAAAAGTACGTAAATGGCGGTTACTCTTTAGCCACGGGGAAAGCGTACGTTGTCCATAAAATACATCCAAGATTCCTTCTGACACTTTGAGGATACGCAACAGCCTTCACATATTAATGCTCCCACCTTGTGGGGAGCAGTCGTGCTTGAATCTTAATTGTCCATGCTGTCTGCACCACAAAAAAAATTGACAGTTGGTCCACTGTAACAAGTCACACATTCGTGGTTTTTGAATACATGTTCGAGCAATAAGCGTTTCAATTTCGAGTGAATAATTGCCCTGATACCCCCTCGCTGGAACTGTGTGTGGAATTACCAAACAGAAACCACTAATGCGGGCTTCATCTTACCGTACTTAAAAAAAATAAAATGACAAGTGTGGGGAAAGTAAAATAAAATAAATAAATACAAAAATAAACACCAAAAACAGAGTAAAGGGAGTACTTACCATCTGAAATAAACATATACAGCAGCAGAGTTCCCAAATAAGCCCGTACAAATGACATCGTAGTTCCCCAGTAAATCCTGTTGGCAATAAAAAGGAATTCTGCTCGGCTCCGAAATATCCTGCGGCCAAACTGGTTCCGAGTCGTCTATCGTCCGGCGGTGGATTCCAAGAAAGAATTCATATGAATATTATGGTGTAGGGGAACTTCGCTCAGTGCTTTCACGTCCATTACAGAATGCCAGACCTGCTGAGAGCCGACGAGGGCAGAAAAGCTGACGGATAACGCCAGCGTAATTGCTTCCCTCGGATGAGAGCCTACGCGGGAGAAAAGTTACAGGTATCCGGCTCAAGTATCTCTCGATTCCCACGCGTCTCTTGACCATGTGCCTCCTTTACACAGATATTCCATGGAATGTGTGTATTTCCAGGAACAAATGAGACACGAAGGCTACAAAGCGCAGTCAAGTAATGCTATAATACAATATCAGATTTGATACCGCAACAAAATAATAGAAGTGCGTTGTTCTGCAGTTACCCGCGCAGTCTCGTAGCTCCGAGACAGGCTACTCGGGTCTCCGATCCAATCGTAATTACCAGTCCGTCTCACAAAATCATTTCATGTAGCCAACTCATTCACATAAACATGTTAACCAAATAAAACATTCTTCTATGAGCAAATGGGAAAAGGTTCGTTTTATTTTTCTTTTAATAGCTTCAATGTAGCCTTGAAGATGACTCTTGTTCTCCGATGTATCCTGCCACTAGTCTATGTAGCCCAAAGTGCGATTCCGTAAATCGGTGTTCCAGCAATGCGTAAAACACACATTCACGACCGCAGTTTTTTCAAATAATTTGCGAGGCGGCGGAGTCACAATACAGCATTTTCTTCTTCTACAAAAAGAGAAAGCCCACACAATTCTGAAACAAAAGCCGTCTTCTGTGAGGCACGTTAAAGCTCTACATTTCACAAATTGTAGCGTTTTCCGTCAAGATAGCCTACAGTGGGTTGTGACTCGAAGCAAACTGCTTATTATGTACGGAGCCCACTTCGATCACTTCTACAAAAACACGAAAATATCTTTGTTTACCGCTCCAAACCAAAAGTAGGCTACTCCAGGTTGAGTCGAAAGAAAGTGGCAGTTCGCTTTCCACCGTTGAGCGTCTCTTCAAAGTAAGCAAACCTTAGTGTTCATAATTAACTTTTCGGTACCAGGAAACTAATCAAGTTTGCATTTAAGCACTAGTCTTCCTCCTGTTGTACTGGGTCCGCTGAATTCATAGCCTACCAGACAACACTTAAATGTGCCTTCCAAATGCCGGCTAAATTCCCTCCACTACAAAATCTCTTCAGAGCGAGAGAGTGGTAGAGACCGAGATTCAGTCACGTGACGGCGTCGACCACAATCAATCTGACGTGCAATATACTTACCAGATATTCAAGGTGGTACAGTAAAGGGTAAAAAGAACTGGTTAAACTATATAGTTAAAATATATTTTTCGTAAAAAAAAATCATCCAGTGGATGAAGTAAGCAATGCCTTCGTTCTCTGTTTCAGCTAATGATTTATCAAATGTTTTGTTCCTGTTGTGTACACGAGCAAGATATAAAGCTACAACAACCTTAAAGACGTCCCTCATGACAGCATGGTTATATTTAAAAACAGGACTAGCTGAAAGTTGATTAAAAGATTAAAGGTGAATTAAAAGAGCACCAATAATTACATAAAATGAAAATACATTTTAATCTATTTAGTTCAGAAAAAAATCAGCCCTGTCATTCTAATAAACATTTTGACAGCAGACCGTCAAATAGAGTAAACAAATAAATAAATAAACTGAATGACGTTATGTATATTCGATTTTTGCCAAATTAAATGTTATTGTTAAAAATCACAGACTGTACAAACTGGGCGCTGTTAACTGTGGTTTCAGATGTGCCAGGACCTGTCTCACGCCACAGTGACACCTCCTGGCGAATTTGTCTGAGGTCATTTCCGCCTGAGAATGGCATCCTTGGGGCTACATTCCCACATCCTCTAACGAAGAAAGATCACATGATGTCGGCCACTAATGTAACCAGAACTACCGTTTGAGAATGAGCACAGCTTTTGACAGATAAAGCCTACAATATCCTGCCTTTTATAATGTAGGAATTGGGAATAATGCTGCGATTTTTGATGACCTGCTGTTATATTTTATAGTGTTGTTATATTTTATCTTGATAGTTTCTGTTGATAGCAAACTTTGATGGCAGTGAAACAATTATAAATGTTTTATTGTATAATTGTAAAAATATTAAACGATTATAAAAACAACAAACCTTATAAAACAAGGGGTTGTGGAAGCAGGTTTTTTTATTATAGAAAAAAAGAAAGCACAAATGTTCAGTATAGATCCTTTCTATAAAACACTGGGTATAAGATATTCTGCCAAGTGTCCATTTTAGAGCAGGACATTCTTTTAAATGACTTGTACAGCTTCTCTACCCTCTGTGGACTTTTCTGGTTTTGTCCCTTTCTATTCTTTAGACTTGTGATGTTTCAAAAGAGCAGATAAGTTTGTTTGGAAGATAAACCAGAGAGCCATACAGGCAGCTCCCACACAGACTAGCTGTTTGCCTTTGGCCTGATGCACAGGTTACACTCTTCACATAAAGGCCTCAAGTTCTATTTCGAAACACCCTCCATTGATCCTGAATGATAACTCCTTCCCTCATTCTTCACCCCTACTATGTAGACAATGAGTAATAACACTGGAAATACAGTAGCGTCTTTTTTAATGTTTGGATTGAGTCGGTACATAAATATAGTGTGGCTGTGCTCACTGTTAAGAGTTCACATAGTTCGTTCAAGGTAACCTGGGTAAAAGATTGTCTCACGTGGGTCCCAGCTGTAATCAAAATGGAGAAGTTGACTCCCTGAGCCACCATAAGTGTCACATAATGGTGATATAGACTTAATGAAGCGAGAGAGGTAGCACAGTGCTGTTTGCCTATTCGATCCAACACCACTTTCCATGTCACGCAAGTTTTTCGTTTCAGCTTTCAGGGCTTTTCAGAGCCGGCCCTTTTACAGGATCCCAGGGGGCTTTAACCAACGGCTATTAAAAATGGACTCGCAGCACTTTTGAAAAGTTCTGGTGCATCTCGAGAGTGATAACCACTACCATCTATTGCCTTGTTTTCTTGTTAGTTAGTTATTTAGTTCGTTTGTTTTGTTTTTGTAGCCTTGTTGCCACATCTCCTTGCCTCGCCCTGTGTTTGATTTGAATGTAAGCCTGGTGTGGTGAAATGAGCCTGAGCTATTTGGCCATGTGAATTATTGACCTGCCCAGCTGAGACAATTCACCAGGTCAAGGCCTCAGGCCTCAGAACCAGTGGCTTCACCACTTACAAGTTGTTCACTACACACTATCCTTGGGATCCACCCGATTCTGTAGGTGATACAATCATGCTTTTACTTATAATGGCTGCGCACTTGATTTGAAACACTAGCACCACTAGCACAATAGCACCACTTACAGAGTGACACACACGAGACTTCAGGCTGTAGGAGACAGCCGTAATCTGGGCCAGGTGTGGTTACATTCGTTATTCTTACCTTTCAGGACAAAGCACCATGCTGTATTTGATATAGAAATTTAATAAAAATATTACACAGTATGTTCATCTTTTAGAAAACGACACTAGCGAAATAGACTAAAGTGAGTGTGAATCAACAAATCTGTTAATTATGTCTCACATCCTGCTTGTGCAGAGTTGATCTCATAACACTGGGCTTGTTTCTGAAAACTTTCCCCCCCACTCCTAAATGGCTGAATTGTGTTCCATGCATGTTCTCTGTCTTTAAGAAGCATTACCCAGAATGAGGTCGTTGGAGCCTGATACAAGAATACAATTAGCCAGACCACAGATGATACATGGACAAAGTCCACCTTTATATACATTTGACATTTACTCTAATCGCTCCATTCCCTATCAGCCATGTTTAACAGGCTATATTGGTTGGAGCAGTAAAATTATATTCAGTGACTGAAAGAGTCACATTATATGCCAGTATCGATGGTGAAATCATCATAGCCCAAGTGCAGATTTGAAGTCTAACCTCTGACAGGATCCTCTCAGCTAGAAGGATATCTGCTGGTGCAATTTGGCACAATCCAAGTGCAAAGCTTCAGCCTAACCACCTGACAGGGTTCTCTTAGGAATGGGTAAGTGCATGCCTGACTAGCACTGGATGTCACTTCATGACGGAGTACACTTAAGGTGACCATATTTTGCATTTTTAAAAAGACGGCGGCGGGTTAAAGTGAATACGAAACCTCTTTGAACGAATTTATTCATTAGACTTACTTACAGAACCAATAACAATTGCCGAAAGAGCCTAAATGGATGTTAATTAAAACAGAAATATAAATAAAGTAAAAAAAGAAAATCACAGTCATAGAATAAATGAAAGTCAGTTTCCATAAAAATCTACTACTTCACTAGACACTTTTTTTAAAAGTTCCAGACACTAGACACTTTTCTAAAAGTTCTAATGTACCCAGTTATACTTTCCTGTTGATTAGTCTGTCGTTCAGTTTAGATACAAAAATGGCATTTTAACAATCCAGATTTAATTTCTGTTTTATTAGAGGTATTAGGATTATAAGACTACAAAATGACTTAATTGGAATGTAGGTTGTTAGTGTCATATAAGTAGATTTATGTTAAACCATTTTGTCACATGTATTCTGTTCACGGATAAAATGGACACTGCAAATAAAAAAAAATGCATCTGTGTGGCAGGACCTGCACATGTTCCTTAAAGAGGATGTGTCTGGGGGAAAAGGACGTATGGCCACCATTCCTCTCTCTTTCCAACAGGAACTGAGAATCAGCTGAGCAGAGAAGGTTCCCAGGTACAGCAAAACAGAGCTGTAGATCCTTCTTATTCTGGGTGTGGGTGGTGGTGGTGTTGTGGGGATGGGGTTTCGCACCAGGATGCTAGGAAACCTCACTCCTCTTTCTGTAATTTGCTCCTGGATGTTTAATAAAGAACAAGCTTCCAGGCACATTTTATATGTTGGGACAAAGACACAAGAGAGGAGTAATGAGGTTTAGTTAAGGTTTAGGTCTCTCACTTGTGCATGTTCCTTATTCAAAATGTAATTCACACACCAAAGTCCAGAGAAAAGCATAGCATTTATACCTCTATTCAGGAAAGCAGAGGAAACAGTCTCATAAGACTATAGTGTTCAACAAGTTGCAGGTTTGGAGCAAAGCTTTTGTGTTCTGATGTCAGTTTCACAAATCATAATTAAATGTGATTTTGTAAAGCTTCTCCTCTTACCTGTGTGCTTTGTTTCAGTGGTGGTTGTGGTTGTGGTGATAGAGCTGGCATTAACTTTGCATGAATAAACCTTGAATGAATACCAATGTATCCATCTCTCTCTATTAGAGCTTTATGACAGTGACTAATGAGCTTAGTCATAAAATAGCTATGTGTATGTGTGTGTGTGTGTGTGTGGTTTTTTTTAGGGGGGCCCAGAGAAGATTCACTCTCCTGTTCCCAAAAACAAATATACTTCTTCTGAGTCATCACCTGAATTGTGATCCCTGTGCCAAACCCCTGCACTGCCTTGTTTCCTCAAATAAATTATTGTGAGCAAGTATGTTCATCTGGAGCTGTCACATCCTGACAATAAACAATTCCCATATTCTGGTAAAATTACTGAGGTCCAACGCATCTGCATGTATGGCCAATTAGCCTCCCTATCCTAAATCATCTATGTCTTCCCACAAGCTCGTTTTTCAGTCTTTATTCCCTGAAATGCCCTTGAAGTCTGAGGTTTCAAATCGGGGCTACTCTCAGATTTGAAATATATTTGTTTGGAAAGCTTTGGTATTTTAGAGTGATCAATAAAAGCTGAGCAATTTGTACTTTAAGGAGAGTTGTGACAGTGTTTTGGTGGAGTTATTTTTTTACTGCCTACAAAACTTTTCAAGCCCCTGTTATAGTCAATAAAACACCTGAACACGAGCAACCATGATCCAGCTATACTGTCGCACAAAATTCTGCTGCCTGTCAAAAAAAGCTTTCGTAATTCCTCAGTTACCCTTTGACACGGTTTGTCAGTCTGTGTGTGTCCTTCCCCAAAATACTGTGTTTGTTTGCTGGTAGCGTAAACAAAGGGCTTTCAGAAAGGGGCCGCAGACAATTCTGAAAATCCCCATCATAGTCATCCCCTGCACTGATGCAGAGTCCATGCTTATGGTCTGATTCAACCCATCAGTGTATGAGTCAAATAGTGAAGAGGCACAGTCAGCTATGTGGCCAGAGTGTGTTTGCTGTTATTCCTAGAGCTCCAGTAAATCTCTCTGTTTTGTTTGAAGGATGGCTTTGCTGTCCTTCATTCCTAACAGTTTGGCCCAAGTTGAATCTGTGATTAAAAGCTCAGCAGTTACCTCGCCAAACACCGGTCTATCTATAAATAAACACATCTGAATAAAAATGGACTATCTTACCATGGCTGTCTATGGTTTTGATATGAGCGAAGCATAATTCATCCTCTCACTTAGTCCCAGCAGACGACAGATTTTCCCCCTTGGTATATTAATCATGTTCTTAGTAGTTAGCGGATGCGGAGACATCAATAACACAAAAGGCATTCTGGGAAGAGACTGCCCCAGGCTCCTGTGCTTCAGATTTAAATTTGGATTCGCCAACATTTGAACTGTAAATTGTAATTCATAGTGCTTCCAATTCCAGCGATTGTTGTTTTCACTTTGTGTCTCTAAGTTCTAATTCACTTAAGACTGAGCCAGTACAAATATCAGCTGAATTAATAAAACATCACCTTCCATATCACAGTGTACACCCAATGTATTCATTAAGTCATTTTCTATTTTTTCTCCACATCCCTACATTAAAATATTTTTCTTATCCAACTGAGAAGTGTTTGTTTGCTTACCAAGCTTAACAGTAATACATTCAATGTTTCTTTTCTTTCAGCTTGATATTAGTTAGCTTGTTTGTTTGTTTGATTGATTGCTTGTTTATACATCTTTGAAAACAAATTTCTTGGTCAGTACCTCTAGTCATTTTACTAAATTAATTTTAGGGCATTTGGAAACTTTGAAACATTCTTTAAATATCTCAGAAAGCAAGTGTTTTTGCAGTGCAGCATCTTCGGTGGGAGGGATCTCTGATGGTTTCTTTGGAGGGATGCATCGCTGATGGTTTCTAAGTGCAGTGACATTCATAAAAATAAATGTCTAGTGGGATTTGACTGACAACAAGTTATTCCTGTCCAAAAAGCAATGGGGACTGATAGTGGCTGTTTTCTACCTTTACATCATGCTAGAATAAATCAATATAGCATGATGGCAAGGTTGAGTGGGTGGGGAGGTGGAGGGTGTGGGGAAGAGCAGGTGGGGAGGTGGAGGGGATGGGGAAAGCATGGATGGGGAAGTAGGGTGGTGGGCTTGGGAGGTGGGGGAGGGGGTTTCAACACCAGGCTTCTTAATGTTCAAAAACGAAGTCTTTTTCTGTATTTTGGAGGAGGGGTTTCAGAGACCACCGTGTTGGTATTCCTGTGTTCACTCCCTTGCACTAGTGTACCACAGGGGCTGGTGAGACTCAAATACAGTGACAGTGAAATTGCCTTGAAAGCTTGCACCACTCAGCTGCAGAGGGCAAATCGAGCGTTTCTGCATGTGAAAGATGACATACTGGCAACAATGCCTCTCTTTCGATCTGCAGCTCGATGTCAAAACTTAAAACAACATTTTTTGTGTTTATTTAAGATGTATGCACATAGTTACAAATGAAGTAGTAACAAATAGTTACTACTACATAGTTACAAATGAAGTAGTAACCCTGTGACACTGGTACGGACAATTAGAATAAGGTAAATTACTCTAGAAAAACAGCAAGCCAGCATCAGTACTTTCCATCATAATGTCCTCCTGCAGGTTTAAGGGCTTTACTCAAATCATCTTTTATAATTTTATAATTATAATTTTTAGATTATAGAATTAAGTGAATTATTACTCATTTAAAAAAAATGTTAAAACTACTCTCAAATGACTTTGTTTTACTTTCCAGTATTTTATTATGCTACTAAATCCTGTAGATGGTTGTACCATTGCCATACATAAAATGACCACCCAAAAGCATTTAATGTGAAACCTAACATGGAAGGCAGAACAGATACCTGCTCAACATGCTAATTTCAAAATCTTCCATTACGGCAAATACTTTTAAATCATGACATTGAGGAGAAAGAAAACAAATACAACACCTCACCTTTGACTTTTTTGGTCATGTCATTATTTTGTGATTTAAATATTTGTGTTTTATTCATGTTGAGACTATCAATCAGTTGTTATAATGTCCTTACAACATTACAGCTCTAAATTTATATTCAAAGGTTTAGCAACATCTAAGGTGGTGTAAGGTGCCTCTGTTATACTCAGGGTTTCCAAGGAGACATCAGTTCCGTACTATATGAAAACTCCATCGATACACATTTTGTATTTTGTTTTGACTGGAGCTTCTTTAAGTGCTGGAGTTTTTCTGACCACATCGTTCGTTCACTTCACCGTTCTAGCTCGTCTGTCAGAGTGAGAGTGAATGACATTACTTACAGCAGAGGTGTTGCTCTTACCTCATCCATCAGCTCATATCATCTCTTTCACAAATTTACTTTTGCATTAATTCTTTGCGCTGCCTGATTGATCCGTGTATGCTGTTTTCAAACTGCTCAGGAAGTTCTCGGTTCAGTGCAACTGTGCAGTGAAAATGCACAGTGGTTTCTGTATGCTCAAGATATTCCAGAAGGGCATAGAATTGTCCACCGAGGAATACAGTAATAATGTGGTAAACGTAATTGGTTTTTGGAAGCATATGCCATGAATACACCAGCGGGAGTGAAGGGGGAAAAAAAGAGAAGAAAAACATAATAAAATTCAGTATTTATTTATGTGACTGGCTAAGTCCTTTCCATTGAGGCAATATTAATGAATAAGAGCAGTGTTTATACATGTGGAAAGGGAAAAGTTCATACATTACCAGAGTCGCATGTGGTTTATTATCACAGTTATGAAATATGAATGAGCATTACCCACAAGTCATTCACTTTATTTGGGCTTCAGTGTTGAAGCTAATAAGATTCTGATTAAACATCTTCCTTCTACCATATGGATGATGGTCCTGATGCTCTTCTGACTGTACTGAAACATCAGATCAATCACTTCCTTTATGACAGCTTACATTTAGGAAGTTGAGAGGCTCACCTTCATTAATTCAGCCGGATCAATTTAGAGCCTGCTTTGATATTTAGAATTGTCCAGATTAAAAGGGTATGAGTGAGACAGCGCATGCTATCCACCTCGCCACTGCGTTCCAGCATTGCTAGCATGTGTAGCTCAGCTAGCATGTGTAACATGTGGATATCTACCGAGATTTGAATCGTAGGCCTGGGGAATGTTGTTTCAAATGTCAAATTGTACTTAGTGTTGTCTTAAAACCCAGCAAGATTTCACACTCTTTATAGTTGTTACAAAATCATAATTTAAATGTATTTGTTTAAATTAGACTCAAGTTTCAATCTACTTTCTAGAGGGCAGATGACAACAGGTGTACTGTATCAATGAATCAAATCTGTTAGAATTCCATTGAATCTCTTCAGTAATGGGAGCTTCTCACAAGTGATTGAATATGTTAAAAGATAACACTTTAAAACTGATTCTATGTAACTTAAATGTGTAGGGCTGCAGGGCAGAGGGAGATATTACCACTGTAATAAAAATTGTCAGAATGTGCAGGCTTACCTAGTTATTATGAACACATGATCATAGTCACTCTGTTAATACCCTAGACACACGTACTACTTACTCCTAACTCAGCATTTAGACCTCCTGTTTGTACTCTAAATATGTTTCTCATATATGACACACACTACTAGGTAAAGAGTGCAGGAATGAAATATGTTATAATGGAAAAAGATAAACATTGGAACTATTGCAACTATCCACCCCACTGGCTTCTATGATTACAGGCATTTTTGATTATTCTATTAATAACCTTGGCAGAGTTACACACAGCACCATGCAAGTTGCACTGTGGGACCAAATATGCCTCTCACCATACTGAAAAGTGTCCAGGACAGTCAGAGATCACACAGACAATTCAGAAGGTTTTTCTCTTGTCATCCTCTTCCTCTGCCTCCATAACGACTGCAGTAGCTGTGGTGAAGCTCACTGGATGACCCGTCTGTTACAGAGCCACAGGATAAAATGCAGGACTAGACTTGGGTTTTGTTTTTGTTTTCTTGTTTTTTTTAACATGTAAATTTTTGGAGGTTATCAACAGAGGGAAAGGAGAAGAGCAATGAAGAAGAGGAGTCTTGCTGAGTGACTGAGACAGAGGGCAAAAACAAATCATTAGTGCTTCGTCTCTCACCTGTTTTCTATTGATAGATGCTTTTTGTAGAGGAGTGGTAACGTGATGGGGTATTACACATGAGGCTGCTTCTCCCTCTGTGAAAGGAAGGACTTTTAGAGGGCTCTTCACAGCACAACTGGTGTCTGTTTTTGTGCTTGAGTATGACATGTACCGAAGTGGAGAACTGAAGAGAGAGAGGGAGAGAGGGAAGGAGAGGAAGAGGGAGAGGGAGAGAGAGAGGGAAAGGAA
This sequence comes from Sternarchorhynchus goeldii, assembly GCA_028565775.1. Lineage (NCBI taxonomy): Eukaryota > Metazoa > Chordata > Actinopteri > Gymnotiformes > Apteronotidae > Sternarchorhynchus > Sternarchorhynchus goeldii. Next base: position 2,911,601 of record JAOXYF010000003.1, on the reverse strand, counting down.
AAGGGAGAGGAAGAGAGAGAGGAAGAGGGACAGGGAGAGAGAGGAAGAGAGAGAAGGAGAGGGAGAGGAGGAGGTGTAGAGGACAGAAGCAGAAGCAAAGGGGCAGAGAGAGTGAGCAAGAGAGAGGGAAAGGGAGGGAGAGGGAGAGAGACAGAGAAGGAGAGAGGGAAGAAGAGAGATAGAGGGACTCTGCAGGAAGCGAGGTGATAAAAGAGGGCCCTGATGCAGCAGCCTGGAGAGGAATAAAAAACAGGCTGATGTCGACCACTGAGTGTGTGGAGTTTGTGCCTCTCAGCCAGGGAGGGGGGGCTGAACCGGGGGGGCTGAACCAGGGACACCGTGAGGAAGAAACAAGGGGTGCGACTAGCCAACTGCCTTCCTCAGAGCCCGCCAAGTGAGCTGCCTTAGGTCCTGCTGAAACCTTGATAGATCACTGATCACCAATCAGTTCCCTTCATGAAATCAGTGCTGAAATAGTGCCTGATTCTGGGACAGAGCTGCTACATACAGGTACCATTGTGGTTTTTGCCATATATGTCACATGGAATGTGGAATTCAGTTCAAAACCTGAGATTCCATATCATTATCTCTACTGGTGTAGTATCACATTAGGTGTTGAATTAAAATGGCCCAAAAAATCTTTTTTGTGGTTAGAAATTTGAAAAGTTGGGGAAGTTATCTACATTTACTTCCATTATCACCAGAGGGACTAAATTAAAAATGGTAAAAATGATATTTTTCCACAGGCTTTAAAAAGAGGTATTTTCTTGTTTGTTATTTACAATATGGATTTATCCTGCATTCAAATAATTCCTGTCGGGAATGTTTACTTCATGGTGAAACAATCAGACGTAAAAGTGGATTTGGCTTAATGCAGAAATGTTGCCTTCAGCGTAGAAAAAAGTGGATTCATTTTGTTCTGTAAAAAATGGGGTTTAAGAAACGCAGTTGTTAAGCCCTCAGGTTCAATATCTAGGGCTTGCCAGGGACTTGCAGCTCGCCATGTGGACATTACCCATTACCAACAACAGAGAGGCTCAGGTGTTTGGTGACTGCTCTTTGCTGACAAATGTTCCATAATTTCCATCAAACTCAGTCGTGTTAGCATGAAAACCATCTTGGGATCTACGTTGCTTTGGTGTACCTGTACCAATATACAGTGGGCTTGTATGTACTCTATTGGCTGTTTATTATTACATCTGTGAACCACCAGTCCTATTCCAATCAATGCTATGTACAGTTTGCTGTGAACTCGTGCCATGGTTCCAGCAACCTATTTCATAATATCTCAAGATATTTCAAGATGTGCGTATACACACACATGCACACACACACACACACACACACACACACACACTATATATATATATATATATACTGTATATATACACCTTTTTTTTCTAACCCTTCTTATGTTTGCTGGTCCTGACGTTGCTATCAGGCCCTGTGGTTCTCTTCTACTGTTTATTCATTATTACTATGTCCAGTTTGTTACAGTTGATTAGCCATTATCATTTTTTTTTTTAAAGTCCCACAGGATCTTCTCTTGATCGTTCTCCACCACCTCTGGAGACCTCCACCCACTTAGACCTTTGGATTTTCAGCCTGTCCTTGACACTTATGCCATTCCATGTGCTATAGCATCTTGCATCCTGCTGCTATGTGCTGGATCATCTCAGGGGCTTCTTTGCACATCCTGCACTGGGGTCCTGCCTGGTGTGGTAGGTCCCAACCTTTGTTAGTCTTGTATTAAAAGATTGTTCTTGTGGTACCATGATTAGTGCCATCATGGTGACTTTCAGTCCAGCCTTTTCCAGCAATTTGTAAAAAACATTTCCATATCAGCCACTTCCACTTTTTGCTGGTGATACATACCTTGCAGCAGATTATTTTCCCATGACGGTTCCTGCTCCTCCACATTCACATCCTCCACAAGTTTCTGCAGTCTGAGGTACTCACTAAGCACTTCATCACTTTGAGCCATGTTCCTGATGTACTTCTGGATCTTCGTTGTTTCATCCTGGATAGTGGCTCTGATGTTCACTAGTCCCCAGCCCCCCTCCATGCTTTGGTATGAAACCCGCCTTGTATTTTGAGTTTCCTTTACTTGATGTCAGTGGCTTCTGTCTCCTCCTTTGGCCAGTTTGTTATGCCAGTGGGGCATCTGATGAATGAATGGTAGTGCATAGGTATTGATAGCCCAGATCTGTGAAAGAGACGTGAGGAGTCCATCATGTGCTAGAAGTAGTGCAACCGATAACAACTATAAAATATACAGCAGCCTGATTAGTGTAGCTATATATTAAATGATTATTCAGTGTGTGGATTTGTAGCAACAGCACCTGAAACTTACTGTGTCCTGAATTTAGATTCACCAGTTCGTTCATGGCTTCCTTTTCAGACATGTGAGGTACAATGGAAACACAAAGAATGTGTGTCTCACGTTTTAATTGCCTTGGACATACGTCTGGTTCACTTGCAGAATTTCTCATAACTTTAAAATATGTTATGTTGCTGTCGTTGGCATTAGTGCTCTGTATCTATGGCTACTGTCCAGCCGAAAAAAATCAGTGGTCAGCCAGGCTCACGTATACTCCGAGTTCCTTCTGACTCTTTATATTACTGATGTGGGTCGAATTTACCCTTTAATGACGGTCTGAGATCAGGCATGCTCCATGCATTACGATGGCCAAAGTTAGAACTACCAGGAAGAAAGCTGATTCTCTGTCAAAGAGGCAACAAGAAGAATGACTGCTGGGAGCTCTTACTGCTTAGAGAGAACGACTCAGAAGCTCTTCCTAAGAGCGTCCTTGGGTCTCCTCATTAAATCGTCCTTCCAATTCTAGGCTTTTGGTCACTTCGGCTTAGTCACTTGTTATGTGTTATTTGAGAACATGGCTGTCGTCCATGTTCACACTGGTCCTGCAAGCCGACTGAGTCCACCAGGTTTCCACGATGCAGCGGAGCTATAAAGGACTGAGGAGCCTGGCTTGTGCTTGAAGAGAGACAAACTCAACGGCAGTGCATCTCTTGAAGGCTCCAGACAGTTTATCTGAGCAGCATCCATCAAGCCGTGTGACTACCCCTCCATCGTAACCACATGTCTGCAGTGCAAATCTAAATGTTGCCACAGCAAATACACAGAGCATGATGACAGTGGTATTTTCCAAGCTCACTTTAGAGCAGCATTCAGAGTTGCCAGACAACACGAAACTACCCATCTCAGTTTTTATTGTCCTCCCCCCAGATGTTTGGGGGATTAAGTGGCTTGTGGCCAGGCTGTGAAGAACATTGTCATGCTGTGCTAATTCTCAATAAATTCACAGAGCACATTAATCTCCAGAGCCACCGAACCTAAAAAAAAATCCCCCCGTATCAGAGTGTCTACAAGCCCATGTCTGCAAAAAAGCCCTTAAACCTTCACTGTTTCACATGTTTGCAGGATCCGCTTCCACTGAATCATTTCCATTTGTGTTGAAGGTGGAAAAATGAAATTCATGAGATCGCATTACTTGTAGATGCCATCAAGCCCTTTAGGAGGTGAGATCGCGCCAGTGTAAGAAAAACCTGGAACTGTGCAGCAGGTTCCCAGACCTGCAGGACAGACCCCTGCGATGCTCCGCCGCTGGGATCCCTGTTAGGTAAGTGGGCACACATTCAAGATTCCATGTCTCTAACTACCTGATGTTCTGTAATTTGGTGCTGACAGACTTACTGCACTTATAACTGTTTGAGACATATATACAAAATATATTACATTTCTGATTGTTATAGAGAAAGGCATGAACTGCCAAAGGGCTTCCTCACTGTTTTAAGTGCAACCCAAGGGTCTGCCTGTAGTGCAGGAAGCATGCAGAACTGTAGACTACAGTCAAGATAATCATTAAATGGATTTGGGGCCTGATTTAATTACAGTTTTATCCTTAAGCTATTACTGAAAGCCCAGACAGTGAATGTCTTCTCTAAGGGCAGTCTGGAGACAGGAAATAGATCCTGTGCTCAGTAATGACTTGTGTTACTGTTACCAATTACTGTAATTGGGTGCCTTTTGTAATATTGGAATGGCTGTTAACACCTGGTGTAGAGTCCTTGGAATAAAACTAGTCAACGTGAAAAAGGGCTACTGTGAAAAGAATAATAGGGTTGTAGTTTAAAAGTGAAGTTTTTTTTGGGATAAATTATACCAAATTGTTAGAAATGAACTTTATCTACACAAGACCCTATTACCATTTACCAATTACCAAATATCTTTAAGTGTAACGTTTGGCATATCGTTAGACATGGATCAGATGCTTTAGCGGAGTCAGTGCCACAGAAGTCTGGCTTTCCAGATCGGAGACTTAAAGTCTAAACGATCAGCCCTAATAATCTGACACACCAAGCATGGGAAGATCCTCCTTGGAGCTTAGCCTCATTAGAGACAGACGTGGTTATGAGCTAAGCTATGTGCCATCCCAAAGATCTCCACGTTCAAGGAGGACTGAGGCTGAGAGGGAGAATGAGCTTCGGTCCAGCAGAGAATCCTACCCCGGAGGTAGGCTCATCAATTTAATTGTATAATTACACGGCGACTGCCGCAGCTCTCCCTGCAAAGGGACGCTCGTCTCTTTCTCTGTGTTTCGGGGTGATGCTCCGTCATCCCTGCTGACAGCAAGCCGTCCCGCTGAGGTGCAAGGCAAGCTGGGGCCTGGGAAGTGGTGCATAAATGATGGATAAAGATGACTGAGGAGCTGGGGCCCGAGGTAAGTTTGGGGAAAACATATGGGGTGAAGTTGGCTGTTTCAGGCAGGATTGATATCAGTCTTTTTTTCTTTTTTTTTTTGTATTGCTGCATCTTGCACAATTCGTGAAGGTTAGATGTTAGGGAGGCAGGGGGCGGTCCTACATCAGCACCAAAAGACAAGTGGAGGAGACAAACACAGGCCCAGCTGGAGAAAACAAGGGGACTTGACTACACAGGGGGCACCAGGGGGTAAGAAAATTAGCATATATTGCAACAGCTGAGACTGCCATTGGCCAGGATAAGAAAATTATGATCATTTCTGTTTGTTGGTCATGCACTGATGATCTGCACATTCCATTTCACATATTTTTATCACCAGAGGACTTGCAAAGCAGAAAATTATTGACAAATTCTCATTTTATATTCAGATGGCTAGTGTGGGCCGATCAGTTGGCCATGGTTATTTTATGGTTTTACTGTTTCTTCAAAACAAAGCTGATATGCTAATCTTCCACTAAACATCTGGATCATAGTGATATACTGCAATATTGTTCCTGCCTCATCCTAGATGTTAATGGGGATTAAACACACCATTCCCTCAAAATATATTGTGAGTGAAAAATATAATGGACCATCAGTGGTTAAAGCAAATGTCTGCTTCTACAACTACATCGCTTATATATGGTGCATAGCAGTTGGATTTCATAAAAACCAAACCAAACAAGGCAATACAGTTACCCAGTCCAGCTCAGTGTTGATCCACAGCGGGTGCACCTCTTGATGCCAAGCCCCTGAAATGGGACAAGAAGGTTGCTGGCCTTGGGACTAAACTGCAAGACTCATTGGCATTGTTGCCGGTGACCTTTGTGGGGCCACTTGAACCGCACAGAGCTCCTCCATGGAGACCCTGCTTTTGCCTGCAGCTGGGGACGTTCATTACTCTGGGATCTGAAGTCTGCTGACCAGTTTTGGCCCAATTTTGGCCCACAGTTATCGACTGAGTTTATATACAACATGTCCTACTGTACTTTTCTGAGTAGACTGCAACATGTCTCAGAAAAATAAGGCTTAATGAAGAATCAACAGTTCAGACAGACATTAGTTGTGATATGATGTGGTCCAGCAATTGAGGTCCTGTTGAACTGGAAATCAGAGAGTTGCTCTTTAATTCACAGCTTCGCTGCATATTGAACCATGTAACGGCTGTCCGCTAGTCAAAAATCATTATCAGGGCCATTTCATCCTCAGGCTCGCCTGGGCTCAGTGTTCAGACACAAAATCTCCTGTGGGTTGATATTCTCTCCCCATTCATATTCTTCGCACATTACGTCCTGACGCCATGCCAAGCTCCCCTGTGTTTTATGGCCACGGCTGTGAGTGAGCTCAGCAACGCCGTCACTCATTCAGATTAAACCGTCTGCCCGAGGAGCGCAGCCTTAAAATCCTCCTTTAGTATCGACACGCACGAGTCACGCCACTTCCTGTAGAATTGGCCACTGCCCTGCCTTAATCCGTTCATAAGGTTTTGAGGTGATGTGTCAGAGCTAAGACGTGCAAAGTACCAAATGGATTTAAAGAGCTGAGTAAATGAAATGGACGTTGGCAGGCTCCACGGTGGGAGCTGATATTCCAAGCTGGCTGGTGATCTCTGGTACAGCTGCCATCCATGATTGCCTGACTGTCCCTTGCTTTAATTTTGTTCAGCTGCACAACAAAGCTGACTGGTAAGATATCTGAAAATTTAAAAAATGTAAATGTACACATCACATAACTACTCTGTACAGTATTTTTAAAGGTATTCTTGAATCTTGAGTATATGCTTTTACTACACATGTGAAACACTGAAGAACACTGAAAACTGTTAACATTTAGCAAAGGTTTTTGAACCGTTCATAACAAATGCATGTGCTGATAAATACATACATAACACTAGTACCACCACTGCACGCAAAAAAATTATATTCTGAACATCTGAGTTGCTTGGCTTGAAATTTTTTTCTGATTCAATTATCCTTTGCTTAAAAAGTTTGAAAAGTTAACATACCGCACAAGCATATGCCTGTGTAATTGGGAACAGACTTTATTTTCTTAATCAGTTTCACCTTTAAATGCAAACAAGACATGGAATCCTGGCTTTTATGGTATAAAGTGTGTTCTTTCTTGCTGAGCATTGACCTTGCTGTGTGGAAGAAGCTAAAACCACACACCCCAAAGCAAGCAATGCGCTCACATTTCAGTGATGATCTGAGGAGGGACGTTGAGAAAGCAGAAAAAAAAATTACAGAGCCAGACCAAAGCAGAGTGGAAAACACTTATAAATACATCTCAATAAATACTAACTCTCAAGGCACCTTTTTTAACCGCCTAAGATCAATATAGGAACCTATCTAAAAATATGACCTGCTAGTGAAACCATCAGAGACTGATTGCTTGGCATGCATTTCAGATGTTCCTCTTCAGTCATATTTTATCTGATTTTGTGGATTTCTGTCTGGCCAAAAGGCACAATTACATGTATCCTACCAAGGCAGAATTTGTCAGAGGAGCCACTGAAATGAATACAATTAATTAATAATGTTTTTCGTAACAGATGTTATGTTCAAAGGTTAAATTCAGCTATTTGAGTTTGTTTGCGGATGTTCCCAGAGGAGCTGTCCGACGTGCCGTTCTGTCCGACGTGCCGTTCCGTCCGACGTGCCGTTCCGTCCGACGTGCCGTTCCGTCGTACAGACAGGAGTTTGCTGTTGCAAGTTGAGCTGCTTAACCAGCAGATGTAAGCGAGGTCCCAGCTCTGACGTGAAAGAACCAGACCTGTGCTGTTACTGGTTTGACGTGAAAGAACCAGACTTGCTCTGTTACCGATTTGATGTGTATGTGATTGCTGGCTGACGATGCAGTTTTGGAAAATATGAACAACATCAGCTGTGTTACAGAAAGGAGAACCTGTGCAGCCTGTATGTAATTTATGCTACTTTTTGGTTGAAAATTAAAGACCTGATAATTCAACCAAACCTTACCTCTGTGATTAGCATCATTTGCCTTGGTTTATTTTAGCTTAGTTTGGTTTAGTTCAGTTTTGAAGAATGGTTTTATAATCATAATCATCATCTTCATCATCATCATGGTGATATTGATACATTTATTTGTATAGCACTTTCTTAAAAACAGTTTACAAAATATTTTACAGAAAATAGAATCAAAAGTCTTAACTTTTAAGGGCCCTCGGGTCATCTGGGAGACAATATCAGAGATCGGGACCATGCTAGTTACTTGTACAGAGCTCTTTAGACAGGTGATGGACACCATCAGCATATTTATATCAGCTGATCTGAGGGCTTTTGAGGGTACAGGGCCTGGTGATCACACTGAAGTATAGAGGCAAAACCATGGAAACATGTGAAAGTAAATATTGATGATGGGGATGATAGTGATGATGATAATGATGATTATGTCAGTAACACTTATTTGTATAGCACTTTCTTACAAAGTTCACAAAATACTTTACAGAAATTAGAATACATGGAGGAAAAATAAAGTTTATTCCATCCTGAGAGCTATCACCCGAGGAATGTATTCACCATAGTCAAAAAGAAAAAGAAAATTTCATTAAATAATTTAATGACTACAGTGAATGATTAAAAGAGACATTAAAGTAATGAATAATTAAAAATTAAGACAATTTAAATGATTAATTTATGAATGAAGTTCATTTAAAGACAATTTAAAACTGCATTTACACACATCAATGAAGTAAAAGTGCAGGTGCTGAAAACCCGAAGTGCAAAGTTAAAAGTGAAAAATCAACATGGCTGAAGTGCAGTCAAGCCAGAGCAGCTTAACAACTGGTCACCAAGGTCACCAAAGTCATCATTTTAAGTCATCAAGGGCCTTCAGGTCATATTTGAGAGAATTCCAGAGATTGGGACCAGTTGAGAGAATTCCAGAGACTGGGAATAATTGAGAGAATTCCAGAGACTGGGAATAACTGAGAGAATTCCAGAGACTGGGACCATTTCAGCAAAAGGCAGCTATAGAGCTCTTTAGACAGGTGGTGAATGGCATCAGCATGTTTATATCATCTGATCTGAGGGTTATTGAGAGTATAGGGCCTTGTGATCACACTGCTGAGGAATAGAGAGGCAAGACCAAGGAAACGCCAAAGAAAACAGTAGTATTTTAAAGTCAAATCGAGATGACACAACTTCTTGCCCCAAACAAGACTGCAATCATGTTTGCTAGCCAGGCCACGTGTTAAAGACAAAATTAGCTTCAGTTTAGCTCCTCCACTTACTCACAATGACACAACGACACATCACTGCTCAATCCGTTCCATGACTTTGTTAGACTGACCGTTGCCACAGCATTTACTGCTTGGGGGTTTGGTACCAGTATCAAACCCAAGCAGTTCATCATCCCTTACCAAGTGGAGCGCAGAGATCTTTGCTTTGAGTTCAGTTACTTTTTCAACTACTCAACTACTCAGGAAGTAGGAAGCGAGTGGCCACTGATTCCTCTTTAGGCTTTTATTTCCCCTCTTTGTAAATACAGTACCAGCATATGAGGGAGCCTATAGCACAGCATTAAGCAGGCAAGAAGAGAAAAACAGACAGGGAGGCTTACAGACATGTTGACTGCATGTCATTAAAGATGAGTTGCTTAATCCATGTAGAAAGCAAACCCTCATCCAAACAAAGGCGGTAGAAGGGCAGTGCCAAGTCATTCTAACCCAATAGTATAGCCAGCACTTATGATGTATTATGTCAATCGACTACCTCAAGACAAAAAACCTCTCTAATTGCCTGGGACAGATGTAATGCACGGACTGACTATCTGGCCTTCATCACCATCGCCTTTCTTCAAATACCAGGCCTCGCTCTGAGCAGTAGTGGGAGTCTCACATCAATCAGTGTGGTGGAAGCAGATGAAGGCTGGGAGTATATTTAGACCCTGCAAAGCCTTCTGGAGAGGCACTGAGTGGGGCGCTGAACAGCTCTCGAGAGCTGGACTGAAAGATCTTGGGCTGAACACAGTTCAAGGACAGGGGAGGCTTGAAGAGGTGATAAGACACCTCAAAATGAGCACGGCATCAGCTACTCACTGGTCTCATCACAATCATGCTGATTATCCAGTTTGATTTCCACTCTGAGGCCCAGTTGCAGGACTTAGAAGCCTAGTAATGTTTCATTGATTTGTGGTGTTGTGAGGATGTAACAGTGCTTCAACTATTAAAAGGTCTTCCCGCCATTGTAAAATGTCCTTAAAATAATTACTGGCCTTTGTGTATGACAGTTCATAAAAGCTCCATCTTTTTAAAAGCACTCGCCACTGTAAGAATATAACATCACCTTGGTATTAATATATATTTACAACTAAAGTATTACAATCCTAGGTTTATAGGCACCAGTAATAGGCATATGTTAAGTCCATTACATTATACCACACTCTTGGGGTGCACCAAAGTTCACCAACTTCTGCTCAACTACTTCACATTGGTCCAATGAGCAGCCTGACACGAACCACAAAGCTGCCCATACGTGACAGCATGGGTCAAGGGGCAGAGGTCAGCGAGCAGTAACCCAGGGCAGACACAGAGCTATAGTCCGTATCATTGCAGCCCAGCTTTGAGAAGCTTCCGGAGCGGAGAGAGGCGGGTTAACCAGTAGGAAATGAGGATGCGGCACTTTGCTCAGGCACTGGAGATGGAAGTCTACCCTGAGCACTGGCATGGGGTCATACAAGTGACCAAATGTGGGAGCACAGCCAGGTAGTTCTGGGAATGGCTGTTGGATTCACAGATGGTATTTGTTTTATAAGAGGAAGTAGAGAAGGTGTCACTTGCATCATGCGTATCTTTGATGTGGTATATGTTAAAGCCTGAAGGCAGGGTTTCTTTGGGTATATACTTTTTGGGATGCTGATTTTACCACCTGCCTAGAAGCTATGATAAGCTCTCTATGGATCCATTTGGAGAGGTAAATTCGGAAATGCAATATGCAAATGTATCTGTCTTTCAAATTATGCAAAAAAAAAAGCCAAAGACTAAAATACTAAAATGTACCCTCCAAAAACTCATTCTCTGGTTTGCAGAGGCACTAATTTCTCCCTGATGTATTAAAATATAATTTGTAACCCAGAATATCTGCGTTCTCAGCACGTCTTTGAAAACAATGCAATACCAATCATAGTAATGATGATTACCTTGCTGTTTAAATGGCATATCAAACAGCCAGTGCCACATTCCTTACTATATCTTGCATGTTAATGCAGTTCAAGATCTACTAACCATCCCCCCCTTAAGGACTGACAATTGCAACACCTCTTTGTGAGATAAAAATCCATAGATTCGAGCTGTTTATGGATCTGACGTAAAGATCAGCAACTGTTAAACCGATTTAATAGGCCTGGGCAATGGGATGAGATCCTTAGTGCTAAATTTAAGAAGCTGTTCTCTTTCCCCCATACATAATAGTGGCATTATGATAATGGAACGGCTATCCAATTTCTTCAGCTGATGCTGAGTGGCTCAGTGCGCCCATCTTGACTGGTGAGTGATGCAGGAAGCAGGACTTAGGCCATGCGTTGGCCCTGGCAACCAGTAATACTTTCATTTTTTATTTTGAATTCCCCCACCACCATGATTGTTCGATTATTCCAGGTTGCAGCAATAATTCTCGGTTAGATAGCAGTATCAGGAACACAAACACCTGGTATCTGCCCACAGAAAGAAGACATTAAGTAATTGTTGGGACAGTTAAACATTTTGTTAAGTTCTCACAGCTATCATTAAGCCCGTTCAATGGAATATACAACCAAATATTTGCCAAGATGTAAAACAGTTTAAGAATGAAAACCTCTATTTTCATACTGCACCAAGCAATACAGCAATGCATATTTCTCAATAAAGTCAAAACAAGAGCCATCTTGTGATTCAACTTTTCCCAAAGAATCTGCCCAAAGCCCCTGGTTATTAGTTCCAGAGAGCAATCATAGGTGTAGTGTAATAACTGCATATCACACCATACCTTAGTTTTTGTGTCTTGTTATGAAGTTCTTCCTAAAAATGGCTAAAACAAAAACTATAAGATGATAATAATAATAACAACAACAATAACAACAGCAACGATAATAATAAAACCATTATAAATAATAATTAATACAATTGTTGTGTTATTATTAAAATGTAATTGGTGTGTATGCTGCATTCTTTATTGGCTTCTTCTCTAAACTTTAATTAGCTAAAGAGAAATGTGTGTGACCTAGTGCTTTTCATTCACAGTATTTGGGATAATTCATGTGCAGTCCAGAGCAAATCACATTATCTCCTCTCAGTAAATGTCAAAATGGTAGGGAAAGTTCATTGGAATTAAATTTTCAAGCTTGCCCTCCCTAGCCAAATCTGATTTGTGCTTGGGTAGTGTTGAAGCTTATTAGATTAGAGATGAATTATGACATTGTGAACGTATCCGGCAGTGAATATGGGAATCTGCTCAAAGGGTACACAGTTTATGTAGAATTCATCACACAGACCCTCTAGCTGACCTAGGATGCAGTTTTTCCTGTTTATTTTATTCTTTGTGAAATCATTCTCTGCAATGCTGTGATTTCCAGAAGCAAACACTTTTTGTAGATCCAGTGCAGATCATTTGTTTATTTAAAAAATGCAGTCTGAGGCATTAAATGAATAGTTTAGAGTTTTCCAATCAGCTTTTGGTGTACTTGGCATGATATCATTTGGCCAGGTTGACATATTAGAGAAGTGTGATTTCCATCAAAAAAGGCCACTAAATGTTTCTTGTCTTGTGATGAGAAGTGTGGGAGTGATGTCATCACTGGTCTGTTATCAAGCACATATAGTTCAATTGCTACTAGGTCTCCAGGTGGGTAGTACTCAGTCTTTTCCTGGAGATAATCTATGGGTTTTGGGACTGGCACTGACATATTTAATCCCAGATTAGGACTATGTCTTATTTTCCAATGCCTAAAATCTGTATCGTAAACATTTTTAATTAACTGCTTCTCCAGCTGCTAGTGCAGCTTTTACAGATGCCTGGGTTTCTAAATGGGTTGTGCCAAAGTATAAAGTGCAGGCTAATGTCATCAGGACAGGTGTTGTACTGTAAGAGTAAGATGAGACTGTTTGAATACATTGTACAGTGCAGGACACCTATAGCAGGAGCACAGGTGGGAAACACAACCTACAACAGGAGCACAGGTAGGGAACACAGCCTACAGCAGGAGCACAGGTGGAGAACACAACCTACAGCAGGAGAACAGGTACGGAACACAGCCTACAGCAGGAGCACAGGTGGAGAACACAACCTACAGCAGGAGCACAGCTAAAGAACACAACCTACAGCAGGAGCACCTGCTTTCTGATACCATTTCTCTAACCCACCAGATGCAACTCCTGAAGCACTTGATAATAAGCACATGAATTGAGTGGGTCGTTACAGCGCAGGAAGGCAGGAAGCGTGCAGGGTTGTGAGCCTGCACCCCTGAACGCACCTGCTCCCTCGACTGGTGAGCTGGACTGTAGGGCTCATTTAGCAGTATGCTCCTGCAGAGGTATAAATAGCTGATAGAAACCTCCAAGGCACGCAAGCTTGAATTTGTGGCCTTTGCCCACTAAGTGAGTAGCACTGTAACTCCACCTTCTCTCCCAGATGACAGCCCTCCTCATTACTGAAGGTGAGAAGTCATTCTAAATAGAAATCCCCTTTCAAAAATCACTCAAGCAAAACTCAATTGACGCAGCTGACAGACAGACATTGGGGTGTCCTCCTGCCTGGTGAATAAGTACTTCTTGCCACTGATTCCTGACCTGTTTGAAAAGGAAATGACTCTGGCTGAAGGCACCATTGAAGACCATACAAGGTGCACACTCCTACTGACATTCCCCCTTGACTTGCTGGATTTTCAGGACATTATATGGTATTCCAGAACAAAAGCTGGAATGCTGTATTTGACTTTTTTTTTTTTTACACAGGATTTGTGCAGGTATCTTCCTTAGCTTTCAGGGGACAGCATTACAGTTACTGCTGTGATGTTATTTTTAAATAATGATTAAGGTGCTCATCGATGTCAGTAGATCTTCTGTTCAGTATAGGAAAAAAACAAGCTAACAGCATTATTACACACCTAAAACTGTATGCCAAACCAATGATAGCTGCATTGACACATTCAGCTTATCATACCTCATTAAGAGAAAATTGTTCTCGGTTGTTGCTGTACACACGCACACACACACACACACACACACACACACACACACACACAAATTCTTTGGAAGATGATGAATTAATAAAGTGATAAACAGGATAATAAGGCAGCATCAACAGTCCCTTGGAGCACAATTAATAAAATATAGTTTCAGTTTAAGGCAGAGATCTTGCCTATTAAACACGCATTAGTATACAGAGGAGATAAACGCGGATGTCTGGGGGTAAAGCCTCGGGTTTAAATCTGACGAGGACAACCGATGTCTTTAGTGAAACAGGACAACGTGTGGCTGTCATTTTTGACTGGAGCGCCATTACTGCCTGCATTCCCCTTTGTTAACTAGGGAGCATGTATCAGAATCAAGAAAACACAATCAGGTGAACAATAACCGGATGTTGATATTTATCTTCCTTCTCAACCACAGGTGTTGGGGAGATTATACTCAACATATGCTGCAACAATGCTGTGTAAATGACATTTACACCAGTGTGTATTTTAATGCCACAGTTCTGGAGCTGGTGTGCTGTAGTACAGTGTGTTCAGAACCCTTGACCAACACGGGACTGCAGGGAATTTCAGTTTCACCGCACAGCTACTGGTGTGGTCTGCTTGAGGGAAATCTCTTGAATAAACCACCTGAGAATACAGTGAACATAGCCACACCTAATGGAAGAGTTGGAAGCGTGGCACCGGACAATCTGCACAATTACCCCGCATTGGCCTGAAGCAAACAGGTGCATTAGCGTTTCTGATGGAGAAAAAGGAGTCAGGATATTTGCCAGCCAAGCCATTAAGGGGGAAAAAATCAAGTTAATCTAATCCCATAAAAACCATTATCTGGACGCACAACTTTGGATCAGCTTCAGGCTAGCATGGGCTAATCTTCCAAGAAACAGCACAATAGTAAAGATAATGTATGGAAACGCAGAATTCTCGCAGGAATTCCCAGAGTTCTCCATCAAGGTGTGAGGAGCTGAAGTGAAGAGCATGTGCAGGAGAGGCCTGCTTTATGCTCTGCACCTCCAACACCACACAATGTGCATTAAGTGTGATGTGTGTTTATCTGGCACAGAGGCCTAAAAGCTCAGCTTTCAGAAGTCAAAGTCCTGCGATGATTTTGTATCACCCATTTGAATTCTACTAATTAACTCTACCTGCTAGCGTGAGCTAATTAGCAAAGCCAGATGGCTGGAATAAATCCTTGAAGAGTAGTTATACATTCTGAACTTGGAGTATCCACCTCTGGCAGCATGGTGATCCTTGTCTTTATGAATGGAGATCAGTTTGGGTATTCAGAAGTCTAAGGGTTTGGGCAGATCTGATTCTCACTTTGTACACTGTTCTTGGAACTGTAAATGTGGGCAAATTACTTTAACTACTGCTGCACTTTAGCAAATGAAGTAAGGTCTCTTTATAATCAGGCATGCCAAAACTTTATATACTTTTGGACAGACATACCCAGAATGCAACTGGAGCCTTACCTGGAAGGATATGACCAAAATTACTGAGTGCACATAAATAAATTATATGAGTCAAAGAGTAAAATCACCTTAGGAAAAGCCAACTTCAAATGACAGTAGAAACAC
Source organism: Sternarchorhynchus goeldii (assembly GCA_028565775.1). Classification (NCBI taxonomy): domain Eukaryota; kingdom Metazoa; phylum Chordata; class Actinopteri; order Gymnotiformes; family Apteronotidae; genus Sternarchorhynchus; species Sternarchorhynchus goeldii. Next base: position 2,896,073 of record JAOXYF010000003.1, on the reverse strand, counting down.
ATAGGACTTCAGAAGACTTTATTACAAACCTTAATCTCTTGCTTGTTTGCCATAACTAACATAGCTTGCAGGTCCAATTTACTATCAGCGAGTTCGAGTCAAGTTTTTAAAAGATACTTCCCCGCTATACCTTGGCGAAGACACTGATCTTAAAGCATTCCCAACACTGTGGTAATCACCCTTGAATCAGTGACTGTTTGCCTGTATGCCACATATGACGTTCTCCCTCTTCTCCTCGTGGGCGCAATGGCAGATGTGAGGGTTTGCCTCACTTATTCCTCTCATCACTGGAGCAATGCCACTGATTCATCTTCTAAACTGCACTAATCCCTCCAGCTCTTCCTCTCTCATCATCTTACTTGAAGGTCATACGCTCTTTTAGCTTTGTATTGTAGGTTTTCTTGTTCTCTTTCTCTCTCTTTTCTCAATCAAACTCGTTTGCTGAGTCTAATTGTCCAATGGTCCACTGACTGATCGCTGACCCCCGTCAGCACTTGCTTGAAATCTCTGCTTGGAATTGTAAAAATAAGGAAAAGAGGAGCACAATAATCAAGTTTGTTTTATTTTACTTGCCACCATTAATTTATCATAACTCATTGTAGTCCCATTAACAAGAAACAATCCACCCTGTAACACCAACAGCATAACAGAGACAAACCAACCCAAAATAACGTCTTCATAATGCAATGGTAATCACTCCAGAATCTTGGGTTTCCTTATTCTCACTCCCCCAGCCTACTGGTAGCCACTCTTTACTGGCCAAATTTTCAGGATTAAGCCTCGGCTGTAGACATAGCATCACCAGCACTGTAACACTTGGTGAGATGGGGGCAAACGCACACACAATGGTGAACGACTTCTGATCATACGATAAAGGATATCTGACTAGGGAAGACACAAGAGATCCATAATGAATAACCATGACCTGAGAAACTAATGGAAAGCTATACTAATAACCCATAACAAGAAAAGAAAACGAATTATCTTAAATACCGGAACTAAATGACTGAAAACACGAAACAGGTGAGTAAGCGACAAATGGAAAAAGCGAAAACCAGGACAGGACCATGAATGGAATGGAAAACCAGGAACGGAACACGGTACAGGAATAGATGTGGGAACCGAAGGCGGGCAGGCATGACAAGCACATATCAGACAAACGAGGAATCCTAGTCATCTTGAAAAAAACAATGGGGCAAAACAGCAAGATTGGAGACTAAGTCACAAGAGGAAAGGGAAAAATTACATTTTTTATACCCAGTTTGCCTCAAACAATCCCACAGTGATATGCCACTGCTACATGCTTTCAGAGGATAGGTAACACTTCACAAGGGCTAGTGGGAACCATTCTCGCTCACTGGGTGATGTGTTTTGACAAATACAGCGAGACAAAGCCAGAAAGTAAGTCTTCTCTTCTTCCGAGGGCAAACCAAGTTCAAAACACTTTTAGTATCACAATATCGTCTTTAAAGAAGAGCGAGGTGTTGCCCTTTAAGCAAAGCATGACATTAAAGCCTAGTTTGGATAATGTTTTTTTTCAGGCTATTTTTTTCGCTGATAATTATCAGCTTCATGTGACTTTCAGCATATATGACAAGCTTTCTCCGTGTTTCTCTGTCAACGCAGGGTTCGCACATGCTAAACCAAAGTGGCTTGAAATGTCACAGTCCGACTCCTCTGTCTGATGTTCATACTCGTATCTCTCGTCGATGCGTCAGCGGGGCTCATTAACGTGTAACCGCAGCCACCTCCAACCGACTGACTGGTGCTAGAGAAGACTGCGAATCTCTCCAGCGCCGCCACGCACTCCATCTGATTACGGTGGCGTCGGCCTCGTTTGCATCTGGCCGTGGTTGTGGGTGGCACACAGATGTGCTGCTTGTCGCTCTCCTGTCACACTTCGTCATAATAACCACTGGTTTTGAAGGTGCCCTACCTTCCATACTGAACGGCGTGGAGAACGACCACATATAAACCACGCGCAGAGCTCACACATGAGGGTAAAGCTCATAATTTCCTGTATATCACTTTAAATGCTGTTGTAATTATACAGTGAGCGCTGCTATATTGAAACGGAATCCATAAGGTCATTAACTGCAACTGAATGTGGAGAATAACAGAGGTAAAGGCGTGTGAAATGCTTAAGGCATTTTATGATTAGAGACGCGGCCACCGCGTAAAAACGACTTTCCTGAACAATTTGTTATTTTGATGCAAATTATGATTAATTGTTGAAAACGTTTGTGGGGTGAATGTTAATGAATAAACGTCTATGCTAAAACTTTTGTTTCTGACACGCTAGACGATTATCGCTCACGCTGAGCTACAACTGGCTACTGATGAAAGAGCAAAGGCTACGCGCTACAGGTGGTTCTTCGGTGTGATTAGATGAAAGGTGGATTGAGGGATAATGAGGCCCTCACAGAGCTGTGCTATAATGGGAGAGTCGCTGCTTTAATTGTCCTTGAATTGCTACCGTTGCAATGGTGGCTTGTCCCAGTTCCTGAGACGGTTAATCCCAAAAAGCCCAGAAGGGACTTCTGTGTCCTTCTGGAAAGTAACATGAATCAACCCCCTCTCCTCTCCCCCTTCAAAGTATCTTCTTGGTGCTCTGTTGACAGAAACTACTATGACAAGATGCTTTGATAGAAAACAGAATCCAATCTACTGAGATTTGGCTGTCCCATTGACCCAGTCATTACTTTAATTTAATCACTACAATACCTCCAAGGTGGGCTGCCTGAGTTCTTCTCTTAAGGCTCCTTATTGTTCTTGAAATGCATATTGAAGTCTGTTGTCTTAATGAACTGCCCCAGATCCTCAGCGGGTGTTGCGAAGACAATAGCTTTTGAGAGAAAGAAAAAAATATGCAAGATTGCACTTCTGCCATTGCATTTCTAATTTATGATGTTTGGCTAATGAGATTTCTGTTGGTTACAAAGGCCATATTCATCTTTTATTGTGTTTGTTTAGAGTTGCCACTTTCCTCTCCAGTCTGTTTGAATGGTATTCGCCTAATGCCCTTGGAGACATATAGAAGTATGCATCATTTAGTCACTCTTCAGGAATCAGCCCAATTAGTGGATTCATTTATCATGACCCAGTTTATATTGTCTTGAGTGCTTGAAGAACAAAGGGTTTGTGTTATTTATTTATTTATTTATTTAGGTCTTCAAATTAAACTAAACTAGACAACTTGTGCTGTTTCCAGCTGACAGTGCAGTAGTATGGAAAGTTCAGTGGATCACAGCCCATTCTGAATCAGGAAAAACATTTCGATTGGTTTTCCACTAACCAAAATCTCTGATTAGGAAAGACTCTTTAAGCCCAACTGATGCTGTGCAATTAGGTGCAATTTGGTGTTTAGCCAAGCTGATGGAACTTCTTTGAGACTCTTCTTTTCCACAAGGAGATGCAATCAGTCTTCAGTAATTAAGTGTTAACACAGCATTCAACAGTCGCTACTCCATGCTAGTAATGAGTGGTTATTGTTGCCTGTTTTCAGTGCCACAGAAGCCCTTATTTTAACCCATTGTTTAACATCTGTATGTGTCATCATAGCATTATTCTATTCTTTTTGCAACCACTGCAGAAAAGCTTCCCCTGAAGATGGATACAGGTAACGCAATAATGGCCAGATAATTAGCCCCACCCATTATGACCAGTGGACCATTAGCAATGGCAAACATTAGACACCTTTCAAAGCAGCTTTCAAACCTCATACCTCTCTCTCGACCACAGCTGACTGCTAATGGACTTGGCATTTGCAGAGGACCATTACTTTAATTTATTTTAATGCCACCCTGCAAGGACCTGACACATTCGGAGAGCTATCCCTCTCACCCGAGAAGCACTCCCCAGGTTCTGCAGAATGCATTTACATATTTATTAAAATGATCACTAAGCAAGCAGTTCATTTGGACTTTGCTGAAATGCGGGGTGTCGCGATTACGCTATTCATACACTTTCTCCGAGCAGTAAGCAAACATTTGACAATAAGGAATCATCCCAAAAAGTAAAAGTTAAGGCGCGATTCCGCACATTTAACTGAAAATGTTCCAAAATTTCATGTATACAGTTGCCTCCTTTTCACTACCCTAGCTTTCTCCACTTGAAACCTTCCAGAAACACCTCTCAAAGCCTGGGCTCAGTTTTGATACCAAACTGCCCTCCTATATAACCGTGACCATGGACAACCATGTAATACACCACTGATAGCCTTCCAGCCCCCTTTGCCATTGCTGTGACAGACCAAACACGAGCATGTTGCTCCTGATTCAGGGCAGAAACATTCTGTATGCCCATATGAAGAAAACATAACAGAGCTCCTCAAAGCATCATGTGTATGTCTAGCACTGAAATGAACAGACCATGCCCTGCTCTCACCACTGAGAGGGGAAGCTTGCTGCTCTATTGCTCTTCAACTGTGCTGGATTTTGAGGCTGGACCCTATTTCCCATTATATTCGCACTTGTGGATGCCAACTAAACCAATATCAATGACTTAAGTGTGCTACATACACACTCATACACACATACACACACTCAGACATGCAGAGAGAGAGAGAGAGAGAGAGGACGCCTACAGTTCCATGCTGTTCTCCAATCGCTGGAACTTAAATGACAAGGCTCTAAATCTCTTTACTTGGAGGCATAAATGCTGAGCTCTCAGCATGCAGGCGCCGAGATTATGGCTGACAGCAAGTGTAGGATTTGACGGTGCAAAGACCCCACCAGAGGCAGCTAGGAGGAGATATCTGAACAGACAGCATGATTTTTCAGGTGGAGGGGAGGGAAAATGTTGTCAGGTGGGGGGATGGGATCAGCATGAGGGTTTGTTATTTGGAAAGTGTATATTAAAACTAAAACCCAAATGAGATACACAGGGCTATAATCCTGAAAGGGCCATTGAAAATACACTTACTCCCATGGGTAGCATATAGGGTATAGAAGCACATTGTCAGGGATTGGTGCACATAAATAACTTGATGGAGTAGAATTTCTTGCAGTTAAATAAAGACAAAAGAGAGGCGTATCTCTAGGTTCCTAAAAATTAAAGACCTAGTCAGAAATCTTCTAATAGAAGAACATCTCTCCATCTTTTGAGTATAGCAGGAATCAGAGGCTTAGTATCTCAACAAGCCCTAGAGAAACTCCTGCATGCTTTTACCTCCAGTAGGCTTGTCTACTATAATTGTCCCCTAACTGGACTTCTCAGAGTCACCATTCAGCTGCTATAGATTCAGCTATTAAAATGCACGACACTGCAGTAAAAATTTTAACCAGGACAAAAAGAACAGAGCAGAGTACTCCAGTTCTAAAATATCTACACTGGCTTCCAGTAAAAAAAAAAAAGCCTGAGACAAATGAGGGATGCAGCAGCAAGCATCATAGTCAAAGTTCAGAACGTGAAAGCAATGATCCGTGTGGAGAGCAGGAGAGCGTGGGCCGGCAGAGCTGTGGAGCTGTGTGTCCACTTTACTCCTTCAATTTGTGCTACAACTAGCACTCATTGAAATTTTTAAAGCAGACATAAACAAAGAGCTCAATAAATATTTTTCGGCACAAGCCCAGGCATCTTATTAAAACAGTCAATCTAGATTTTCGACGCAAGAGAGCAGGCTAGGGCAGTGAGAGAGCTAACATTTGGACTAAGCAGTACTTTAAGAAAGTATTCTGTGTGCTCCATATGTCACGGCATGCTTGGTAGAGCTCAAAACAGCAATGAGCGTCCGTAAGGACCAGTGAGGCTTCATATTGTAGCAGGGCTGGGAAGACTAATGTTCCTGTCAAATGGCTCCCTGGAGTCATTTTCAGGTGAACCTTAGACCTGTCAGTAGGCAAGGACAGCTGCTTGTATTTGCTTCAAGAAGCTCTTCTAATGAAGGACCTGAGTGTGGGATTCATGAAGTGACTTTGGTTAACTGCAGACTGGACTGCAGTTTGAGGTTGGCTGTAAGACTGTAAGGTTGGCTGTATGGCTTTAAGGTTGGTTGACAGCCTTTCAGACTTCAGCATCAGTATGGGTAGAGTAAAAGGAACAAAAGTAATAAATACACCGGAAAATGGCCAGTGATGAGTCCATTCCTACAGTTTATATTAGTTAACTCCGCTGGTATAATATACCTGCGTCTGGGTCTATTACAACTAATTTAATTTAATTTGTGGATTTAATTCATTATTTGAATATGTTACCCCAAAGGCACTGTAACACTCATTTCACTGTAGCATTTAGAGTGAGTGTTCAAATAAAGCTTTACTCCAAACCATGCTATGAAGATCATAGGATCAGACCATCACACTTTTGGGAAGCTCACTCAAGACTAACTGAATAACAATAACTCACTGACCTCTATTGTTTAATCTAGTGCATACTATCATGCTCTTTAGTTTATATTAGTATATAGTATGTATATTATTAAACATTAAATGTGCCAAGTTTTTCATAGGCAGGTTATACCACACAACAGTTCTGACACCACTACAGAGAGTTTAGTGACAGAGATGCGATGTCATTGTCATTATTAGTCTATAATAGAGAGAAGTTACACTGAAGATTCTACTGGATTATGATGCATCTTCTGTTCTCATCCTTTCTGTGTTCACATCGGCGAGTGAATAATGACAGGAACAAATGCGAACCAGCTTGGATCCTCTGGAGCGGCACAGGGAGGGGTAAGCGGTAACAAATGATTTAACAAGTCGTAAAGGACATGCACTGTGTGATGAAACTTAATCTGGTCAGTGGGTAGACTACAGGCTACTATTGTGTTCCTGAAGAGCCTGTGAGCAAATATACAGTCAGCTGCATTGTACTGCATTAACATCAAAGCGTCTTCTCCACTGCATAAAAGCTGACCTGTGTTATATTAAGGCATAGATTTGTCCTAGAGTGAGGTAGGACAGTTCTTTCTTTAGGGATGAGTGGAAGAAGAAGTTCTGTGAATGGACAGTTTGAACATGGGGGCTGGAGCAGACGTAACCATTGAGAGAAACAAAGAATAAGGATCTTTGTACAAGCTTCAGCAAACTTCACAAAGGCTAGTACGATCCTGTTAACACAGCAATGTATGGCTTTGCAAGTAAAATAGAAACAACATAGTGAGTTATGTTAATCAGATTTTTAAAAAAATTCTGATGGTTTAACAATAAACTAAAACAGAATATGTTCTTTAACACTGATCAAGTAAACAGGCAGGGTAAAAATATCACAAAAATATCACAAGCATGTAAACTATAGTGATGTAATCACAACCACTATAGTGATGCAGTGATTGGATTGTGCACCTTACCGGCTGTGACAGCTATTCAAGCAAAGGTACTGAAACCATGGAAACAGAGATACTTTGTCTTGAACCTCAAAGAAAAACAGACACACACAAACACACACACACACAGATATATACACACACATATAGAGTGATTCTAGTACTGCCCTCATACCTGCAAGAGAATATTATTTTGAGTAATGAATTATAGGCTGATGATTCAAGCAGAAGATGCTAATTGGTTTGAGTGACTAAATAATCATTTCATTAATCAAAAAAACATCATCAATGCAGAACCAAATGGCCTTGGTCACATGGCTGGTACCAGGTGACTGGTTGCTTGGTTTGTGTGTGGTTAGATAGGACTAAACAAAAGTTCTGTTGAGAGAAGCAGGTTGCAATAGTTTAACGAATCTGAGTCTCAACTGACAACCTTTATTATGAAGTCAGCAGTTAAGAGTGAGTACAAATACAAAAGTTATTCCACTTTCATAAGTCTTATTATGTATGACCAAAGGTCAATAGACCCATTCATGTGCTTATAAAGGTTTAACCTAGCAATCTCACTGGGAAATCAGTGCTGATCTAGTAAACCATTTTATTAGTAAACTTTAAGGTTATGATCTCTGGCTGGCTGAATAACTGAACATCTGGTACAATGTGTAGCAGAATGGATAGCTGTTGGCTGGATTGATGGATGGATGAATGCATGGATGGATGGAAAAATGTTTGAAAGTATGGATGGATGAATGGATGGACAAATGTTTAGAAGGATGGATGGATGAACAAAAGTGCTACAGTTTGGTGTAAGTATGTAATGGGGGTGGAGATGAATCCAAATACAGTATTTAGCAAAGCACAAATACTGGGTTTGTGTCCTTCATAACACATAACACAGTTTATTGGAACATTGCTTGGCTTTTGCTTTCTTACTGGACCTGTAACATGTGAAGCAGAGTTTGACCAGGAGGAGGAGATTAGCCTACTTTAGATCTGGCAGTGTAGTTACTAAGCTATAGCACCTACACACAGTGCTTGTGCTCACCTTGTCACACGGTTACAGATACCACAGTGGAGAAATAGAGCTCTATTTATGGCGAATCCCAGCAAGGCTGCCGTGTCACTTAGAAGATACAGCAAAGCTTGAAGTCAGCAGTTAAGAGTGACTTGACTAGGACCATTTTCCAACATAGACGCCTTTTTATCTAAATACAAATGATTTTGCTGACTTAACAAATACAGATATAAACACAAACACTGAGATCTCTGCACATCTCTAGTATGTAGCTGACGTCTGTACACAAATCCTACCCATATGCTCAAGTACGTAGGCACACGTCTTTACTTTGTACCCTCGTAAAACTACTGTCACGTTGAGAGCGGATGAGATGCAGGAACGGGCCAGAGGCGTAAGCACAGACGTTTAAACGCTTTTTATTGTCGAATGACAAAACACAAGCACAGAGCCACGGATGACAGACGCACAGGCGATCAGACGAAGACCGACAATAATGTGGTGACATACACACGCTTAAATACACACACGCTTAAATACACACACTTAAATACACACACACTTAAATACACACACACCCTTGACGAGACACAGGTGGAACGAGTAACGACGACGGACAACGAGACGCCGACACGCCCACATAAACACAGGACTAAGGGAAGAGGCAGGGACGGCCGCTGTCACACTCATTAATTACACCACCACATTTTGCCCAAACGCATTCACATAATAGATCTTTTTTTCTTTGTTTCTGTAAAGAAATAAAAAAATAAAGCAAACATCACGGTGAAACCATCTTGTCTCTGTGTTATATTTACTAAACTTATGGAAGTCCTTGTGAAGAACAAGCGGGGAAACTTTCTGTGTATTTGGATCAAGGCTTCTTAGGTGCAGCTCTGCTGGAAAAGATCATTATTGTACCTCCATTGTGCACACAAGCTCAATGAAAGATAAAGCAGAAAATATTACAATGAACAAGGATAACAAATCATTGAGCTGTAAGGAATGGACATAAATTAAATGCCACTTAGATTATGTTTCTAGCAAATGTATTGAATGAAACATATAAGCACTAAAGCAATTAAATTGAAACTAGAATTTCTAATTGTACGCTTTTCTTTTGTATCAAGCTTCAAAATAATTAAATCACTTTTGTAACAGGACACAGGGGTCTTTGTATATAAGGATTAATATCATTGTAAGCTACTCGTTTAATTACGTGATAGAATAGTCCAGTAATAATTTAAAACAGTTCAATTTTTAATACTGTTGTATAAAAAATGCACATCAAAAAAGGTAAAATATCCAGAACACATTAACATCGCAGCTAAATTAGAACAGAACAGGGTTTTCTATGGCTTTGAGCGACACACAGACATCCCAGTATACACATCCCAGTAAGCACCTTCAGTGTTCATCCTGTAAGTAATTTGCACTGAATGTGAAGATATTCAATCGATTTAGTGAAGTGTTTATTCCAATGCATTGCTGCTAGTCAATTAAAGTAGCTGATTTATTTTTCATCATACTTTCACATTTACTGTCTGAACCTGATTTTGTTTTATACATTTTGTCAGTTTACTTCTCCCATGTGAATGTGCCACTCAAAACATTCTTGTTTGTTCTTATGAAGCGTGGCCTCTTTGTGAGGCCCCAGAGCTGCATTTTCAGCCAGTGTGATACCACAGGAGGAGGATTGTCAAATGGAGAACTTACAAGTCTCCGTTCAGCAAAACATTTTGTGCGTTTTGAATAAATGTCCAAGGGACTGTATGTTCTGAATAATCAGGCACTTGAGATTTTCAGCTTGACTTTGGAAATCTGAAGTGCCTGAGGTCAGCGTCACAATGATTCGGGCGTTTTACTTTGTTTTATAGACCAGATGAAAAGAAAATGCATGGGATTTACAAAAGCAGTGGAATCTTGTGGGGCACAGACATTGGAGTGACTGGCTAGAAGTGTGAAAATGCATTTGGAACATTAAGTGGGGAGTTTATAAATCTACTCCTCACTGTGGAATACAGCAGGATACAAGAGTCTTTTCCAGAAAAAGATTTGGTCTTTTCCAGAATCCAAACATGCAGCATTTCAGTGTTTAATAAGATTTTTTTTTTTTTTGCATTCTGCAGATACTGCAAAGCCACACTAGTGCACATTATACACATTTTATGTCTTTGTATCTGTAGTCTGTCTCCATGTATGTAGCAGAGCTGCATGACATTGTCCAGACTATTATAATATGATAGACTAGCTAAGTGTTGTGATGGTGATATGTCTTATTAAAACAAGCTGGTAATACTTTGTTGTGACATCTTAAAATTTTTTTATTCTTTTCAATTACTGGATTAATGATAATATATGAAACAATTGTATTAAGCTTTGGATAGCATGTGGTACTGGAATACAATTACTAAATCTGTTTCCATTCTGCTCTGGGGGTTGGACAAACATGACAGAGTATGAACACTTTGTTGAGGAAAGATTGTGTAAGTGTATAATGATGTGTACACTGGCATCAGGAGGTATTATCTGTATGACAGACCGACCCTTGATGGCTGTGTGCTAGTTAGTTTGCTCTGCTGGCCATCACTGCAAGCTTACTGCGCACCTAGGGCCATCAGAGGTTCTATTGACACGGAAATCGGGTTATTCAAGACGGGGGTTGAGGCTGATTTACATTCAGCGATTTCTGCCAAAACCAACACTTTTTGTACTCCTCAGCATCTGCAGGTAAAAGCTCTAACATATTATACTAGTCTGTGAATACCAGTATTTCATAACCTGCCATTAGGTTACAATTCCCATCTTCCAGGACTTTGCATTTTGTTACGTTAACTTAACATACAGAACGCTTAGAATTTTGTAAAAGTCATTTTTGAAAGTCTAAAATTTGTATGAATATGTATGTTGTTACACAAAAGGTGTTTACATTTTTGCTAGAGAGTCAGATTGTAGTGTCTCCAAGCTAACTGAGTGAGTTCCACACAGCATGGCAAGTTCATTCATTCAGCCATTCATTCTAATGACCTGAGTAATCACCACTGGTTGTTTTGCCTATAAACTCAGTTCAGCAGAGTGCAATATGCAGTTGATAGGATGTTGAACGGGTGTATTTTGTAAAAGCTTTGTCCAAAAGACCTAACCTGGATACGCTGCCGAGCCCGTATCTAGGTAGTGGAGGGACCAAACGATAAGTGGGTGCATAATTCTTTACCTTCAGGAGAGCCAGCACAGCTTAACACTTTCCAGCTCTGTTGTGACTGATTCAGTTCATCAGATAGTTCTTGAGCTGGCATTCCTATCAAACTATCAGCCAAGTTACCTTCAGAAGGTGGATCAGGATACTAGAGCACAGAAAGAAAAAAACACAGTGTTGTCTTCTTCGTGGAAGTGGATTGGCACTTCGAGGAGCTTGAACCTCATTCTGCACTGACTAACTAGGCTTATGTTACGAACATGCTTGTGCACAGATCAAATATATAAGCATGTGTATAAATATACATGAGTATATTGGTGTATGTGTTTGGTGTCTGTATTCTAAGAAGAAAAAAAAAGTAGGTATACTTTACTAATTACTCACACCTCCACATTTCTTCCTAACATTAACACCATCTAAAACGACAATAATAATTGTAGCAATGCATAAGGGCAGGTTTTAATGTAATCCAGGGCGATGTATTAATTGCCCTATAAAACAAAGTCAAGATACTTGAAAATCAAAAAACCTGATTTTCAAGTGTTTGCTGACTGACCGAGATGTGGTCCTCGTTGGTAAGAACCTCTTTAGAATTCAAGTGTTTGTATCACATTGCTGCCGTCTTTCTTTTATCTGCCTCTCGCTGGGCACTCGCTAGTCTATTTTCAACCTTCAGTAACTCGCTTGTCTGTTTAATGCGCCTCCACTACCGCGTTCAGCTTGAATGCTTTTCCCTCCTGGTCTTTAGCAGATGATCCATTGTGTTCTCTCTCTTTAACAACCTTCGCTCTTTATGTTGTAAAAAATCGGCCCGATCTCTGGAGCCGCTCCGTTCCTCTTCGCAAAATCCGCAATCAGTCGAATTGTCTCCGCAAGCGCTCTGCCCCAGGACGATCATTTGTTGTCCTACAATAGCAGAGACAACAGGTTTCTTTTCTTCGCCTGCCCTCCCCGACACTGTTGACCTGCTCAAGGCCGTTCTAGACGTCACTAGCAACGTTTCATGTCTTTAAATCAGCCGTATTCTGGCATATTTTAGCATAAGGAAACAAGAAACATCCAAATGAATTAAAGAGGATTTTACATGGCCTGACTGGTGTCTGTGACCGTGGTGATAGATTATGGTACAATAGACATTAATAACTGAAAAGCATCATTTTAAACATTACAGAAATGCTATAGTGGAGAGTGAGACCTGTTTCCTGCATGATATTGATGAAGTTTGTCTAAGATCTGAGTTTGACAGTGAGTGAGAGGGAAAGTAAAGTGTACCATATATACATTCCCATTTTATTTTTAGATTTTGTTAGTTTTTTTTATCCTGTGGTAAAGGTGGAAGAGGCAGCATGGTCTTAGCTAACTTTCATCTTTCATTGAGCAATGATAAAAGGTCCATTTGTAATGTTGAACACCTGACTATTATTTAATAAGGACCCGTTTCTCTTAATAACTTCCTGTTACTGGCAGAGGTCATGCTGATGAGGTCATGCTGATGAGGTCATGCTGATGAGGCATCCATGTTAGAACTCAAGTGGAGTTTACAGAATCATCATTTGCATTTGCAGTGAGATTAAGGGTTTACAATCTAATTGTATAGTCCTGGTAGAAAGGTTCATTCTCACAGAACGATGTAAGTCGTGTATTTTGGCAGCATATGTCTGGTCATTTTTTACAAAAGTGTAAACTAACATTTTTTTTTTGCAATTTCAGTAGCTGTGTCTAACCTACTGTATGTTGTAGAAACATTTTAACAGCCAGTAAAAAAATGAGATTCATGACTTTTCATTAGTTTTAGTTTCAGAAGTACAGACATGTCCCTCCTAATTAAACTGAAACTTTTGTACTTCAGAGGAGGAAACTCTTAAACACTCAAGAATTATGTTACGGTAATATCTCAGCTCACATATTCAATTACTCTAGATGCCTAATATATAAATGATAAACTTAGTGTGACATCACACATGGGAAGAGCAGATTAGTGGATTTAGTGAAAGGCGGCAGAATGCAAGTGTGCAATAACATTATTAGTACTTTTATCATGTTCCAGGGTTCGAGGTCAGTACAGGCAGGACAGGTTAAAACCCTGGATGATGGATTAATTATCTACGAGTTTTTACACTTAATTAGAACAGAGGCAAAGGCCTGAACTAGAAGCAGGCAGCTGGCCTGCATCCATAACCTGATACTACATACACCACACCGCAAATGTGCGAGATTGTCGTTTTTATGGGCAAGGACTATTAATGCATGTGCATATAGCATTTCGGACACTGAACCGAATCAATATGTCACACAAGAGGTTTAACATAAGTGGTGTAACCTTTGTGAAGTTAAATGATGTAAATTGGCATGCAATCTCAATGGCATACCATCTATTAGGATATAATTCAGTGTTGAATCCCTTTATTAAGGGAAGAAACAAGGAGTCGTGTGCAAGTTATGATAAACAGGTGGAGTCAGAGCATCTGAGGGCTGGTTAGGGCATAGACGAGCAACGCACAGCCTTCAAGGGTAGGAGCGTCCTATCAAAAAACTCTCAAAAAACCTATTCACTCAACTTTCTTAGGACGCCAGTACTGGATACCGTTGTACTGGTCATAATGCGCCCAAAGGCCCTACACCTGTTGTGGTAATTCTCCACCTATTATTTTTCATTCTGGATCTTTGTTAAGGCTCTCTGAAAGACGTTTGTCAACACACTCTGCACGAGAATGAATCGTTACCGCATCCCAGTCCTCTTCTCCCAAAGACACACTTCATCCTCCACCCCAAGGGGGTCTATTCTTATCTCCTTCGATTTCAGTGGTATTTTGCTTCATTTTCATTCCTAATGCAGCTATCAGACTTCTGTCTGACGAGCTCTTCCTCTCCTGGGCTTTGGGATGAGAAAATGCATTTTTTTGTCCATTTTTTTATTAGTATTTTCCTTCCACTTAAATAAACATCGCTACAGCAGAAATTCATTGTACTGTGTGCCTGCCAGAAACAGCACTTCTGCCCAACAGAGTGTGTGTGGGAAACATCGGTCCAGAATGAACAGCAGGAGAATGTCCCTAATCACAGCCGGCACACAGGAAACACAGGTTCTAATTAATCGACAAACAGAACAACTTTGGCACAGAGATTTGGCATTAGGCAACACAGGCTGTCTGCATACAGCCCAGAGTGGCATTAAATTTGTCGGGGAGGCCCGTATGCAGATGTGATGCACTTGATCATAGCTCAGGGTAGGCTGGAAATGCTCGTCTGATTGTCACATTCCTCCACTTAATCACGGTGTCATACGGAAAGGTTCATCTCTCGCAAGGAGCACAGGCAAAGTAAAAAAAAAACTGCCAATTCACATCTGAAATCATTAAATAGACAGGAGCATGTAATCTAGCAGCTCAGTGCATTATTAATACGCCTATGGGTGAAGAGTCCAACCTCACAACCATTTAGAAACCTATGAGCTGAATTCATGAAACAGCTATGACCCAATAACAGGTGCCCAGAAAAAAATATGAAAGGGGTATCCAGAGTGCAGAGCCCTGGTTCATAAATGGTCTGGAATATTAATGTTATTTACAGCAGACCTACTAATAGAACAACAGCAGAACATGTCTTCTGTTTCTGTGGATGGTTCATGGTCAAGCAGGTCATTATTATGGTCACGCAGACCGTGAGATTTACAAACACCACAGCAAAATCATAATGGATGATTCACCCCTTGGCCATTTCTGTGAGTTTAAAGTAGCACTTTGCTTCATGTGCCTCTACTACAGGTGAGGTGCACATTGGGTATTCTCCAGCATACACGCGGTCCTGTGTAAGGCACATGACCTGAGAGCATGACCTGTGCTCTCGGTTCATGATAGATTTGAGCTGCTCTTTGCACCTCTAGTAAAGATGAAAGGACACAGGGGCCGTGAGGGGCTACAGCTCTGCGGTGCTCGTCCACCGCGCTGGGGAGACATGGGTGTGAGCAGCAGGGGCCCTCGTTTGATCTGCCCTGCCACGCTCGCTTGCACCCCCAACGCAATCAGAAGCGGGGGCTTGGTGTCTCTTTATAAATGAATTGATTTCAAATTATGAGATGCATCCATTACATTAGAAAGACTGCAGGTTGCTTGGAGAATTGCATGGCCAAGCCTGCAATTCATCTCGGCCATAAACCCGCAGTGCTAAGATCAGTTACGCCAAAATCTCCATCACAACTGTTTTATCTTTAGTTACAATTAGCCAATTAGGAGCATTAATGTAAGAACCTAGGGTTTTAATCTGATAAGTGCTCACAGTACAAATGGAGCAGTTTTGCAGTGGACTTTAATGTCTCAGTTCAAATCACCATTTATCATAACGGTATGGAACAAAGCGAGACCACATGTGATACAGGAAAAAAATAGAAATAACAGATGGCCTCTTCAATTCACTGTCCTGGAAACAGGGTATTGGAGCAGCACCGTGTTAAATCAAAGCTACCAATGCATATACATGCATGAAATATTTGTTTCCTTCAGAAAAAACATATTTAGGTAACATCGAATGAAAGGTTAGAAAGACAGTCACAGTGGCTTCTTTTTGTAGTACATTGAGACTTTACAGTTCATGTACACACTAAAATAACAAAGTGATAGATTAATGTGACAAAGTAAAAAAGAAAGACAGAAATAGGATTAAAATTATTTAAGGCCAGTGGAGTAAAAGCTTATTACAAGTGTTCCAAATCAAGCATAATCAAAAAAGCAGCACAAACACTTTATTTGTGACAGTAATGGAGTTCTTTGTTATCCTTCACCTCTGATGATCAAATGCATATGAGTGGTAGATCCATCCAGGTCTGATGCCCAGCACTGCAGCTGAGCCTCTGTGCTGTTTATTCTGGTTGACAGTATATTCATCATGAACAGAATCCCAATGCTCAGTCATGAACCTAAAACAAGTCAAAAACAACAACTAGTTTTTCTAAAATAAATTCAAGGTTTTTGTAATCACTGAACAATGATTTGACCACCAGTTGGCCTCTGTTAACACACCTGGCTCCTAGGCAAAGGCCCTTGAAGGAATAAAGACTGAGTGTATTGAAGGACTGCCACATGAAACTATTATTAGAGGTATTAGAGAACTGCCACATTAAAAAGAAATAGATTATTGACTACAATATTAAATTCAGTGCAGCGGGTTTGGTTTTAATCCTGCTTTATACCTGATCGATAGGGCAGTGAACTGTAGACAGTGTCTTTGTGAGGCACTGAAGCTTTGCAGTATGTTGTGTGAAGAAGCTTGGCACCATCATGGATAAGCCACTTACTCCACAATTACTTGGAAGTGTGGAATAAAAGCCAATGCTATACTATTTGGCTAAGAGTGGTTTGGTAAGGGGAATAGAGTAATATAGAGTGGTGTGAATGGCTTGCAATGACCTGGAGGAATTATCTACCGCTCTATTACATGTGTCTGGCATAAGAAAATGAAAATGTACCTAATTCTTTGCCAGTAAACATTAGGGATCCAAAATGAAAGGCAGACACTAATATTATGTAAAAGGAGCCGCTCTTTTCTGCTGCAGGACACAGTATTTTTTTAAATCAATGCAACAACTCACATGAAGGTACAGAACGATAAATTTTGAAGTCAAAGAAATAGTGTACTATTATGATCTCAATTAATGATCTCAATAGTGTACTATTATGATCTCAATTCCCACATGGAAGTCAGCCACAAATACAATGACTAGTTTAAAGAAGGTGTGTGTGTGTGTGTGTGTGTGTGTGTGTAGGTGGCTCACTCAGGAGCAGAAACCCTTTGTTTTGGGTAACTGTTGTGGCTAAAGCTAGACAATCAAACTACAATGAGCGCTTGGCCCTCCTTTCAAATCTTGGACACAGTATTAATGTGCTGCTGCATGCTGTGGTCATGCTCAGTGGAGTTTGCAAGCAGTGGATGCTGAAAAAACCCAGTGAAGGAGAACAACACATGCATGTCATGTGACTGTCAGTCCAGTCCACTCACACCCACTCTGTTTATAAAGAATATTAAAATTGCACATTTTCTTTTATTAGTAGACTGGTATTCAGATGTAAAAAAGTATGAGAGAAAACAGAATAAAAAAGATGGGCACTGAGCAAATGGAGGCAGGACACAAGTGCTGAGAAGTGTGACATTTATTGAAGGCAAATCCTTTTTTGTTGTCATGGGGACGGTCCAGGGTCAAAAAGGCAGGGGAATCGGATACAGAAACAAAACCTGAATACATAATAACAAAAAACATGGAAGCTACAACATGAAACAAGACACGAAAACACAAAGCAGAAAAACAGGCAGGGTTCAGAACACATAAACAGCACCCCGTGCAATATAGAATACCATCAGACATCTAACATCAAACAATAACCAGTATCAAGACAGGGAAAACACAGGGGCTTAAACGCGCAAGATACGAATAAGTCACACCTGGGCCAGCTTACATAGGAGAGGCACAACAAAGCAGGTATAGGTGAGAAGCTTGGCTAAGGTGGGGCCCAGAACCAAAACAATCAGGAAGCGCATGGCTAGACAAGAAACCAAAACAAGGAACACACAGCTCGGCATCACCTTGGGAAACTGCAATGCCAGGGGAGGAGTGATCATAGCGGAGTCAAACGAATGTGCAAATTCTGAATTTTTATTTTAAGATTTATTGTAATTGTTTGAAACTGAGGGTGTCTATTCAACCGCTCACATTAACAGATGCGTCATTTACACAAAGGACTAGGGAACCTAGAATTCTTTCATGGACAGAGAGCCGAAAGATGAGCTGGAAAAAAAAGTACAGCCGCAGCACTTGATACTGGTGTGCCTGCATCTCCCCACCAGTCCATGCAGGGTGCTGGTAATATAATGAGCTAAGACTGTTTTACGCAGCATTAGGAAAATCCCATCCACACTATAAAGTGCACACTTCATGTGGTTCCCCTCATAGGTTATCCTGGGTTGTCCCTCTCCACAGAAAACCTCTCCTGCAGACACTAGAGCAGTTTTCACCTGGAAGAACGACCCTTTTGCTCCATCTCTGCTCCGGCTTGGGTTTATTCAAAGCCCTCTTTAAAAACGCTTTGCATTGAGACCCAACTTAGCATGCAAGGGAACAGAAACCCCGCAGGCCCTTGTTCCCTCCTTGACCGGAGCAGCCCAGAAGGCTGGGAGGTTCTGAAATCACACAAGCATCTTTGATATCCAGCCTCTATGGGGGCCAGCACTTACAATGAATTAGACTGTAGGGGTGGGGGGAAAT
>JAOXYF010000003.1:2848662-2865074 GCA_028565775.1 Sternarchorhynchus goeldii | reverse complement strand
TTAGTACTTACAGACTGCACTGTAACGCAAACCCTAAACGGAGTACTAACCTTAGTACTTACAGACTGCACTGTAACGCAAACCCTAAACGGAGTACTAACCTTAGTACTTACAGACTGCACTGTAACGCAAACCCTAAACGGAGTACTAACCTTAGTACTTACAGACTGCACTGTAACTCTTCATCCTGTCAGGAGTAGCATTAAAATAAGCATAAAGGCATAGAATAAGCATTAAAAGGTAAGAATTCAATTTCAGGGTAAATGTTATTAAGACTATGTTCATTAAGATTATGACTGCATATCATAATCTTAATGAAGGTTATTATAAGTCATGTTAGTCATATAATATAAATATTGTTCTTGTAATTATTAGAATTCCACTGTGTAATACCGTTAGATGTTGCTGCATGTCCTCCCCCGTCCTGTGTGTGTGTGTGTGTGTGTGTGTGTGTCTCCGTGTGTCATGTGCGTGTCGTCTTAATTTGCATCTCTTTTCGTGTTTAGTTGTAATAATTCGTTTCACCTGCGTCTTGTCTAGTCTGAGCGTTTTTAAGTGTGTGTACGTCACTACACGTTTGTCTGTCTTTGCCGGCGTTGTTGCTGTTTTCGTTGAATTAAACAGTCTTAACGTTTCACTTTTCACTCAACACTTTGGCATCCTGCCTCTCTTTTTGTGTGACGTCACTTTACACTGCAAAATAATTTCTACTTAGTAGTAACCAATCTCCAATCTCCATTTTGCGGGATCATTCCTTACTGCAGAACATGAACCTTTCAGTGTTTAGGTAAGAATTCTCCTTAATTAGAGACCTTTGACAACACATGGCACAGCTGGGACCCAAACCTGATCTGGATGTTTGGGACACATTCTGCTCTGGTGAATAAAAGCTTTATTAGATGCCTCTTCTTCATACAACATGTTGAATAGACGCACTGATTCTCACACTTCACTTGATGACAGGACCCTGGGTAATGGCAATAAAAAGGTTTTAACAGTTGCTTATGATGTTATTTTAAAAATGTATTAACCACATTCAATAAATGAATCATAACAAAATCCTCTAATTATATAATCAGCTTACATTATTATTGTTGCCACACTGAGTATGATAAACTCATCAGTTCTGCTGGGAGCAGAAGTCACATTATACCAGCTGCACAGCAGTGTGTACACAATGGTTTATTTTTACAAAATTATCGCATTCGCAGATTTAGTCACCAGAATCCTATACAGGTCCAACAACCCAGAAGCAAGAATCTTCCCGGTTCTTCCAATTATCCACACCAGCATTAGGAACTGGAAATATATTTTTTGATCCTTAAAAATTAGCAGGACTTTTCCTGTGCTACAGTGATGGAATAAAAGCCACTGAATAAAAGTACAAGGCCTCCATTTTCTTCATTATTCAAATCCTCCCCTCTACATAACGTATATATTTTGAGAGACTTGCAAAACTAAATAACACTTCTCTCTATTGGTGTTTTCGTTTATAATGTCTTAACTGGAAGTGATTAATCATGTTCTTGTCACGGTGGCCGCCCTCGCCTCTCCCGTTGTCCCGTGTCTGTGTGTAGATGTGTGTGCGTCGGTGTGTGTGTGCGACGTCGGCGTGGTGTTTAATGGTTGTCGTTATCTATTTCACCTGTGGTGTGTCTTGCGTGAGTGTGCATGGCCCATTGTGTTATGGCCCGGTTTTTGTCGATGATCGTTGTGTGACTACGCGTCGAAAACCGAAAATAAAAGGAAGCCCGTTTTCCGAAGCTCGGCAGTCGCCTCTCCTCTTTTAGCGCATTAGCGTTCCACATTACAGTTCTGTTTTATTCTTTGTGTAAATGCCTGAAGTCCAGTGGTCTATGCAGTCTAAATGACATCTAATGGCGAAAAGCCAAGCCATCAGCTCATTTGATTACTTATTATATATTGCAGTAAGATGGCAACTCTCTTTAACAAATGAATAACTAATTTTTGACCTACAAACACAGCTGCGAACTGTGCGTGTTCCATCCCAGACAACTGATCATACACGTGAAGGTGTAACATGAATTACGGTGAATAAGAGTGTTTCTACTGGAGAAGGTCAATAATTACGTTGCATTTTCCGTGGACAGGCAACCCAGCAAGAACCCCTTAAAAGCACTTTAGCAAACACTCTAATCGTGACATCTATTGGTCTGTGTAGTCTTTCTTAGAATTGTTTCTTTGTTCCCAGTAAAAGTGGCAGCAGCTGTGTGTAGTGCCTGTAATGGTACCACCATGTCAACGGAGGTGGAAAAACACCAAAACAACAACAACAAATGTCAGAACGCCATAACTCCCACAAATAATTAACGGCTTGGGTTTCTGGAGTGAAGAGAGACAGACCACCCTTCATTCAGGTTTGTACCTGTAACATCATCAGAGTCGGGCCATCAGCTGGTGAAAGCACTAGGGAAGTGTCCGTTATGGGAAGATGCCAGTGACTGTTTTTAAGGTGTGCAGGTACATTTGATGCACACAAGCAACTCTTTACACACGTCGTTTTCTCAACAAACACACACACAAAAAACACTCCTATCAGTACTTTCCAAGTACACTGTTACCCTACCCCGTCATTTAGTTCCAATTCCCCTTGGTGATTAAACTGGTAAGCACATCTCAGGTTAAGGCATTAGACTTAATAAGGAACTGAATTAATTAATTATGTTTCAGGCTCCTCTGCCATTATTACTGTCTGATATCGTAAAGGGAACTATTTGGATGCCCCAGTAGTGTAAGAACCCATTAATCGGAGAATTTTTACAAAAAAATAATCCCATTTTGGGGGTGCAAAACAATCAGTTAAGAACACAGGGTAGGCTCTTTCCTCAGTTGTTTACCTAGATCAACATTATAAGTTGATATTGTGGCGTGTTGAGTTGTTCTGGAGTTGTGTTGTGGTGTTTCAGTGTAGGCCAAATGCTGGTCTCTGCTCATCTACCTCCACTGCTGTGTATACATTTGCTCTCTCGTAGAAATGAGTGTTAAAGTCACAATGTTCACTTAGGTCCTGCCCCACCACAAATGGTTAATGGTTACTGTAAATGAGTGTCTTACTACCAGCTGTGAGACTCTGAGGCTGTTTTCTATTGTGCGAGGATGCCAGCAGGTGGTTACTTTTTGGTCAGTGGTAGCAAACGTGGTTCTGACAGAAGGAAGTCTGGCCCGGGGGAGAGCGGCAGGGAGCCTGGGTAGAAAGTTGTAGAGAGTTCTGGGGAGAGCTGAGCTGGAGAAGAGGGTTTTGGAGCTCGTGCACTAAGGAGTCAGAGTTACCTTTAACACTTGCATGAAGCTAAACTCTTCATCCAGCATTATCAATTATTAAGAATTCACTGACTAGAGTGATAGTTAAAGAGATGGCCGATACCAATTCCCTGCAGAATATCCAATCTGCAGCGCACGTTTACTAGGTTAAACCATGAATTAGCCAAGCAGAACGGTACACCTCTGACAAAGCAGGTTGTTTTAGCATTAAGGACCTGTAAAATTGGATACTCATATTCTCATGATTTATTGCTGGAATATGCAATAGAATGTGTTCTTTAAAACACATTTGTAATTATAACTTGGGGTCCGAGTTTTACACGTGTTAAGCCTTCGCCCGCTCCTATTTCTGTCGTTGGTTTTAGGTAAAGCAGGGTAGGGTTAAGAAAATACAGGAACAACAACCTCCTGCATCAGTCTGGCAGGACGTGTAGAATTGAAGGTATATTTTATAGCACCATTTACCCACAGTATCACAACAGATGGTAAAATAACGAGAAAACCTTATTGCACTCTGACACGAGATGAAACAAACCAAGACACAACATCCACAGGAGGTCAAGTGTATGTGCAAACATTAGTTTACGCTGTTGTACCCAGCATCTGGTGAAGACAGAAGAAAAACCACTTCAAAAACTTTTGTTCCTAAATAATAATGGGGTAGGACATCTCCACACAATCATAATGGAAAAAGGACATCTCTACACAAAGGTGCCTTGCAAATGGAAATCTCTTTCATCTGTCTACCTCATATGAAACATGACTGAGAAATAATCATTAAAAAAAAAGGACAGATAAAGAAGAGCTCTGTTCATCTGAAATGAAGTCAAAGAATTTAAGTCAAACTGGGTGTTCCAATTTTTTGCTTTTTTTGATAATATATAAAGCACAATTCCCAGACAAGTAGAGATGAAGTTATTTGCTTCTTGGTGGTTTGCAGTTTTGTTTGTGTAAAGTTATACTCCTATCCTGAGACAACCCAGATATATCAAGCCAACCATGATCCTGTGGACAGACAAATTCTGCATAGCAACAGATTTTAACTGACTTTAAGTTGGTTCTCATAGAGTAGCTGACGATTTGCATGAGTAGAAAGTAATGCAAGTACGTATTTGTGTTTAATGGGGAAGTGGCAGAAACACAGAAGCAGGTGTCAGTATCATCTGTGACTGTCAACCATGATACAACACAACCATCACACAACCATAATATAACTTTATTTTTCTTTTTGATCTATTTTTTACAGTATGTTGTCATTTTCATGGACAGACATCTTTGTGCTAATGTTGTTTTTTAAATGGAATGAGCTATAGTTTTTTCCAAAGCTCATTTTCCCTCATGAGATTTTTCATTTTATTCATATTCATAGCATTCCAGACTTTTAAAGCAGTGGAGAGCAGTACATGTCTATAACTGACACCTTCTTTCATCTATTTTTAAATATTTTTGTCTCCAGCAGTGCTTTCCTTGACCCTGAGCAGAAAGAAAGCCAGAGAGTAGCAGTAAATTCTTAGTGTTTTTATTGTGAAATGATATTTTAAATCATCCCTCTATGAGACCTGCTTCTACAGCGCTGAATCACGTAAGACATTTTAGATGAAAAGCTGAAACAGATTAGGTGCATCTTTCTTAAAAACATATCTTACTCACGTCACTTATTAATGAGATTCACCCGTGGCTGTGAGAGATTGTATGAACTAGCACTCCTGGAATGAAGTGTTTTATCGTGGCAGGTGAAGTTGGCAGCCATGAATTGTAAATGTTGTTTTCTCCCCTTCTTTAATTAAATCCATGGAGTGTCGCGGCTGGAGATATCCTTCTATCCTGAGCCCCTGTGGTCTTCTAATGAGACTTTTCATCAAGATTACACCCAATAAAAAAGGCGTCATGACTCTTTATTACTACGCTGCCTGCGTTCCCAGTGTGTAACGCCATCACGAGTGCCCACCTCTCTTTGACACTCGCGTTTGGGAGAGAAGTAAACAAAATCAAAAAGACAGAAATGTTTGATGAAATCTTAGGTGCTCTTAAATATAGGACAGAAGCTCCAATATTTTGTTGATTCATGACTAAGAGCATAATAATAATAATAATAATAATAATAATAGCAATTCTTAAGATATTTTTTGTATGAATTTTAAGGATAAACATTAGGATTTTAGAATACAAACAGAGTTCTGTGGAGGTCAAAACACCATTCAAATGCGTAGATGATTTTAAACATAACAAATAATGAATAATGCATCAACTGTTACGTTTTGAATGGAGTTGTTTCACCTTTAATAACCGCCAGTGTAAAAACTGTATTAAGTAGATACAAATGTTTCAGTTTGATTTTGCTCCAAGGTCCAATACAAAGACATAGGGAAGATAATCATTATTAGAATATGTCTAATCAAACCTCGGTCGTTTGTTTAGTGTCGTAGTTACACACTGCTTCACCCCAAACAGCAGACGACAGGGAGCCGAAGTCCATTCGATGATATTCGATCATCTTTTGATTCCTTTGCTCCATCGTCTCCTGGAGTGTGGGAAAGCAGCTGTTGCCAAGAAGAGAACAGGCAGCATGTTTCTGCATGCTGGGATTTTTAATCCATAAAAAATGGAGGAAAAGACTGTTAGCACCTTTGTACAAAACTAGTCTGGGGAAATCGGGGAAATTAATTTAAAAATTAATTACTCAAAAGGAATTTAAACTGTTATTAATAGAGACCCACAGTGTAGCCCATTCCAGTAAGATAACCACCCTAAAGGGCATATGAGGAACCATGTAAAAATGGAAAAAATAATTTAATAACTATACAAATAGCATTGCATGAAAAACATCTAATCACCGCCTCCGACCTCTAAAACCTAATTGCCAATAATGTTTTAGATTTCATATGTAATAAGATATGGGTGGAATCTAGTAGATCTGACACACAGTTGGAAATGCCTTTATGTTCTGAGGTAATCTAATTTGGACAGAGATTACAGCTGTATGTCATACTGCTAGCCTACTCCTTAATGGAAAACAATGGCAACATTATTCTGTCCTTTGTCTTTCTTTTCCGTTGCTGCGTTTTGATTTGGACGGGGGTGGTTGGTCTGCCAGAGTCCTTCCAGTCCCAACCTCATCCCAATGGGATTAATTTTCCAGGTCCCAAACCTTATATCTTTTATGTTTGACTCTACAGAATTCAGTTTGATGCTCTTACATGCGGTTTCCAAGTGTTGCATTTGGAGGGAGTGTTTGGGGGAGCACGGTGTGAGACACTACCATGGTGCTTGGTTTGTTGTGTGGCAAGTTGTTCCTTAAACAAAGTTCCCTTAAGACTTCCACTCCAAAAGAGATTTGTAAACTGACATTTGCCGCTGTATCTGAATGTGACAGCACGTATCTTCAAAAATGTGACATTTTGCTCTGGTCTGTGCTTGCCTTTGCAGATCAAACTGAAGATCAGAGCTTTTTATGTGTGAAAGGAAAATTGTTACAGCAGTCAAGTTATACCTTTATATATAGATATACCAGCAGATATTCTTCGCTATACTGTTGTCATCCGGTTCAGACAGATACTTTTTTTGCTGCTTTCCATTGGTTGTTTTAAGCCAGTTAGTGAGTTAGTTGGGTGTAAATCAGAGCATAGCGTTCTGTAGCTTGGCCATCGGAAATACATTCAGCGTATTAGCTGACCCCCAGACAACGAGGTGGGAGGTCATACCAACATGAGATGTGAAATTAGCATTACAGACGCCCCTTCACATACAGCTGTTTGACATTCTAGTGCGCTATACCAGGGACTGGAGGGGAAGAGGCAAGTTATCCAGCACACTTCTCATAATAGCATCCCAAAGTCACAAAGACTAG
Organism: Sternarchorhynchus goeldii; assembly: GCA_028565775.1. Classification (NCBI taxonomy): domain Eukaryota; kingdom Metazoa; phylum Chordata; class Actinopteri; order Gymnotiformes; family Apteronotidae; genus Sternarchorhynchus; species Sternarchorhynchus goeldii. Next base: position 2,857,945 of record JAOXYF010000003.1, on the reverse strand, counting down.
CCTACAACGTCTGAGGGAATAACCAATAATAAAACATGGAGGCGCAAAAAAGCAATAGCTAGTGACGTTGTGAAAACATCACCTTGTGGTTTGATGACTATTGCCAAGAGAATAAAGAGTGTGCGATCTGGAATGCTGTTGAGCTAAAAACAACAATTCTATCAGCCACGCTTTCAGATGTCAGACTTCCTTTGGGCATTTAGGTTGCTATGGGCCCATGGCAACCGGCAAATTTGCCTCGATATAGCAACCTGAGCTGAAATCTGATTTTATTATGCTAGAACAATCAGAGACTGGAAGGTGCTGTGTACATGTTTGCTGTGAACATGTTTGCTGGGGCAGGGTAAGAAATGTACAGCTGTTGCCTTTGGAGAATGGAAACTCGATTTTATGTTCATCGCCATTTACTTGAGTGATTTGCAAAACAGATCAAAAGCATTAGCAGCTGTTATCATATTGTTCTCTGCATCCTATTTACAAGCTCTGCTGAACAGTAATAAGTAATAATTTTCGGTAAGAAAATCTTTCCGCATTTCATCGGAAGCCATTTAGATGGCCGCGCTACTCTATCAAAAGCCAAACGAAATTTTCGATGGATAATTGTTACTCTGTTGGTTTAGTCCATTAATAATAGAACACCGTAGATCTAAAGTCAAACTGGAGAGTCTCTGGAAGTCTTTTATCTGACACACCATGCCCATCTCTCACTGCCTACCCACCAGTGTCCATTATAATTACCATCACAAATGCATCTCTTCAGGGTCAGATCTCCCTACTCATATCCAAGCGTACAGAACTCTTAGCAGATCACCAGAAAGGGCTCCGTCTATCTAAAGGTACAGGAGATGAGGGACTTGGTGGGTTTCTGACAGTTGTTCTCCTGCATCCCACATCGGTGGATCAAGAGTGAACCTTCCTGTGACTTACAGCTTCACGCCATAGGAGACAATGTGTTTACTTTTAACACTATGGCGCGCAGACAAAGGCAAAAAAAAAAAAACCTTAATAAGCTCCCGTGTAATAATGCCATAATTAGATTCCTTAGGCACAACATACCAACAAAGGAATTCATTTGTAAGGTTAATGCATTTACCATGGCACAAAGCAAAAATTAGCCCTTCGGCTCAAAAAAAACCCCACATTGTTATTTTGTCATCAAAACACGGGCATCATCTCCGTAACATATTTGATGCACCAGTTCTTTTGATGACCAGCGCAAAGCTTGAAGCTGACTAACGGGGATGTATAAGGGACGGACGTTATAAACGGATGCTCTGTCAGCTTGTAATTTATTTTCCTCCACTGCACAGTGTGAAGTAATGGGCACATTAGCTCAGTGTTCTTTTTTTTTGCTGGGAGCTGTAGCTGGCTTGCTGTGCTGATCCTGCACAGCTCTGAAGTGTGTGTGTGTGTGTGTGTGTGTGTGTGTGTGTGTGTGTGTGCTTGCTGCACGGAAGCCCAAAATGCTTTACGTTTTTCACCGTGGGAAATGTTGCACATAATTTCACTTGCTAAAAAAAAAAAAGAAGATATTTCTAATAATAGCGTATTTTCTGGAAGAGTAAGAGTTAAGATGCGCCCTCATATGGATCCTTTACTGGTTCAGTATTCTGGCTCTAAATGTTCACACTTTCTGCTGTAATGTTTTATAGGAATGGATGACAGTGTACTGGGCCCACTGACCCTAGACAGAAGCTCCTTCTCTAATTACTACTAATACATATATATTACTATGACAATAATAATAAACCTGACTTTATTAAAATGGCACAAATGTAGGAAGAAACTTTGACCAAACCTTGAATTTGTCAGGGAAAATGTAACTGTTAGTGTTAAATTAACTTGCTTAATTAATGCTGCTAATTAAACTACTGCAAACAACTTGGAAAAGTAGTTAAACTAGTGGATCTAACATGGGCACTTTCAACTCTAAGTCATTTTAAAGTTTGATATAGCAGTGAATCTTATAGGCCAGCAGCATAGCCTGTTGTTTTAATGGGTTTAAGGTCTCAGTACTCAGTACCAAGTACATGTTGAAATAAATCATTCAGATTAAACTTGCTGCTATTTTTTCTGACTTCTTAAAATCCATTTCAGACACAATGATTAGATTCATCGGATGTCCCATTTGGCTATGGTCATTCATTATTCTATGTATAATATGCATCACCAGAACCGTCATGTTTAAAAATAACCATTACATTTGCAAATGACTATTGATTGAGTTTGACACAATTACCTTGGATGGAACTCTAAACAGCTTGGCGCTGCTGCCTCAGTCAGTCATACAACTGTGTTATCACAGAGTGCTATTGATTGCCCTTAAGCTTAAAGTGCATATTCAGTTACAAATTGATACTGTTCTCTTTGCATTGTGCCAAGGTTGAAGCTGTCCAACAGCCATCATGGAAGTAGTGAACACAATGATGTCTTGCCACTCATTCCTCTTTTACCTACAGTTTGCCTCCTGTCTCTTGGAAACAGTAAACTCCTCCTCCCAGACTCCCCTGGGATTCCCTGGGATGTAGACTATATCCCGAAGACAATAAAGGTAACTGGATAAGAATATAGCTTTCCTCCGCATTTCAGTACAGGATGTTACATAACTTGATCTAATTTCAAAGATACACACCTGCCTGCCCATTTCTTTTTAAATTACTCCTGTCAGTTAAGGAAACACTCCCAGGACACAAAGAACTTGTCCTTGAGTTGCTTTGGCTTCTTCTAAACAAGAAACATGTTTTTCTGATTTTCAACAAAGACCTTCATTCCTTCCTTGTGGGGTCAAAATTCAAATTAGCGTAGCAATGCAATCCTGCTGAGCTCATTCATAGTGGTGCTAGAGTAACCACACTTATTAACATCACAAAGCTGGAACTAATAGTCCATCTTCAGCACTGAATGATTTTCTAGCAGCCTTGAAGTGGCAGCATGCTTTATTTTGGACTTTTTTTTCTCGCAGGTAAGACACTACAAGAGTCATTGGCACCGCTTCCAGGTGGCCTTTCAAATATGTGATATGAACAATTAATTACTGCCACTGCTCAAAATGACACATTTCATTACATTTCAGAGCATCCCCCAACACAGTCCTCTGTCCCCCTCCACCCACCCAAATGGAGAGTGTTCAGTACACAATTCGGACAAAGCCTTGGTGAAATTTTCTGTTCGTAACTCTGCTTAGTGAGCAATATTAATTAAAGTCAAACATGAGATTTGAGACCAGTCAGCTAGAGCTGTTCACTCATTATTTTCACTTGAGCAGGATGAATATTTGAAAATTAACTATCATTCATGTTTAAGGTAAAATACAGCCTTCATTTTATGCCATGGCAACAATTTTTATGACTCTTACTTCATACACGTCATAAATAGATAATAAAAGTTATAGCTCGTCAGTTTAAAAATAGATCAATAGTAAGCACATCTTTAAGAATCCATGCTGTGGATTTGAGAATGATCTGACAGAACTTTGGCTTTGACTTTTGAACCATAATGCAGTATAAACATGACCTTTGAACCATAATGCAGTATAAACATAGTGTGTCTGAATCACTATGAAACTCCTTTGGATGGCGAGAGCTCTTTCTTTGAACTGACAGTAACAGGTATTGGGCGGCATGAGCTCAGCAGGATATCATGTATATATCATTACTCAGAGCACAGGAAGTTGTCAGGAGATTCAAGAAGTTCACTCAGTGTTTGAGCAGCACTGCAGCACCGAGACAGCAGAGCACTTGAGCATTTCGAAAATACTCAAGACACACGAGTCCGAAACCCTCCCGCTGTGGTCGAAATCCTTCCGCTGGGTTTGTTTGGGAACAGTCATCCCGGAGATGCTAGCCAACGCCTTGCTCTGATCTCTGATTTATAATGCTTCGACATCTCAACAACAAGCTCTTGCAGTAAGCTCGTTACTTCTCTGAGTTACGAGAAAGGAAGTTTGCCGTCATGTTGTGGGTGCCCTTCGCGTAACGAATCTGGAAACGGTATGGCTGTAAGGACAGGTACCATCTAGTAATCCTGGCACTGCAGTCCTTCATACAAACCATCCACTGTAGTGCTCTATGGACCGTTTCCAGAGTGAACTCCACTCCTACCAAGTAGTATTTGAGTGAGTCAAGGGCCCACTTGACTGCTACTGCCTTCTTCTCAATGGTTGAATATCTCGTCTATCGCAGGAATTGATGTACCGCAAAGTTTTCGAGTTACCTTCGCCCTATAGTAACACCGCACCGAGCCCAGTCCCAGATGTATCCGTTTGGGTGGTGAATGGTCGTCTGAAGTCCAGGCTGCTCGGTACCAGAGCAGAACAGAGGCACTGCTTCATATCTTGAAGGGCAGCCTCATAGTCTGCTGACCACTCCACTCACTGTGGTTTGTCCTACCTCGTCAGATCCATCAGCACGGCAGTCCAGCCTGCAAAGTTCGGAATGAACTGCCTACACCATCTGACTAGGCCTAAAAATTGGTTTGGTTGTAGGCCCCGGACATGCTCCGATTGCCTCCATCTTGTCCCCTGTGGGCGTATCGCACCTCCTCCCAATATACATCCAAGTCAGCATATTTAACGTAGAAGACTTTTTGGTTTTGCCAGGTTGCATGTGGTTGGTTTGACCGTCAGCCCTGCATCCACGGTCCACTAGGGACCCGAAATGTCATCAGTTCCTTGGCAGTTGGGGTCAATGGCACCTGCCAATAAAATATCCAATGTGGTCAGATATGTGGCTTTACCCAGCCTTTCAATGAGCTCGTCTGCCCTCGCCATTGAGTGGCTCGAATGCTGAAACAGCGTTCAGCATGGAGAAGTCGACACAAAAGCGTAGTCCTCCAGCTTTCTTTGGTACCAATACCACTGGGCTACTCTACTTACTTTTAGAAGCTTCAATGACCTGTTTCCAACATCATCTCCACCTCCTCCTTCAGTTCAGGAACCAACCGCGCAAGGACCCTGTTGTTCAGCTGTAAGGTGAGCTAATGCCAGTTCTGGTATTTTTCCTCTTGATACAGGAAAGTACTGCTCTCCTTCATCTTCCTCCTCTTCGACTGCTCGGATCCAGAAGTGTTCTGTTCATGAGCTTCCAGTTCGTGCCATAACCGAAACATGTTGATGTGAAATGCTTGCCGCTTTTTCCTTCGGCCCGGTAGTAGCAATTCGTACGTGGTCTGGTTCACTCTCTTCTGTACCACATATGGACATTTTGCCAAGAGTCAGACGTAGGTAGCAAGATAAGAACCTTATCGTTCAGCTTCAGTTCTCCAGCTCTTTATCATACCATGATTTCTGCTTGTGCTGTCATGTTTTCATACACCTTATCTCCTTCAGCTTGTCTCTCATTCGAAGTTTATAGGATAGAATATTCAACTTTTCTATTGGGTTTTCTCCCTTCCATGCCTCCTTTAGTACATCCAATGAACCTAACATCCATACAGGAGCTCAAAGTGGGGAGAATCCAGTTGACGTCTGAGGCACTTCTCTGTAGGCAAACAAAAGGTAGGAGAGCCATGTGTTATTCTGCCTGTGTTATAGCCTCAACGTGAATGCACAGCCATGTGCCTTCTTTTAAACACAGAATCACTGCCTACACCCCCCTCTGACTTGCTGGGTTGTGCTGTCAGATATCTGGTCACCAAGGTGAAAGTCACCTACCGTCTGTCTTGCAGCAACATACGCTTCTGTCATCTCTTCAACTTGTGTTGCCTAGGTTGGACTTCTTTCAATAATCCAGCTCCGTAGTTCAGGATTTACTATTATTGCTACTTTACTACTTTTCGTATGACCCATTAAGTCGAGTGTACAGTTCTTTTGGCATTTCGCCTTCATAAACAAAACGGCTTCTGAAGTGCTATCTGTTTCTACGTTTCTCTGTTGAACTTGTATTTCTTTAATAGTGCGTCTTTTATTTTGGAATTGTTGCCGGCTTCCTGGCCGTCCATAGCCACGTACACTGGTCTGGCCTTTCCTTCTAGGAGTGGGACGAGGTGTAGCACACACTACATTGTGCGATGCATTCAAAAGTAGTGAGATAACGGTCGATGTCATCACCTGATTCCAGCATGGACATCATGGGACATCTGTCTCAGGTGCTGGATGGATGATTTATGTTTGTTTGACCTTTTGGCAAGGGATTATCTCTGTTATTACTCTGGGCGAAGTAATAATCTGTTTGTAATATCCGAACTGGCATTGTAATATGTTCCATCTCTGCTCCTGATTTGTGGATTCTCGCTGGTAAGTTGCATCACATTCTTGTTGCCATTTCACAAAGATTTGAAATTTTTCACAGAGATCGTTGATACTTGTAGTTTTAGGTTACCTATACTGGAGATAGGTAACACTACTTGCTGTTGGTGTCATTGATTCTTGGTAATCTTCGTCCTCGGGGACGTCGTCGGCACTAGAATGGTGTACCGCTGTACTGTTGCAAGTGGCATTCTTGTTAATTATCACTAGGTACGGCATTTTAACGCACTTCGTCACAAGTTCTTGGAGTATTTCTACCTTGGAGTATTTTTTTTGCGTCGTCTAGCGTCTAGCAAGTCTCTTTGGAGATGTATCACAAGGTGTGTTCTCTGTCATCCAGTTCCGGACCGCTGTTATCATCTATTACCATCTGTTACGAGGCTTATTCTCAGTCATCCAGCTCCGGAACACTGCCACCATTTGTAATGTAGTGATATAAGCAGGTGCTGAGGGTAGTAGTCTTCCCAGAAAGGCTGCAAGAACGTAAAGAGTTTTCTAGTGCTCAAAAAGTGTTTTTATTTACAGGCGTTGAAAGTAGAGAATGACAATCCCATCAGGTGAGTTTTAACACTTACACATCAAGTGGCTCCATCCTTTTCTCCCTTCTCCCCATTACCCCTCTATATATCCCTTAGCCCTTTTAATTGGTAGGAACATACCATCTTGGGGTAACAGTAAACATTTAACATATATGGGTAAAATGTACACATGACACTTATTGTTTTGTCACATAAGGTAATTATCATATCTGTAACGAACGTGACTTAGAAGGCAGAGAGGGACCCATATGCAGGTCAGATTTATCTCTGTTTTATTTTAATAAATACGTAAAAAAAACATACAATAGACAGCGGTGCCAAAGGGACAACCCCGAAGGGTAGTGGGCAGCAGTACAAAAGGGGCAGGGCAACACGACAGAGTCAAAATCCAGGCAGGCAGTCAAAAACCAGAAGAGACTAGGAGCGGTAGGCAGAGGTACAAAACAGGGCTAAGCAAACAGAACGACTATCAGTAGACAGAGAAATAGGTCAATAACAGGTAGATCAGTCAGAGAGATACAGAAACACGGCTTGGCAAAGCAACGCAAGGAGGCAATACTTCTCAATGAAGTGTTGTTCAGAGAATCCTTAAGTAACGTGGTTTGATGAACTAATCGAGTACAGGTGTGCTGGTTAGTATTTTGGTGACGGCGCCCCCCGGGTGTGGTCGGATTCTCTGACAATATCATTGTCCTTTTAACAGTATACTTGTTTTAAAGTCCTTAATGTCTCTCTCTCTCTCTTTTAACAGTATACATACTTGTTTTAAAGTCCTCATTCTCTCCCGCTCTTTTCCTGCAGGTTAATCATCTCTGGATGTCCCTCCTCTGGTGCACCTTGGAAAGACCCGTTACTAGACGATAGGGGTTGTACCAGGGCAGCGCCTTTCTCCAAGGATCTCCTCGGCTGGAAAGTACTCTTTCTCATGGTGTGCCTGTAGTTGAGGGTTTGATGATGGGATGAGCTCTTACCTCATTACAGGCAAAGAGGAGGAATATTTCCATGGCTCTATAAACTATATATGGCTGTAAACAAGGCAGTAAACTGATTTAGGTAAGGGCCTTGGCAATGGGGAGAGGTGACTATCCCGAGGAATGGTGTGTGACACAGACCACAGACCTGTTTGTGGCATATCAAGCTACACATAACACATCAATAAATATACATAAAATACAAAAATGTGATCATAATAACAGAACAGCAATGACTGTAGCACAGAGAAAGATTACAACTAAATTTTCTGAAGGTTACAGCAGTCAGTAATCAGTAGGAAGTGTACAGGCCTTTGCTCTGAATGACACATCTGCGGCCACAGAACGTCACTAGTCTCTGCAGGTATCTGAAAGTGTTCTCTAATTTAGATCAGTGTTCTTTTTCAATTATATCATTTAAGTTTTTTTATGCTGTGCTTTAGAATATATATAATTTATGAAATAAGTTTAAAATACTGCTATTTCAGTCCCGTTAGGATAATTTCACATAGCACATAGGACTACACAATGAACTTGACATTTAGGAAATTGTGTGTTGTTCTCCAATTTTGATCTCCAGGGTGTGGACATATATATATATATATATATGTGTGTGTGTGTGTGTGTGTGTGTGTGTGTGTGTATAAATACACACAAACGTGTGTGTGTTTATTAAATGAAGATAATTAATGCCTCATACTCAGGTAAAAGCAATTTCTCTTTAAATACTCATTCTGACAAACTACCATGTTACTCTACGCACTTCAGTGCTCACTGAATGTTGCTTGGATTGAACAAATGCTTCCGATATCAAAAAACTATCTGTTAAATGATCTACATTTCTGTATCGGATCTAAATGTCAATAGTTATATGTGATTTGAATGTTCACCCGTGTTTGTTGTGAAAGCGTTGCCTTGTGAACAGCTGTCTTTATACTCCGACAGACAGCATGGAGACATACTTCAAGGCACATACCTCACAGCCACACGTTCCTTTTGAAACGTGTCCTGACATCCAGAGCATGTAAGTACAGTAGTTCCCTGTCCATTAAGACTCGTTTGACCCAGTGGCTAAGTAACACGTGTCTCTGTATTTACCCATTTTTTTAACGTAGCCATTCACGTTGTGCCTGGAGCTGTTTGATTTCTTAAGTCTTTTGATGAACTGCACATGCAATATCTGTTCGTTTCTAAATGAACGCGGCAACGTACTAAGAAGTGACTGATGACAATCGGTAATCAAACTCCACCATTCAGTTTTAAACTGGGCTACAGAAAACTTAGAAGAATAAACATAACGCAGTGGGATTTTTTTTTTTTGTTACCACAGGCAAGCCAACAACAAACTAGATGAGTCTTTTTCACAAGTGAGTGGAAATAAATGTTAAAAGCTTTTCTCTCTCTGCAGTTTGTTTTTCATCTCTCCTTTTTACAAGTAAGATGGCAGCCAGAATAAAAACATGGTGGTACTACACGGTTCATTTTGATTGTACATTCATAAAAACATGGTGGTACTACACGGTTCATTT
>JAOXYF010000003.1:2831815-2848562 GCA_028565775.1 Sternarchorhynchus goeldii | reverse complement strand
TGGTGGTACTACACGGTTCATTTTGATTGTACATTCATAAAAACATGGTGGTACTACACGGTTCATTTTGATTGTACGTCATAAAAACATGGTGGTACTACACGGTTCATTTTGATTGTACATCATCTTCCCTCTTGTTCTGTGCTATAACAAATGCTGTACAGTAATTAGTTTTGTTAAATGAGTTCTGAAAATGTGGAAAAAAAGAGAAATGTTTGTGTTAGCAGCTTCAGTAAAAATAACTTTCAGAGATTTCAACACGTAGTGGTACGCAGTGACATTGGGTTTTTTTTTTTCCTGCTGAGCCCCATCTTTCAGAAACGTGTCTCATCCAGACTGCACGGCTAACATTTAATTAGACCCACTCACACAGAGCCAGGACGTGTCCCGAGGGAGGGGAATTTTTGTCCCGAAACAAAGACATGCTGAATTGCAGGAGTTTAGCGTTTGCTCGATCTCTTCCCAAAGTCAAAACAGCCTCCAAGTTGTCCTCCATAACCCAAAGTTCAAACGAATAAAACATCTTAAACAGGCCTATTAAAAAGTGAATAATGGTGGGTTCTCAAATTAAGGTCATATATCTTAAAGCTGCAGTGTGATGAACTCCTTTTGTGTAAGTTATCAAAAGCTGCAGGCTGTAGCCAAATGGAGCATGGATGTGGTTCTGTTTATCTGTCTCTAATAGGACTTAAGGGAATCCTCAGACAACATGTCGCTGTGTTCTCCAAAAAGTATTTACACATTTCACACCCAGTGTCAGTTTCTCAGCAGCCAGGTGAGTTGTGACAAAATAACAGATGACAAGGAACGCAGCATCCCTTCCTGAGATAAGACAAATCTCACATGCCCTGCCTTTGCAGGAATTGGAGAAAAATGTTCTTGAACATCTGAAAACACCAACACCTATTTGTGGATTTTCAAAATTTGATTTCACATACCTCTGTGACCCATTTGGAGTCTTTTGAAATACTATTTTAGTGTGCCATTTCCTGTGTAATCTTTAGCCACCCTAAGTACATGTTTGATTCAGCCAGTCAAAACTCAAAGCCCAGCTACAGGGTGTAGATTTCACAAAAATAACTACTTCTTGCCGTTTCATTCTTTCAAGAGAACATTTTTAGCAGCTTGGCATTAACGTCAGAGTAGCAAAATGAGTCAGAACAAGCTAATAATCAAACAAAGATTAAAACAAAATCACTGCTAGAACCATGGAGTAGTTCACTGCTCAAATGGAAAACTGTTCATCTATGTTAATGCAATAAAATAAAACAAAAACCTTATTCAAAAGCCTTTATTTGCCCATGTCCACTGAGCTTCTCTTTTACCACTGAACACCAGTAGCTTTTGATCAAATCCATGTTAGATGCAAATTTATTCCCACTATACTGAAGCTAAACCAAGCTAAACAAAACCGAAAGGCACAGTCAGCGAGAGACACTGCAGACACGTCCCCACCACGTCCTGAAACGACAGATTTTTGTCCCCACCACTTTTTCAGTGTTATTCTGAAAAAATATTAATGTTTCTTCAACAATGCTGTCTTTGCTTCATTTATTCAATAATTGGAGTAATAATATTCTTTTTTTTAGTTAAACAAATGAAACGTATTATGTTCATAATGGCAGAACCAGAAAACAGTCTTGCTTATATTTCATCATAAAATAATACATGCAGCGCAACTGACATTTTGTTGTAAATAAGATTAATTGATAGCTGGGTTATAAATATATTTAACCAGAGTGTTGATGCTTCTTGTATTATCCAGTGCTTGACAAACACGGCTATAAAAACTTTCCTTTCAGTTCAAGTGCTGACTTTTTTCTTTTCAGTGAACGCATGTGCCTGAGGACCGAGAATGAAGGGCGGCTGAATTTTGATACACCACCAGTTCCCCAGCATTTTTCAAAGCAATGTTACACCAAAAAGACCAGCTGCTGACCTGCATTTCAGTGCAGCACATATAAGACCAGATAAGAGCCAACAGTGGAAAAAAAGGCTTTTCTGCTTTTGTAGAAGCTGCAACATAATTCTGAAATAAAATAAATGAGGATACGTGTCACATTCTGAAAGTTCACACTCTCAGAAACTGCTCGGATATATTTGCGCAGTAAGCAGTACTCGTTTAATGGTGTAGAGAGAAGTCACTTCTGTAACAGCAAAAAGACAAAACAGCTGATAGGTGTTGAGAAAAAGCAAGTTTATACAGAATAAAAGGCCTAGACGGTGAAAGAAGATAAATTTTCATTTTCAACTACAGGCACACCATGAGAAAGTGTTCATTTCTTATTGAAACGTGCTTACTTTACTCTTAAAGTGACTTGTGAGTTAAACGATGTACTGATTTTGAATATACTTTTCACATATTGCCCTTTTTTAATGGCCTGTTGTTATTGGAGATTCACCTGCTCTTAGATCTTCTGTGATAGTGAGTCTCCCCAGGCCACTGATTCTACATGATACTATCCACCTTTGGACAGAGAGGATTAAACCTGCACCTGGGACAAACTACCCTTTTGGCTTGTTTTCCTCAGTTCGTTTTCTCAACAGAGTTAATTAATTTGATTGAGCACTTACTAGTTATCCCCCTAAATCTGTTTGTTTGTTTTGTTTGAATGTGTTAAATGTGGCCTTGAAGGTCTCTGCTGAAAAAAAGGTGTTCGTTTATGACTTGGTTCCTGTTCCTTCTGCTTCTGACCAGCCCACGAACAGGTATTTGTTACACTTCTGTGTTTTTAGATCCATGTGACACTCTCATGGCTCCAGTCTGACGTCACGTTATCTTCAAGATACTGCGACGAGACCAAGTCTTACCTCCCCACTATCGTAAAAGTTCCCCGTGATGAGGCACTCCCTCGACCCGTTGGCTGTGGCAGGTGTTATCTGTTTTTTCCAGGTGCTAGCTCTGTGATATGCTGCAGGGCATATGTAAGGGCTGAGCTAAGCAGCTGGCCCTGGAAATCACGCGGGCGGCCCTGGCATCCGTCTGCCAGCAAAGTGGAAGGCAAAGGAGAAGGAGGAATGAGAGAAGAGAGGGTATTTCGGAAGCTTCAGAAAGCCCAGAACTGCTCCGTCCCGTCATCTTTTATTAGCGGTGGGCAAACGCTTCTGTGCCCTGTCAGCTTCCATTAGCATTAGGCTCGTTAGCTCCAGCCTGGGTCGCAGAAACCACGTAACGTGAGCAGGGCGTGTGAGAGAAGAGGTGAACGAGGAGGGCATCAATCCTTCCACATTTATTGACTCGATTTAGCAGTAGGGGCGAAAGGAGAGAAGGTGCGGGCGAGCAGGAAGAGAAGATAGACTGACAAGCATTTGGTTTAGTCCTTCTTCCTAAACAGAACCGTCACTTATTGAATCGGGCATTATGTCAGATGTATTTGATGGGATACTGTTTAACCTTGGAGGAAGTTCTCTTCTCTGAGAATTTGGCCTGACAGGGAATGGAAGTCTAGCAGATATCCGCTTCATCCTCATTGATTGCAGAAACATATTTTCCAGCCTGCTGTATTAAGGGTGTGCATGATTTATGATTTTCCATAAATTCCAGACTGGATTGCAGAACGTTTAGAAGGAGCCTCATGCAGAGGCCTGAGAGAAGCTGAAAATCTGAGATAATATTTTTAACATGGGTGATCCTGCTAAAGTCATTAACCCTTATCTAAACCACTCAGCACAACACTTATAGTAGGATCTGAATAACTACGAAAAACTTTAGACAGGATGAATTTTCAACATTCAGTAGAACAATTTGATCTCAAATTAAACCTTTACTAAAGGTCATTGACATTAATACAAATAGTTAGAAAAGTCTCTCTTTAACGTAAGTCTCTCTTCAACGTAAGTCTCTCTTTAACGTAAAAACATTAAAAACACTAGCTAATATAAATAAAGGATTCTAACTGAGTTAGTTTTAGGTTTTCACAATTTAAATAACACTTAGAGGACATGCCCAGTAAAAGCATTGCTTAGGAGTAGGATCACTCTTTGTCGTGTGTGTGTGTGTGTGTGTGTGTGTGTGTACTGAGGGGAAATAAGATGAATGTTATTCAAATAATCCAAATTGTCTTTACAGAAACTTTGTAACACAGAAGAAGGTTGTTTCCAAACAGTAAGACTCATCTTGTTGACCTGAACATACACTAGACCTGCACATCTGCACACCTGAACACCCTCCGACTTTTGCCACTGCAATAAAACAGACTCACTTCTATCCTGATGAAATTAAACATGGAGAAAATGAGGGAATATAAATAAAACATCACTAGAATACGAGTAAAAAGCCTTTTCTTGTGGAGTCAGCACACTGTGTGACAGGAGACAGCATGTTGGCGTCTCTGTGGCCGTGACAGGTAGTGCCGTGGTTCCTTCAAACGCTGGCAGTTCTGGCAGTGGGACCAGCCAGCCGACATTTAATCAAGCCCCGTCACGCAGTCACGGTACCGGCAAGCGAGCTCATCAAGGTCCATTCCGAGCTTTGGTGCTTTGCCATTCAAGAGCTCCTGTCATATATAAAATATTTACATGTGCTATCAATCTCACTGAAGTGCCCATTTGTCTCCGTGGTGACAGGAGTGTCGGACGTGATCGTGCAAAACCATAAAAGAAGATGCTTGTGTGGTGCTAATTAAAGAACATGGACAGGAGCTGTACCTGGGAAAACGAGTCCGTACGAATTTTAATTAAAGCACAGATGAGACACGCCGTCATTTATTCACAGCACGCCACTTGTCCAAGGAGCTTCTGACTTGTGAACATGCAGTGAAAAGTGTTGCATCAGTTTAGCGTTCCCTCTCAAACCGACTTCCATTATGACACTTGCTTATTGCGCAAAAGTGGCATGAATGTTTGAACCAATAACATGGCGTGGTTGTGCTCAGCTTCAACCGGTCTGAATAAACCTTCAGGGATTCCGTGTCCTCCGATGCCAACACCCAGGCGATGAGGTGTCATAAAGTAATCTCTGAGGTCCAAAAGGCAGCCAATAACCCCAGTCCCTTGGGATGAATGTGATGTCATTGTTTTATACTGTGGCAAGCATAATCCAGAGCCCAGTGAATGTATTATTCATTTGCCAGATCAGTACATCCATCTCAAACAGGTTGCAGTCTATATGGTTAGCCTTGCAGAGGACTTGACGTGTCACATGTATTGAACCACTCGGGCGATGAAGTGCCTTACATTTTTGAATACCTCGGGGGCATTTGTCGAATGTCACAAGATGATTAACCATTTAGGGCTGCTGATTGCTGAGCGAAATGGATTCGATCAAGTTAGCGGCCGTCTCCCAACCTCGGTAATTAGCGCGCGGGATGGGAAACAACTCACTATGGCGGTGCATGCTAAGTAACTGTGGACACTTTGCAGCATTCAGCCCCTGTTGCGTCCTTTGTCGGCTGGTGTGGTGGAACAACAGAACAATGATGCGTGTGATGCTTCACTTTGAATGCAATGCTCAGAACGGGGTTTTTTAAATCAGCTTGTCAAGAAGTTCCTACCCATCTGGTCCAATGGCACTTTGCCATGGTACAACTGTGGGTAATCTCAGTGGAACATCAGTAAAGGAACTGGGGCAAAACAACTTTCAAATAGTTATGATTAAAACTGGGATATGGTTGTGTTTTCTAATATTTATAGGGTTTTCACTTTTATATATAATTTGAATTATCTCTAAGAAGTAGGAACAAAATTCTAAATATATTTTCTTCTCAGAACAGGTTTCTATACTTTATATAATCATTTTAGTAGAACCAATCAAGTCTTAGTTTCTAAGATTCAAGATTCAAGTCTAGCCTTACACTAAATTACCTATAAAAACCTCTTTAATCCTGAAATTAGTCCTGTGTCCAGGAATCCAGTCATTTGTCACTTATAACTTGAAGTTACTTATTTGGCCATTCACCACCTTTATTAGTGTAATAGTGCTATTAGCAAAGAAAAAATGGATGGAGAGACCTGATTTTCAGCAACTGCGTGAACGCAGGTGATGTCTGTCCTCCCACCAGCACTTCGTCGATATTGTCGTCACTTTTGATTAACTGTCCAGCTGCTCCAACTCTGGAACTGGGACATCTATAGACAGGCTTAAGCCCCTGAGAGTGTTCACCAAGGTGAACTCTTGTGGCCCTGAATTTAGCCTGTGTCTTGTGTTCACCTTTGTTTTGTGGTTTATTCATGCAGCGTTCAGGGCCAAGCTGAGGACCTGCCAAAGATGAATAGGCCCTTTAAATATCTGTGCTCTTCTGTTGTGGCTCGAACAGCTTGAAGCAATGTAACAAATTCTTCTTATAGTGCAGAATTCTTGGCACCTTCTGCTCTGCACCACACGAGCAATCTTTTTTACCAGATTAATCACTGCTTTTGGACCAAAGCTCTTTTTTTGAGAGATACCTTTTATGATTCTAGAACTTCAAATTTAGAACTTTTAAATTTTTTCAAATTTAGTTTGAGTGTGCCAACTTATGAGTTCAAGGTGCATGAACAACAAGCTCCGTTAACATTCACATTCTGAAACAGACATGCACGTGAGTAAGCTGGTGGCATTTCCTTGCCCTTGCATGCACTCCTGCTCCAATAGCCGGGCGTCCAGCCCCAGAACAAAGACCTGCCTGAGGGGGCTGGCAGCAGAACCAACGTACCCAGGGTGGAACCCCAGGCTAGGCTCCATGGGGGTCCACTTTGAATCGCTGCACTGGGAAAGAACACATGGAAGAGAGAGCTGGGGCTCAGATCGGCACAGCGGCTGAGGACAACAAGTGTGTGTTTTTGCAGCCGTAACACGACTGTCCTCGGATGCCGCAACTTGGCTTCGAAGCTTCATGACACTTGATGAACACCACATTACCATTAGCACTTAGCCTAGCATTGCCATAGATGCCCTGGGATCCAAACATACACTCACCGGCCACTTTATTAGGTGCACCTGTCCAACTGCTCATTAACGCAAATGTCGAATCAGCCAATCACATGGCAGCAACTCAATGCATTTAGGCATGTAGACATGGCCAAGACGATCTGCTGCAGTTCAAACCGAGCATCAGAATGGGGAAGAAAGGTGATTTAAGTGACTTTGAATGTGGCATGGTTGTTGGTGCCAGACGGGCTGGTCTGAGTATTTCAGAAACTGCTGATCTACTGATATTTTCATGCACAACCAGAGAATGGTCCGAAAAAGAGAAAATATCCAGTGAGCAGCAGTTCTGTGGGCACAAATGCCTTGTTGATGCCAAAGGTCTGAAGGCAAAAGGGGGTCCAACCCGGTACTAGCAAGGTGTACCTAATAAAGTGGCCAGTGAGTGTAGATCTATATTTTGAATCATACAGCATTTTCACACTCATATCTTTGTAAGCGAATCTGAGATACGAGTTTGACCAAGTTATCTGTAGTGTCCACAAGATCAGAACTGATGCCCACAGACTGACAGCACTGTCCACATTCAAATTTATTACGGGCAGCAGCTTGCAGTGACATGTTGCAGCGACTGCAGAGGAAACACAAGTTAACCTTTACCCTCCCAGGCTGGTAGACTGATATAACCGGTGGAAGCAGGCAATGATAGTCAGAGAGAAAAATCAAAACCCATCAATCACAAGCAGTACTGTTCACCATTCATGCCACGAATTTGCCTGCAAAGTAAAACATTACACTGTGTTGTTTGTTCTATCCATGTATGTGTAGTCTGTTCGGTTTGGCATCAGTTTGGTTTGGAGGTGCTTACTCCCAAGACCACAAAATGACAAATGCCTTGCACACATCTCTTCCCCCTTCCTCTATACTCCACCTTAGCAGTGGGAATCGATTTGGGAGCTGAATGATAACAGGCATTCTGAAAGTGAGTGGGTTTTCGGAAAGACGTGTCGGATATGAAGGGGAGGTGCTAGGGAGGGGCCCAGCCCATCACATTCACAATCAAAATGACTTTCTGAAGTGTGGTCCTCCCCACTCGTATTACTATGTGTACTTTTGTTCCAAACAGCTGCACTACCTTGAGACTTTGTGACTCCATCAAACCTGAAGCAGCCGTATGGGTTTTTGGAGAGATACATCATCGCTGCACGAAAGGCACTTTGCAAGATTTTTTCCCCTCTTTATATGTGCATTTTTATAGCCATCTGCTCTAGAGAAGAAGGTTGGCATGCGCTCTAAAAAAGAACGAAATGAATGTTACTGTGGAGTCACTTCTGTTTTGCTAGCCAGGTCTAAAAGAGTCACTTACTGGTATTTATAAAAACCTCGTGGATACTGAATTCCTCGGGCGTGAGAGTAATCACGCGAGCAGTATGGAAACAGCTTCATCTAAGCTCCACCTCTGAAAGAAGCAGCATCCAGACAGCTTAATAATGTAATAGGAATAGTTCAAAAGTGTGGGATATCAAAGATGATTCCTGGTGTAAACATGATTTGTCCTCCTGCCTAACGTCACCTGTCATTTGTGATTTGAAACATCAAAGATGTCAAAACTAAACTCATGTGCCACAAATAACTGTATTGCTGTCAACAAAAAAAAAAAGCATGAACTCAAATCTCTTCAGAAAATTGATGCTGATTAAAGTATGTTAAGCTAACAGTACATACATAACATGACAATACTGTTATTTTACAAGAATACATAAGCAAATTTGTGATATTCAACAATTATCCTATCTGAAACATTACATTTCTGAAGAAACGTAATGTTTCAAATAGAATAATTGGATAATTGACTGACTGATGCGATAACTTTGCCCCCAAGGTTCCCAAATTTCTCTAGGCATAAATGAAACTGTTCTGAGGGCAACAATCTTCCCACTTGACATTCATTTTCCTGAGGATCCAGTAGTCCCAACTGCATTGAGCAGAACTTGAAACATTCAAAGACACTGGGCTTTACGTGTTGTGTCACCAGGTAGAACAGTTCCTCTCAGCCTGACCCGAATTAAATGGGAGGAAAAAGCTCCATAGAGAAGCATGGATTATCATGACACAAGGAGGTGGTACATTTCTTGAAATTATTGTGGAAGAGAGAGCAGATGACATCACTCTCAAAGCCTCTTTTATCCTTTGTTCTCAGACACTCTATATAATGATACTATCATAGTAATGGCCACATTACAACCCCTGAAAATCACAGCCCTGCTTATAGTGTTTAGAGCTGTCTGGGGGTTTTTTTGTTGGGTTTTTTTTTTTCCCTTTTCATCACCACACAGTTAGGACCTGCTCATAAGGGTACACGGAGACACAAGAGTGGGAGAGATAGAGATACAAGTCCCTCCATTTCCTGAGCTCATTTGAAATTCCCTCTGAAGAGCTGGCAGACGATCCACTTGAGCCAAATTCCATCCTGCTCCCCATGTGGCCTGGTTCTGGCTGCTGCAGCCCTGACACGACTTTGTTTTGACAGGGAGCCAAGCGAAAGCGGGAAGGACGTCGAGAAGCATAAGTGACCCTGACAGGGTGATCGGGCAGCTCTTGGCAGCCTGTCTATGGACTGCATCCCTTAAAATTCCTCAACAGAGCCATCAAGGTCTCTGAAGGTGCCTTTCAAATCAAGGTGTCAGAGTCAGGTACGTTTCTCTGCACTGCTGCTTTGCTTCCGGGACTCTCTAGAACATTAAAGCCACTCCGCTCTTGGCTAGCTGGGGGGCACCAACCAGGTCAACATGTTTCAAATTATAGCTGAAGAAGGTCTTGAGAGCCTCTTTTCCCATGGGAGAAGTGGCTGGAGGAGGGGTAAGGGTAGAGGAACCTTAGCAATATTAAAGCAGTCTTTTGCTACAAAAAGCTTGGCATGCTGATTTAAAGCTCTGCCATCACTAGCAAGGCCCTCATGCAGTCCATCACTCCCACACCATGGGGCCACTGGGAGTTATTATGGAAGAATTCTCACCTTGCATGCCTCACCTGCAAAAAGAAACAAGGCGTCAAAGCGTGGGTCTGTACTCGCCTTAGCCAACACACCTCATTTGTAGGCTAGCCTGCCATGAAGTTGTCCAGATAAATAACCTGTTCCATAGGCTCCATCTGTGCCCTCTGTACAGTTATGAGATTCAGAGGAGAAGCTTCTCACTCAGGCTGAGCACAGAGCACCATCCCTCTGCAGGAACAACTAGAGAGTGAGCATGGCTCCTTCAGCTTGGCGGAAGGTCTTGGTGGAAGTGTGGGAATGACTTCAGATTCACAATTTTGAGATGAATGGATGCGCAGTACCATAAAGTCTTGGATGATCTGTCTCACCCTTTTAAAACAGTCATAGAAGATCTTTTGAGCAAGTTCATCCACTATCAGAATTCAGGTTGGGCATTTTAAGGTTACTTAAAGGCTTCAACATTTCACTGAGACACCAAGATTTTCACCTCTCTAAGTACAGCTCAAACACATTAGCATAATTAGTAGCATTTTACATACATACATTAATACAATAAAAGTCTCTAGTAACCTTAAAAAGAACATCTAATAAATAAAAGTATACTATAATAAAAGAGATAAAAGTACCCTAATCTTTATTTCACAAGCACATAGTAAACATATAAAAAACATATTCAGACTGTCTGCTAGCAAAGTGTCCTTAAGACTAAGTGTAGGCTGTGGCCAAATATTGTAGCTGACTGATGCCAGGGACATCTGACTCACAGTTTTGTCAGTTTTCTTCTGTTTGAAGGATGCCTCTTTCCTGCTGCTGGCACAGACAAACAGCTCGCTTTCTGGATCTGCAATTATTGAACATGTGGGTTTCTAACCTAGTGGTTATTGGTGTTACCAGGGCATGGTTAAATATACTTTTGCATTTCTTATGTGATATGCTTTGAGATGAAATGATTACTGTGAATTGAGAGGAGATGCAATATAATGGGCATCAAAAGATGTCAAATAACAGTTAATAATAATAATAATAATAATAATAATAATAATAATAAATGTTATTTGACATCTTTTGATGCCCATTGTATTGCATTGTATTTAGAAATAATTAGAATTGTTATTAAAAGAAATAAAGATGATTTAGATTTTACTTGGTCAGTTGTATAAGAACCTAGGCCTTGAACACATAAGAGATATGGCTTAAAATAGCTGTTAAAAACGCTGACACTCACATCCTTGTATCCAACCACAGCTGGATACACTGTGGCTGGAGTACCATGCTGGAACACCTTTCCCCAAGACTCTCACACACCTATATGGGTCTCTGCAGACTACCATGGTCTGCTTATTAGACCACAATGAAAGTTTAAGTGACCTGCAGGAATTCTTAAGAAAATCACGGGTGAATGTTCATTTAATGACAAGTCCTCCAAAAATTTATGTGAAAATGGTCATTTCTCCAGAGCCTATTTCATCACTTTACCCACAATTTACCTTCCTCACCTCTCTAAACAATGAGCTAATTTTGAAAAACACCTATGTGTTCCCTGGTGATGGTGACAGGTACCCTAGAGTAAAACTGGAGCCATTATCTTGCTTCATGAGGACACATTTACTGCGGTTCACCATGTAGTCTAATGGCTCGTTATAGCCACAGACCAGAAATAGGATTACAGATGTCAGAGAGAGAAATGTCATCAGCAAACAAGCTGCATTTTAGAACTCTTTAATTGTTAGAGGGTTATTATATTAAGGAATTGTGTTACAATAGCATGTCATTATCATGCTATATTATGGAACTTGTATCAGTGGTTCAAAGACCAGGATAAATGACAGAAGTTGAAAGGTCACACCACAAACACAAGAGCCAGTTGCAACCACAGTGACAGGCCTACCACAGACAACTGGGCCTACCACAGAGAACTGGGCCTACCACAGAGAACTGGGATGGCTTCAGTGAAAGACAGGTCAAATATTTGCTCTGAAACAGTCAGACCAGCCTTGCTCCAATGCTCCTGAATATCCCATAGTAACATGTATACACATCCAACTTAATGTGTGATTTTGTGTTGGTGTCGGGTATCAACCCCTAATTTCAGCTTCATGGCTTTGTAGCAGATGTGGAGAGAGAGTCCTGTACAATCCCAGCATAACTTTGTCTCTGTTTTATACAATTCTGTGTTTCTCTTTGTGGTGTGGCAATGGATGTTCTCACAGATACTGCATAGAATTCCACAGTCATTAATACAACACACACAGATAAAAGAGAGAAAAAACATCTTTCCCCACAAGTGATTCATCACAGACTGGTGGTTATTTGTAAGTACAGACTAACATCCTATTAATAATGTGTGGCAGATCAACTTAAAGATTTTATCAAATGGCCAAACAAACAAAAGTTTGGCCTGACTTCAGAAAAAAAACGAAAGGTTATCCCAGAATTTAGATATGGGACTTATGGAGGGACTTAGAAATAAATGTTATTCATTATCTTCTTCCTAAAATCTTTGTTAGTTTACTTCCTTAACATTTTAGTGTTTTCCAGTTACTTTCTGATGATTCAGAGAGAAAACCCAGAATACACAGAATTACCCAGAAGCTCCCTCTGTATGTAAGTGCAATCAGACATAATACAACAGGCACAGTCAGTCAGGTACTTCTAGGTTTTATTGATGGTGGTAGTTTATGACAACTGACATGTCCATAAACTATTATTTACTGTTGGGTCATTAGTAAAGAGTTCATTAGGAGCCTGACAGAAACTCTCCATTTGGGTACAAACCGCATCGTTGTCTGTTAACGAGCGTTTGTCAAGGGACTTGCTGGCTTCGTAACATCATTACACGTCATTACACTCGCTGCTTGTTACAGAGTCTGGTAGTCTGCATATTAATAGTGCAGCTAATTATTCAGACCTGCCACTGCATTTCCTGCCTTCTGTAATTCCATGCCTTACACCTAGCCTTAACTAAAAACCTGACATAAGACGCCTAATTATTCCAAGTACTCTATTCTGATTACTGCTGCTTCAGAATGAGCAGAAAGGCTAATCAATGTTGAGGCAAAGCACTTGGTGAAGCAACTGCTGAAACAGAGTCAAATTTAAACCAACAGAATCAGCCACATCCGTCATCGTTTCTGCCCATTAGTGAAATATGAGTCATTAAATGTGAATCTGTACTGAACAGTGTGGTCAGAATAAATCCTCACATTTACATAGGCTACAGATTGAAAGCAAGTCTGATACATTTATTCAAATGTACACTCCTTTGGAAACTATGGACATGCCCACTGAGCCTGGATCTATAAGAGACCATGTCTGTTATCTGAAGAAATTAAGGGGTTTGAACACAAGCAGGATGTGTCCTCATGAGAATTAGTTGTGAGAAACCTAATTATGGGGTTAATGTGAATATGTTCCCTGGGGAACTTCTCCTGATTACTGCAGTAGCTCTGTATTAACCATTAAGGAACACAATTCAATAAACTTCCATGATACATATATAATACTTTAATGATACTACAAAAAAAGCAAAGAAAAAATGCACAACTGATGTAATTTTAGTTTGCTCAGATGGGTACGACTGATAATCAACAATGATGAAATATACAATAAGGCGAGCTTGGGTGTAACAACAGACTTTAGTAAGTCTTAATAATAAAATAATCCTTAATCAGTGCGCTTGCATGTTAATCTCCAGCGCATGGAATCAAGCTGTTTAATCAAACACGTTTATCACTCCAGGATGCTGAGGGGATGTGTAATGTGAGATTAAGTGCACATGACTGCTCCTCTCCAGCTGGTGGACCTGTAGGGTTTTGCCAAGCCTCTCTTCTCACCAGCTCCCATTTATTTCATGTTTTCCTTTTACAAAAAGCGTTCCATCGTTACAACTTTGACCAGCCCTGATCAGAGCGCCTTATCTCTCCAAGAAACATCTGTGGTTGGTGTAGTGGGTAACAGCACTGCTTCTTACTGGAGTCGAGTCTTTGTTTGAGAAGTGCTCTATGTTAGATCAGTAAGAGTTCTTGGGCAGGTCTCTTAGCACTACACTTGCCTACTTCTGGAACATGGCTGAAAATGATGTTGCACTGGATAAGAACATTTGTTAAATGTAAAAGTGCACTTTTCCGAAGGAAAAAAAATGATGAAACGGGGACAATCTGCAGGTAGGAATGAAAAGAAAAGTGGTGACCACATCTTTTACTTTTACCATCTCTTCATAAACCCCAGCATCATTGTGCAACATCTTCCTTTCCCCCCCACATTTGCAATCACCGTGATCGTTAGGAAGCACAAACATCCAGAGTGCTTGACCTACTCCAACTTCTGTTCACCAGGCCACCATACAGCAAAGGCAGATAATATATGGAGGCTCTTCCTCTGGAGTTCTGCATTGGTCTGGATTAATTCATCATACAGCAGGTCCTAATCTAAATGCAATTTGTTTTGCAGGGGTAATGTTCCTTACACTACATTTATCATGGCAGCCTTCAACACTGTTTGCTTAACTACTCTGAGAAGGTCCATATTTCATCTGTGAGCACATATTGGCGCCTGGTTTTACCATTAGGAGGAACCAATTTGAGGCTTCATCACTGCTTGTGCGGAAGCGTATGGAGTCTGGATTATGCCAGATCAATCTGGATTTTTTTTTCCCATCACCAAAGAGAGATCCATACACACATCTGCTGTGGAACATCACCTAAGTTAAAGTGTATGAGATCGTGCTTCCACATGATGTGGGTGCATTAGAAAAATCATCAGTAGACAGATTTGCTGCCCAATAGGTACAGCTTGAAGCATCACATGGAGTTCTATCTCTCCCCATTATAGCGCAACTGAGGCAGTGTTATCAAAAGCGTCCGCACCTCAATGCTATGGTAGAGCTACTCAAGCGGACCACGGTCTCTTCTGTGCATTTCAGAGATACTCAGTCTACCTGCACTTTCTTGATAGCGGTGAATGGGAACGACCACTTAAATCCGTCTTCTTAGACATTTAACGCGTTATAGATGATCTCGGATTAAAATTTATTAAAACCTCTCTGTTCTTAGGTAAAAGAACAATCTTGTTTATGTCTTTATTCTCAGCATGGACTCCTCCCAACATGGACTGTGTTTTCCTACCCGCTGCTAACAAGTGCTTTAGATTAAAAGCATAAAGGATGTCTGGAAAACAATTAAGTTACAGGTGGTAACAGATTGTGGCCAGTCAAAGTAACTGAAAACGTGCCTTCACGCGATTATCTGTGCCGCTAGCAAAAGGTGCTAAAGAGAGTCTGCACAGAATGTAATCATTGCTCTATCATTGCTGTGAAACTTTTCTCCTTTTGTGTGAAACTTTATTTCATTTGAATTGGAAAGTGTTTCGCACTTTGCCAATGCTGAGCATGTCTCATAGTCATGATTGTCTGTAACTGGCATAATGTTGTTTAGTGTCGCCATGGCGATAGGTATTATGAATGAAATATGACTGCTAAGGCATTTGTTTCCAATTACGCTTGAGTTCCTGAGTGCAAGCCTCATCACAGTCCCTACAGAACAGCTGGGCAACTTGCGCAAGCATCTGACTGCTTTGATTCTGCAGTGTCTAATCAGGATAAGTCCTGGTAATTCTACAGGTGGATTATGGCTTGTTGAACGAGCAGAATCTGTTCATGAAAGCACTGCTACAACAGCTGACATTTCTCCAGACCGGGGCACCGACCTTTAACTGTGGAGCGAAGATGCCACATCGATTTAGTTCTCCACACAATCAGAGTCGAGGACTCTCTCAACACACCGGCAGACAGAAACCTGACGTGTTTTCCCACAGGCGTGAGGCCCGGCAGCAAATCAGACCCAGTCGTAGTCAAAACAGAAGCCCAACCAGACTAAACAACATTGATTGAGCTCATCTGAGAGGAAAAGGTGTGAAGGGGGACTTCTTGCCTCAAGCATGTGACTGGCAGAGACCACAAACATAATTGGGTTTGCCTCCTGAGTTCCAACATGGCAGGTGTGCTCTAATGCAAACGCCGGTGAAAGATTCTGTCCGCATATTGCCATAACAGGCTTCCCTTATGTTAAAAGTCAGAACCTTAGTTCAGAAGTCCTGGAGTGTTTGTTTTTGCATTCATTTGTGTGATATAAAAATTAATATATTGTTTAATTAATATTGTTTTATTGTTCTGGATTTGGCAAACTCATGAGCCCGATGGTAATGTGTTTGTCTCTAAACCTCCAGGTCGAGGACTGTTATTGTAATTCCGAACGAGGCTCAGTCAACAGCACCGGCTCCCTGAACCCGCATCACCATCGGCTTCGAGTTCCTAAGCCCTCCACTGAGGAGTCACAGCACATAATTGACTTTTTGTTTTGAGTCGTGACAAAATCATGAGCTGCTGGATGAGGGCCGCAGTCTTTGCTGCCTCTGCCAGGTTTATTAATGTCCAAAAGGGAGGGCAGGAGTCACCTGCTTGTTTATCGCAGAATCACGGTTCGAATACAGCTGTAATGCTGAAGATAGCAGCTGCAGTGAGTGTCTACAGGGACCCAATACATAATGGCTTGGTCACAATGCACAGCAACAAACTGGGTTTGGAATATGAAGTGTGTGCCATGTAGCCTTATTCAGACTAACAGCAAAAATGATGCATATTAAGTGACTTCACTTTCCTTTTTCGCCCCTAGACAGAGATACATAATCAACTAATCTACTTTTAGCAAACACTGAGCACAGTACGACTTAATTTCTCTATATAACCACATCCATGGCCATGGGCGTCAACCAAAGTCAGCCAGGCTAGCAACACCACAATAATAACACAACTTAATTGCATCATCTCACTAACAGAGGATTTACAATTGATTTATTAATGGGTACGAAATATTCCCAAGGCCTTTTGGGGGGGGGGGGGGGGGGACTGTCCA
>JAOXYF010000003.1:2815479-2830665 GCA_028565775.1 Sternarchorhynchus goeldii | reverse complement strand
AAATAAATACACATACACACACATTTCCCTCCATCCTATCAATGTACACTGAAACTTCCCTTCCACATGCAGCAATCACGGAGGCACCTGTTTTGACCATCACTCACATCACACCCCACACCTGTCTGAGAAGCATCTGGCCAAAGCGCCATTATCAGTCCAGTTCCATGAGAAGCAGTGTGGGAAATCATGCAACACAGGAACCCTGCAGAAAGGACGGGCCCAGCTGGGGAGTTACTTTTATAACGGTATAACAAATAACCCATTACAAGATTTGTCATCACGCTGGGTTTCATACAACAGTATGGCAGGGAATAAAACTGCCACACTGTGGCAGAGCAGGTAAATTGTTTCTCCATCAACATTTTCTGCCGTTACACACTGGTGCTCGTCATCTTTACTAACTGATGAACCAACTCAAAAATCCTCAGGATGTAAACTGACACCGAGTTTTTTTCGTTTGTATTTTTTGTTTGTTTTGTTTAGTTTTTTTTGCCTAGCCCTCATCAGTGGGGTTTGCTGCATTTCCGCTGTTTTCCGAGCGGTGCTAACGAGATAATGAGGGTTTGCAAACAGATCTGTGCGGCCCTTGTCCCAAGGTCATAGCGCCTTAATGTAATTCGCTCCAATATTCCAGAGGTGCATATCTGTGATAACCACATTAAGTGGACCTATATTTAGTGGGAGACCAATTGTCTGCCTCTCTGTTTTTTTAATCTATTTGCCAAGATGATCGCTCGAAATTGGATCCAATCTCTTCATAATCCCCCCTCTTGCTTGACTTGATGTTCACGTATGACTGACGGCATGCTGTTCTGGTCTTTCTGTTGCGAGCTTTGAGCTATTCTAATCCTCCTACATGAAAGCTGGCTTTTTTGTACTAATTGCTGTTAACCCTTCAACGGCCTGGTCGTCTTGAAGCGTGCGATGGAAATGTGGAATGGTGCAGTGAGGATCCCATTTAAAATATTAAGTGAACTATCTGCAACCTTTTGAAAGGGAATTGTGTGTTCTCAGCATTGGCAAGAGCTCCCTGAAGACAGCTGTGTTGTAAATAGAGAGCGTGTGTGTGTGTGTGTGTGTGTGTGTGCCCGTGCGTGTGGGGGGGCATATGCTGGCGATGGAAACACACCGTACCTTTGACCTGTTTGGACTCGACAGTACAACGAGGGAGCTGGAGGACGAGGACCGAGAGGTAATCAGGTTGGGATATTATAAAGGCTCTGGGCCAAGGTCTTAAAGCCACCAGCACTGAGACTGAGAGAATATGACACCCCTGCTCACCATATATGAGAGACCTCGGCGTTAAACCATAATGTGTTTGGACAGAGACAGATGCATTTCTCCTGCCACTAGAGATTCAATGACTTTCCTTGTCCTGGGGTTCAGTTGGGAAAGATCTGTAGTATTGGACAGATGAGAGGATTGCAGGTGACTCATTTCGAGTTCCCTAAACACTTCCCCTCATAGCAGAAGGCAGGCTGACAAACGCCATCACCTTCCTAGTGTTTATTTCCTGAGGAGATTTAACGGGGCGGTTTCAGTCTGCTAGCGATGCCATGTTAGCAGCAGAAACATTTGCATATCACTCCATCATTGGTTGGACATCCAGACCTACAGGATTAATATATTGGGGTGGAGCCTGGACCTTTTCACGCATCCCCTGGGTGGGCAGGAATGCAAAAAAGAAAAAAAAAAAAAAACTCTACATCAACTGCAATGTCATAACCAATAAACTTTGATATTATAATTTCATCGTTAATTTAACCGTTATTAAAATATCAATCAGGTCTAGGAGAGTAGCTTCGAGCGAACTCATAAGGCAGATGGCCGAATCAAAAGGTGGCGGTTCTGATCAATCTGGTGTGGAGAAACAAGTTCATTAGTTTAAGCTGTTTATTTGTAAGTAAATTAATAGGAAGGAACGGGACTTAAGCACAAGCATCAGGGGACTGGCACAGATGGCTTCATCAACGACATCAAAATATTGGCTATATTTTTTTAAGTTGGTAAGAGGATAGATAAGTACTTTAGTGAAAATCTTCGTAATTGTAAAAAAAAAAAAGCCCCAGCGTCGCTCAGGAGACCCACGCGACCTTCTCAATGGTCTTCAGGTTTCCTTTGACAATGAGAGTCAGAAGCACCAGTCTGAATCCACAGAATCAAGCGTGGTCAGAACAGACAGCAGAGTCACAAAAGCAGGCAGAAAAGGGCAGCTGTAGACTAATCTATAATCAAGAGATTAAACATGGGTCAGAATGGAACAGATCATTAGGGAAAAACTGATGGAACATGAACCAGAGCGCTCAGAAATCCACATTAGAGCGTCGAGACCTTGCAAAGCACTATGGGTAAGTGCTAAGTACATGGACAGTACTAATTGGTATGAGGAAGGAGTGGGTGGGGTGAAGGGTGAAGCCAGAGGAACAGTAGGCAGACCTGGAGAGAGAGTGTTAAAACCCAAAGCGGAAGTCTGCCTAGCTGGATGCAACATTTTGAAGAGAGAAAGAGGGAGAGTGAAAGAGAGAGAGAGCTTTCATGTGAAACATGGCCACTTAGAGGTCCACGTCACAGTTAGGCTTGAAAAAGGAGCAGTGAACCACGACTAAGCCGTCGAGTTATTAGCACCCGTAGTTTCTTGGCTGAAAAGACAGGTTGAATTGCAGCCTTGTCAGCTTTAGTTCATTACACAGACAAAAGGTGAGAAGATCACTGTCTTTGCGATTTAGAAGATTTAGAAATCCAAAGCATTATTAAAGTCCTGTTCATCAGCTTTATTAAGGGATTTTACCAGTTTTTTTAGTCATAGAAGTGTGTTAAGTGCCATTAAAAATGTACTAGAGGAACAACTAACACTATTGTCTAAGTAATTTTACTGTTCAAGAAAAGCCAGTTTTGCCACCATAAAGCAGTCATATCCTTACCCTTACCTGTACCCTACCCCTTACTCTACCCCCTTCCTTTATTGCACCCCTACCCATTTCAATACCCATTTCTACCATTGCTTGAATTTCCCTCTGGGATCAAGTGATTTCTCTTTACTGTACCCACCCTTTACTAACCCTTACCCTTTTCTCTAATTTTACCCTTTACTGTATCCTACCCTTTACTTGAGCCCACATGTACATAATCCTTATTGTAAATATTTTCCAATAACAAGCCATAGCATCATATTCACAGAATATCAGCAAAACGCCACACTTATACAGGGGTTCCATATATAATGACTGAAAATCTATAGGTAACCCAGCAAACACATCCAGTTGGACAGGTCAGATGCCACAAGAGCTTTTCACATTTCATGTCCACCATCTACAAAAATATTAATAAAGCATCACATGACTATTTCATAACCCACAAGTGTTGCCTCCTTGCTTGTCATGATTCTGTTTCATAGCGCAACATTCAGCCATGCAGTTTCATCCCAGACTGCAGAAGGCTTTACTGCTAATGCAGCAATGCACTTTGCTGATGTTCACCATGTCCAAGGTTCAGTCTCCTTATTACTGATGGGAGATGTGCAGGCAGTGAGGCTTGACTCATGTCAATTTGTTTCCTCTCATAAATTCCTCATGACAACTTCCAAGCCGTTTGCTCTCTGGCCGGCTTTTAGTGCTTGGCTACCATAAAGCACGGCAACACATCTCAACATCAATACTGCATCCGCCAGAAGAACCTGGCCGCTTTGCAACTTCTCGGCAAGTTCCTGAACTTTATCAGCAGGTTTTGAATGAGGTGTTCTGTATGAAAGAGGGACAGAGTATCGAGCATAAGAGAATGAAAACATGAAGAAAGAGAATAGGTAAACCTTTATCCTCACTGGGACAAATGATTTCAATGCATGTCTGTGCATGTAAAAAATACCGATTTTATACACACTACACTGAGTGACAACTGAATGAATTTCTCTATTTTTTTATCTAGAAGCAATGGAGTTCAAAATACACGTCAGTCATGTTATTTTCAGAACACAGCTTTAATGTTCATGTTTTTTTTTTATATCTTTTTGCCCACCAGAACCGTCTTTCTGGAGGACCAATAAGACTCTGTTGATAATATATAGTTTGTAATGGCAGTAGGGAGAGAGTGAGACTTGAGCATGTAGTTGGAGTTTCTTTAGTCTTCATAATGAAGAAAAAGAAGCAAAATGAAGAGCTGGCGAAAGGCAAAATGCAAAGAAAAGCAACAAGTGCTGGAGGTAAAGCTCGAGGTGTGTAGATGTGGAGCGTTTGGGAGCACAACGGGATCGCTGGCAGTAAACCCTGTGGCGGCAGTAAACCCTCGGGGTGGCAGCAACATGGAGAGAAGGAGGAAGCAACGGGCAGCACTGGATGAGCTTAAATCCCGTGAGCTTAAATCAGAAAGAGACAAACAGTCCCAGGTGTGTGTGGTCAGTAATCAAGTGCTTTGGGCAGGTGTGGTGTACGTGTGTGTCCCTCAGGATGGATCCCTGTCACACCCTGACACAGTTCATGAGTCAGTGAGGGTCATTAACCTGGAGGGCTGACATGTACAGATACATATAATAATTGGGAAGGCAAAATACAATAATAATAATAATAATAATAATAATAATAATAAAGCTGACAGCAATAACCATGTGCCATGGTTATGCTGTGCCCTGTGCTTGGTTATTCTTTTGGAATTGTTGCCCATTAGAGGACTCTGATTTGAGAGGGTACTGAGTACTATCCAGGTTTCATTGAATTCAGTAGTTTTGTTTTTGATTGATGCTGAGAGCTTTTCCATTGATATATGATCTGTACTTTTTTTCCGGTAAATGACTGCAATATTGTTCCTTGATTTCCAGATTGTATTATTTGATTATAGATACTGAGTAGGATCTCTGCTAAAACAGTGTTTAAGAAGATTAAATTTCAATGCTTTCATGTTAAATCAACTGTTTTTCCATTACACCTTAAATTTAACAATACCAAAGAACAAATGTTTTTGTGTGCATGTACCCATTACAAACATCTCCTATGGTCCTATGGTAAACAATGTTTCTGGATGTCCACACAAATGCATTCTAAACACCCCCCCCCCACTCTGCAGGTCAAACTTTAATCACATTTTATGACTTGAGATTTTTATGTTCCACTTTTTTCTTTACTCATAGTTATTTTTTCCTTTTTCTCCTTAAACCAGTTTGTTTGTTTGTTTTCCCTTCTTGCTTTGACTATCTGTTCATTATTGCATGTTTTATTGCTCTGTATTTTGTATTATTTTGTGAAAGTCAATAAATAGATGAATGTTTAAACATTCTAATCCCAATTAAAATGTTGTATCACTGCTTAAAAGAATCTAATTTGGAATATTTTCCAAAGAATGACATTTAAGGATTTTTGTGCACAAAAATTTCTCAACATCCAATAAACACAAAAAAACAACTGATTAAAACAAGAACTTTCTATTTTTCTTTTGCAAAACCAGCCTTGATCCATAACAAATAGCTGGTGGCAGAAAATAACAACGTAATTAGTGCCTCTGCAAAGGCACAATAGAGTCGTTTTTAGCCAAAAGCAAGGTACATAAAGAGGAATTTAACAAGCCACTGTGTTTGCAGGTACAACAGAAAAGAAACTGGACGGCCTGGAGCGCATGCGAAAATACCGAGATACACTGGAGATCAAAATTAGAGAACAATGTATGAACACTTGATTTTTTCAGAAATGTTGTAATCTACATTGATCAACATTTGAAGGATTTTTTGTAAGGGGTACACCATGCCGTGTTTTACAAAATAACCAAAGTATATCAACATGAAAGCTTTATTTTGCAAAAAAAAAGTGATGATCATAATTAGAGAACAGCAATGACTGTAGCACAGAGAAAGATTACAATAATTTTTCTGAAGGTTACAGCAGTCAGTAATCAGTAGGAAGTGTACAGGCCTTTCCTTTGAATGACTTCAGCACATCTGCAGCCACAGGGCATCACTAGTCTCTCACACCGCTCTGGTGTGATTTTGCTCCACTCTTCTTCCAGTCTCTTCCACAGTTCTGTGACTGTTGTGGGTTTCTTGGCCATAACTTTCTCACCAAGGATTTTCCAGAGGTTTTCTGTTGGGTTTAGATCAGGACTCTGGGCTGGCCATTTCATTGTTTCAATGTTTTCAGTTTCAAGGAACTGCTTTACCCATTTTGCTGTGTGACAGGGGGCATTGTCCTGCATGAAAATTGCTGGCTGATTGAGTGATGAACGCAAGGAAGGAACCACATGTTGTTGAAGAAGGTTCTGATACACACTTGCATTCACTCTTCCATGTATCTGCATGAGAGGTTCAACTCCTGCTGCCAAAAACATTCCCCAAACCATGATGCTTCCTCCTCCACTTTTCACTGACTTCTTTACATACTTTGGGTTCAGTCTTTCTCCAGTTTGTTGACAAACCCAATGTTTCCCATCAGACACAAATAAATGAAACTTGCTTTCATCACTAAAATGAACTCTGGACCACTTCTCCTCTGTCCACACAACAGGCTCCTCAGCAAAGGTGAGTCTAGTTTTTGGATTCTTCTTCAGTGCTGAACTGGTGAGCGATTCAAGCTGCAGTGTTGAACCGATTACCCATGGAGATTCTCTGCATTATCCTGTTCTCTCTCGCATTTGCCTTTTGTGGGTGACCAGCCTTCTTGGGGGACTTGAATGAGTTTGTGATGTTGTAAAGATGCAACATTCTAGAACATCACAAAATTGGAACAACCAACTTCTCTTGCTATGTCTGATAGGGTCACCCCTTTGGCCTTCATCTGGACAACCTGCTGCCGGAGGGTTTCAGTCACTTTGGAACAGCTCACCATTTTTGCAAAGTCAGTGAAAACTGGAAAGTTATGTTTCCAGTTAAATAGGGTTTGTTAGATAATTAAGGAAATTAGCACCAGGTGCCAGATTAACACCAATAACTTGCAGGTATCTGAAAGTTTTCTCTAATTTTGATCAGTTATTTTTTTTTATTATATCATTTGATATATCATATATTTTATGCATAGTTTTTTATGCTGTGCTTTAGAATATATGCAATTTATGAAAAAAGCTTAAAATACTGCTATTTCACTCTTGCTAGGATAATTTCACATAGACCTTGACATTTAGGAAATGGTGTGTTGTTCTCTAATTTTGATCTCCAGTGTATGTTATAGCACACGCAAGCTTGAAGCCATTCCACGCTGGCCTGCAATGGCCACTGAGAATGGACACATACTGACGCAGAGGAGAAGCTATTCATGAGTGCTACCTGATCGCGTTCAAATCAAACCGCGCACAAGCAGACCGCAAGCGTATGTGCATAGGCTTGTGCATGGTGTTTCGCATTAAGGCATTAAAAAACGGAACATGAAAGATATTACGCAGAGGAAGCTGTTATAAGCGCTCTGGACTATAGACTCCTGCAGTATAGAAAAACTAGTCAAAAAGTTACCATGATGTCTCCTCCAGTGTACATAATCTCTTCTCACTGTTTTCTCTCTCTCTCTCTCTCTCTCTCTCACACACGCACGCACGCACCCTCCGGTAAACCAAAGAAGGCCATAGGCATCTTGCTCTGGCTTATCACGACTGTTTAACTGTGTCCCCAAGCCATGGACAAACTTTGCCCGTCCCAGGTGGTTTATCCTTATTTACAGAACAGTTACTTGAACTCGACACCATTTCATGTAGAGGGAAATGAAGCAGAAAAGGTTCATCTAACGAAATGATGCTCGCAGGCCTCTGTTTATTTACAACCATGCAGAAACATATTATAATCAACAGTTTCACCATCATTTACCGAAAACTACACCATTTACTACACCCACTGCCTCGTTTCATTACATTCTAATATCAAAGCTACAAGTCCATGTGCACGCAAGCTGTGCGCAGACATGTTAACTCACCATGCTGTGGCTTGTTATCGATCATTTTTAATAAATAAAAAAGTCACCATTTAACTTGCTGCTCATTCATCACTGATAACACATCATTGCATTAAATAAGGGAGTGGACCTACCGCTAATATACAGTCCGAAGACTGTAAACACAGGCAACGCCGTCCATCTTTCTTGTCTGGCCCAGTGTTCACGTCTGTCGCTTATGCTTTATGGCCTGTGTTGCCTGCGGATTGCCGTTCGATCTGCTCCACGTGCTGCGACCGCCGTAACGGAGACGGCCGCTGGTGGTCCAGTAAGACTCACATTTATATACGCTTATATACTGCTTATCGACTGCGTTCAGCCGATGGAGGAATTCCGTGGTTCTTCGCCACCGTAGCGTTCAGAGGAAGGTGGAGCGATCTCCTTATGTGAACGAGCGAGGCCTGGCTGTTTTGTTTCAAAGTGGTTTCGTGAGTTTATGCTTGCCATAGTGGTGTGGTGACAATAATTCGCATCCTGGATAAAAAATTGCAAATATGTCAGGTCGTCAGAAGTGTGTGCTGTACACGCCACTAGTCTTGATTCGTTGGTTAATGCAAAATCATTATCCATGATGAAAATGGCTTTACTTGTCTAGGGTCGAGACGACATGATTACCGAGGCGTAATTTAAATGGAAGTCATAATAATGTATCCTGAAAACGTACAAATTCACCCAGGGATGTGTTCTGACATAAGCATAAATTATGCCAATAGAGTTTTTGGTATGGATGGATGTATGTGGAGACACAAAGATGTAAAGTCAAAATCGGCGGTTGTAAAAAGTACTCAGGAATTAGAGTAAAAGTTTCCTAGTCAAACAGAACAGAAAAATACTTGAGCAGACCTGCTGAACGCAAACGTATATTTTCTAATAATGTGCATGTGCCTTATTTTGTGTGTAATATGCAAGAGCACGCAGCAGACAGCTGTTTTTGTAACGATGTAGATAACACTACAGTTCACCATTCTTTCAAGAAAAATAAAAAAATCTTTATAATTATGCTAATTGTAGCCCTACTTTCCTATTTGATCAACGGTAGACCTCAGTTAGCTACCAAAACAGTAAATTGTGCTCGGAGCGCTGTCAAGTGTCTATAAAATATGGTGTGAGGCAGGGTTATTAAAGATTTCCTTAAAGCCTATATTCCGTTTGTGTTAGGCCGTGTTCGTTATTACACAGTACTCTCTAGCCCTGCACACATTTGAAGTCTGCTTGATTTTGATAAACTGGAGAGCATCATCTCACGCGCCGATTCATGGAAGTGCGTAGTATGGAGGCGGCACAGAGCGGGTCCAGAATCGATATGCTTCTAACCTCTAAACCAGCAAGAAACGCTCGTGGAACCCATTCGTCACCCGCACATTCTTAATGAACCGCTCAAACCAGCCAAGGCGCTTTGTGGTAAGCAGCGGTAAACAAAGGTGATGAGAAATGAGGGAGTAGTGTTCCTCCTCTCCGGTAGTGAAATAATTAGGTGTGGCGCCACAGCAGCTCCCTCTGCCTGTGTCAGTGTGCGAGCGAGTATAAATCACCTATCACTCACACGCGGAAAAGCGTGCGGATAGGCTCCAACCATAACTGGCTAATGTATCTTACTCCGCTGCTCCGCCGGGGAGCGTAAGTCAATTACTCGGTTTAAATTTCGAAAGCTTGTTATTTCAGAGGAAGTGAGTACAAGTACGCGTGAGTCGCTTCACCGCCAATACGGCAACTACGCGGAACTGCCAGTGTGTCCCATCTTTGATTAGTGGCATTATTAAAATATTAAAGCTTTTGACTCCATTAGTGCAACTCGTTCGGGGGCTAAGAAAGGAACTTGGTCGGAGCATGAAGTACAGTCTGTTATTTTAGGTACTCGTCGTACTCCTAAATCCATTCGGTGTCGAGGCGAGGGAAGAATAAACGGCAGCTGCCGTTTGCTTGCACGATTCCAACCTGACTATACACTGTTGATTCGCTGAGTCCTGACTACACACTGTTGATTTGCTGTCTCCTGGCAGCGGCACTGTCCGCTGACACAGAGTCAGTATGTGTTAAGTGTGTGTGCGCGTGTTCTCGGTGAAAACCTAAGGAGGCGACTGCAGGAAAGGTCGCAACCACTTCAGAGCCAAAGTGAAAGAGGCAAACCAAGTTTCTCTCGTTTTCTCACGCAGTGAACGCGCAGACATTATTTCCTATTTATAGATAAGAGATGAGCGTAGGAGCATTGAGCAGAAGGGGCAAGTATTTGGGTCGGAAACCGCTTAACGCTTCATTCATGCAAACCGTGCAAATCAACGTCACTGTGCGTGGCAGGTGGACACTAACCAAGTGAAGTCTAAAGGGCCATTTACTAGAACCTATTAAGGACATATTCACCGTAGGCTAGCCTCTATATGGAAGGACTAAGTTTTTTTTAAACCATACTCATTGAAGTCTAGCGACACGTCCCTACAGTGCTAAGAGGAACTTTATGGCACAACAGATAAAGTCTTTTCTCAGCAGAACAGCATCAGGAAAGAACATGGCATGCTGTGGAGTCACTCTCAAATAGTAAAGCTATCGCAAGTTCTCCTGCTCTGAACCTCGGCAGGGATAATGAATTATCCAGCGGCCCGGTATTCGCAACACGCCGCTGTAATGGGAAATCACACTCATGATAACATCTTAATTGTTGTTCTGCATCCTGTAGTCAGCAGTTTTGGCAGTCTGGCCTGTCAGTTTATGATACCACATTTTCCATCAGGTTGCTAATTGCTCCAAAATAGTCATCACCAATGAATATTATTTGGGGAGAGGGATTCTTGAAGGCAATAAGGGTTCCACATGTACAGTCTAATTTGCTAAATTAAAAGAAGAGAAGCAACAGATAAATGCTTTTATCATCTCATATACAATTCATTAATTCATACACAATTAATTAAGCATGGCTTGCAGAAAGCCCAGACTGTCCACACGAATGCCAGTGAGACTTTACTTATTCTGCTTTAGCTAGAGTGGTTGTGGATGCTGTTCTACAGTTCATAATAGTGATCTTCTCATTTGTTAGTTGGTTCAGTGCCGTCCTCTGATAGTGATATTTACAGATGCCGTCACCTAAATGTCTCCAGAATAAAGCAGGCACAGTCTGGAGTGTTAATATTTCTCACGATACCTGGACTGTGCAAAACCCACAGCTGTCATTTTTAACTACAGAATAGCACTTATTACTACCGTTCATCTCTCTGTATTTTGACCCTGAAGATATCCCAGTTGCCTCACTTTGTCCATTAGAGCAGAGAGACAGGTTAAGCCACTGTCTGGGATAGAGGTTCCTGCCCAATTTTCAGATGTCAGTGATCGATAGATCATTTAATGGATGGTATAGAGAAAAAGAGAGTCAAGCTTATTACTCCTGAGAGCTGTTAGCACACCCATAGAAGACCAGCCTCTACATGAACTCAGACCCTGGCCTGGACTAAGGCAATAACACAATAATGCAACAACAACAGTATATCCCAATATTTTACCTATTATCTAATCATAAAGCTAATTTCCCAACCAATATATACAGCACTAACAGTGTAGCCAGGATTTGTGTCTATTACCTCATCTACTATCTTGAGAATGGCTTACACAAATACAGATAACCCCAATTTGTCGAAAGTGACTCAGCAAACCCAACAGCGTATCTTTTTAATGAGGGAGCAGATCTGCTCAGCAGAGTCGATTCGGAGGTCACAGGTTGGCGCTAATTTAGATGTTTAGCTGACACACATGTTGGCCGACTCATCGTACACAAATCCACAGACTTAAGGAGGCTGAGCATCATCCAGCCTTCTCTCTCACATGCATCAGGTGTGAAAACATCAGTTAGAAACAACATGGCACACAAAAGAAGGGAAAGAAAGAAAGGTTTGAATCTGAGCCACCTCAGACACCAGCAGAGCTGGGGATTCCTATCCATTTTCCCTGTGAATTCAAATGCCTGACCACCAAGCCTGAAAACACAACGGAGCGCGTTTTCATCAGCAGGGCTGTGAAGGAAGGACGGCACACACTGCTAATCCCATGTCCTGGCAACCAGGACATCGCCTTTCACAGACAAGACGCAGCAAGGTGATTAATGGCAGCAGCTGCCACCAAGGAGTCCATTAGGTAGATGGTGCCGGTGGTCAGCACAACTTCCAGGTCATGCTAGTCAAAGATTACCACCCACTCTCCATCGGGAACTCAGGGTTGATGGCTTAGCTGGGACAGGATCTGCAGCTGTGGGAGATGAATGATGAACAGTAGCTCGGCAGGTCAGCTCTAAGCTGAAGGTTGGCCCGTGTTAATGAATCCTCATCTATGGGCAAGTTCCCAGAAGTGAGTATCATTTGACCACAAATAACCACATACGTTACAGGGTGAAGCCTCAGCGAAGGAGATTGATTCAGCCATGTGCTAATTGAAGGTGGAAACGGGTTACTCGTGTGTGTGTGTGTGTGTGTGTGTGTGTGTGTAAATCATGATTTCTGAAAGCCAGTCTTGAAAGGCCAAGAAAGACTAAGAAGGCCGTTCTTATAAACAGTAGTTTTGGTATAGAAAAGCTACATTCAGGATAGATGTATTTGACTGCTGGGTTACAAGGTGACCCCTGCCTCAGACATTATGTCCAAGCAAGCCTAAAGATGCTTCAATGTCCAAGCTTAAGAAATTTAGCAAGGCACAAACCTCAAATCATCTTTTAGTCAAATTACCCCAGAAGCCCATTTACCAAGAGCCATTACAGCAGTACCTAAAATGTAATTTAAAAGTCTTCAGTACCTAAAAATGAATATAGAGTCATCGCATTGCTTCATTAGGAGGAAGAAGCTCCATCGAGAGCCCGTTTTAGGAGGAAAACGAGCACTCAACCAAAGAACGGTGTCGTAGTTCAGCACAGTTCATTCATTATAGATATCCCCCCTCTCCTCATTTTAATTTTACCAACAACAAACAGCATGCATGTTTCCTAATGACCTGCAGTCAGAGTGGGTCTCGTTATGCTTGTGATGCCAGAGGGCTGAGGAGGAAAGCATCTTACCCACACAAGCCTGGCTCCGTGCCAAACAAACAGGTTCTTAGTTTAGACTGATTCTGCTAGTGTTTGGTGACCGTCTTCATTTGGAGGGAAAAAAAAGTGAAAGTGTGTCTCTTCTCACTGTTTACTTTTGAAACAGTATTATGCGCTTCTGACAATGGTCTTTTAGTGACACTTTATTGGCATATATAATGAACCATAATCTCTTAAGGTTAAAAAATCTGGCTTAGTTATATTTGCTGTATGTCTAAACGATCTGTTTAAGACTATAATGAATTAATCAATAACCTTCTGCTGGACACTTTTCAGTTCATTGGAATATATTCTTAATTGGTTTCAGATATTTGGAGAATAATTGGCACAGCACCAATGAGCAGTAGAACCTCAAGGTCATTTTTTCAGGTCATGTAGGGCCGCCAGCTGTCGAGCAATGACAGATGAGCTTTAATGGAATGTTTTGTCTCGCCAAGAAAACTTAGCCAGAAAGTTTTGTTAAACTGAGAACTTTTCCTCTTGTGTTTAAAAGCAAAGAAGAAAAAAAAAGCTGATATTTCAACTTACCCAGTGAGGGTCTTTGCTAAGAATTCATGAATCTAAAATTTTACACAAAATTTATTATTTTGAAAATGAAAGTGTTCAGTCTTAGTTTGCATTCATTTGTAATCATATGATAACTTGCACATGTACAGAAATCATACTATGGTGCAATGCAATACAGATTACTGTTATTTTTACAGTTTAATTACACTGGGTCAAGGACACTTGAACGTTTCCTAAAATGCAGCAAAGCAAAATATAATTCTAGAACAATAAAGGTTTGATCAAGATTGAAGTCATTTGCACTGCTTCCTACATCATGTGCTTTGAAAATACTAATGACATCATCTTTGGGGCTCCACGCTATGGAAGGTTTCAGAGGGTCACCATCTGCTTGTCTTTCATGTTTACTCATCACAGGAAGGCAGGGAAGTAAGTGAAGGCAGCTCTGCCGGATTTCCCTTCAGTCTGCTTTGAAGCCAAGTAGTACTTGCACCCGTAAAGTGTGCAGCGTATGTTCTATGAGTAGATATTTCCTGAAGAAGCCGGCGTGTCACTGGGACCACGCAGTGAAGGACTCCCTTTTTCTCTGCCTCTGTTATAAACAGTGCTTTTTTTTATATGACAGGTAGGTTTAACAGTCTGCTGTGAGAGATTATCATGTTTGCGACAGCATTTAAATTTAAGAAAACAAGCAGCATCTTCACAAAAGAAGCCCCCCCCCCCCAGCATTTTAAAACACGACAAAGGCAAAGAATGCCTTGACTGGTTTGACTCTTGTAGTGCAATACTGCCCTCTGCTGCAAGATGGTGAAACTGCTCAACTGAGTTATCACACTGTACTGTTCAGTTTCCAAGCGTGGGAAGGGAACACTTAATTTTGTACACTTATTTTGTAATTCACTTACTACAAACTGTAAAAGCCCCAGAGAGCCTGAAGAGAAAACATCTGACCATTAATAAAGCTCTTCCCTCCTCAACACGAGAGGCGTGTCTGTTTTGACACAGCTCTAAAACCCCTGTATTTTAATTACAGTTTAGTAGCTGACGAAAGGAAGGGCCTGTAAAGGAAGCGTGCTCTGCAAAAACACTTTACTGACTGCACACCAGAAGACTGCGCTGGAGACACTGTACGAAATCACAAAGGAACAATGACTCATCTCGCTCCTGCTTCATTCCACTCAGCAAATCTTGCTTTTAACTGCAACAGTGCTTAATCCTCTTGTTATTGTTTCTTTCTAGAATAATGCTGATGCATTAGTTGTAAATTGAGAGGCATTATCTGGATTTAATAGAAACTGCATGGATTATGACAAGTGCAAGTGGCTCAGGAAAGTAAGAGAATGTCTAATCTTTCTCAAATGGAAGGGGGCGAGGGTTCACTGGTTTGGACGGCCAAATCAGAATGTATGTAAACCACCAGTCACACCAACAAAAAGCAAATTTAACTGTGTAACTACAGGGACTCTGAACTCCATGTGCGGCAGCTCAGTACTGCAAATCAGCACTGGGAAAGGCCGAACTACTGGAGCAGCTGTTGAACAGTCCTTCGTGCTGCACCAAGTACATCTTTCAAAAAAAAAATCCCATCAACAATCCTCAATCCGGACTTCTACCTTCTTTGAGAGAGACGGCTCTCGATTAGGTAGGCAGCTTGCAGACACGCACTGCTATAGCAGAAACAGATATCTTTGTATTGTATGACTTCGTTTATTGCTGATGAGATTTTATATA
>JAOXYF010000003.1:2774431-2809510 GCA_028565775.1 Sternarchorhynchus goeldii | reverse complement strand
GAGGGGGAGGGGGGGAGGGGAGAGGAAGAGTGATAAGCCACGAGTGGAGCAGGCCGACCACAAGTCTGGGAGGTGGGGGGAGGGTGGGGACATGCTCGGATGAGGGCGTGAGCCTGAGGCGGAGTTTCGCTAAGGGGCCGGCCTGACGGTTGTTGGGGGGGGGGAAGGGGCAGTCCTAGATCTGTCCGTCACAGAGCGCTGTCCTTCCTGGGCGGAGTTTCAGCCGCCTGCGAGACGAAGCGCAGGCGGCTCGGCATCCCGTCGTCTAGACGACCGACTTCAAAAGCACCCTGGTGGTAAAATCAAACTCTTGCCCAGCAAAAAAAAAAACGTGTGAACATACACAGCTGACAAGTGTGGAGCACTTGAAATCGCCAGCTCAGACACACAAAACTGTGGAGGCGAAAGTCTCACCCTTACTACTGTCTTTGCTATTGTGTTGTCTATAACCAGAAA
Source organism: Sternarchorhynchus goeldii (assembly GCA_028565775.1). Lineage (NCBI taxonomy): Eukaryota > Metazoa > Chordata > Actinopteri > Gymnotiformes > Apteronotidae > Sternarchorhynchus > Sternarchorhynchus goeldii. The sequence continues at coordinate 2,809,054 of JAOXYF010000003.1, read as the reverse complement.
CTACAGAAAGACCACAGAGAGCTCTACCACCAACATGGGCTAATTACGCTTGTGTGAGGGCAGAAGCACCAGTTTGTGATGAAGGCTGGAAAAACATGTGACTTTCCTCTAGCAAAATATCTGCCCCAACACTTAAGGCTAATCAGCTATTTAGGGAAATCTTTGTCTGGTTTGCTGACTGACTGACACTCACAAGAAACCTTTCCACTGCTAGAGATTATTAGACTTCTCCATGTCGCAGGCCGAGATACACACGTGTGGAGGAGGAGGAGCTAAGGACAAGAGCACACGTGGGACAGCAGTTCTGCGGGGACGCGTGTACTATACCTGCCAGGGCTGTGCTCACACTGGTGGAGCCGTTCAGCTGTAAGGGAATAGCTGGAATACTGGAGAAAAAGAAATACACAAGAAGTCCAGTACATTAATACAAGCCTTTAACCAACATCACCAATGCAAAAACAATGAACAAATCATGCAGGGAATTTCACTATCCTGGAGCACAGCTCCTCTCGTTGGGATCTGATGGTACAGGCCATTTCAGTATCATCCGTCTCATCACAAGAAGTATAGAGACACAACCGAGAGGTTAGATTTGGACGGCGCTATAACGAGGAAGCAATATCACACAGTGCAACTGTCGCACATTTGCTAAAAACACAGGGCAACTTCCTCTAGGCTTAAGTGTCGACAGTGTGGTGGTCTTAAATAACCAGGGTCTAAAAACAGCTTCATCCTGGTTGTCAGCTCAATGCGCTCAATGAAAGGATAACAATGGCTGCATTAATCAGAGGTTTCCATTTCCCCCTCCACGCTGTGACTACAGTCCTGCTCTCCTCCACATTTCCTGATCCTGACCTCAGCTATGACATAAAGCTGGGAGGAGAGACCAGTCAACCCCACTGCACCCAGCACTGTACCACCAGAGACGGGGTGGACTAGTCCCCGTAAGCCTTTGTATTGACACGGGCTGATTTGATTTAGCAAGTAAAAGCAAAGGTTTGTTCAACAGTATCAGTGCTAGATAATGACTTTGGAAGCAAGATACGGATATCTGAACAGGAGACCTAAGTTTTCTGTGTAATACCATGCATGTTAGTTCATTTCAGTTACATTTCATCAGTGACTGAGATCACAATAGTGCAAATGGCAGTGTAATATCCCTAAATTTCCCTCTCTCTCTCTCTCTCTCTCTCTTTCTCTCTCACACACACACACACACACACACACACACACACACACACACACACACACACACACACAGTTGCGCAGCCTATTACTAATTCGCATGAATGTCAGTGAAGCATAACAAGGGGAAGCAAGAGACACAGGATACAACAAAAACAAAGGGCTTTGAACTGAGTCATCCAATAAAATGCAGTCTGGTTTCACCATGTGTTTTTAAACGGCTCTCCATGGGAGAATTTACACTATGGCATAAATGCTAATAAAAAAGTATTTCTACTTGTCCCTGTTCTTTGACAAAATGTCTTTTTTTTTTAAAAAGTAGTAATACAAAGAAAATTCAACATGGCAAATGTCACCCCTCAAATATAAGAGGGGAAATTTGGCACAGCAATTCAAATTCACCTGATCTGACACAGCAAAATGTGCAAACCTGTTTTTTTTGTAAACACCAGACCAGCAGAAGAATAATCCTGCTGAGGAGAGCAATAGATAAGCTTTGCTTTTAAACTACACCTTCCAATTCAATGCTCCCTATCCACTCCACAACCACATGCTGTAAACATGTAGCTGGAAACAATCAAGGAGGGATTTGGGTTTGGCTGTTTGACGACTGCGCTGGGAACCAGCACTCTGTCCCACCAACCCGAGTCTCACCTCAAGCCGTTGGGCGCGGTTGAGAAGGCTTGCCCCGGCACCGGCGGCTGAGTCATCGACGTGGCAGCCGGGCTCCAGGGGCCCCCCCACGACATGTTCCCGACGGAGAGGGGTCTCCGGGGGTAGGGCGAGTAGGCCGCTGCCGGGCTGGCCCCGGACGCCACCCTGCCGTGCTGCACCTGGGGGCCCGGACGCCCTGCCTGGCCGGCCGAGAAGGAGTGGCGGGAGCGGGCGGGCACGGGGCCGGCGGCGGCTCCGCCGTGGCTCAGGCACTGCTGGCACGTGCATGCTGGGCCCGAGTGAATGACGGAGCCCGAAGCCAGAGGGTAGGGGGCGCCGCCCTGGCGCCGGACACGCCTCCGGAAACCAGAGCTCTTATTCACCTGCTCCAGGGCAGTGAGGTCCACGATGTAGTTGTAGCCATGCGGGCTCAAGTCGGCCGTGGCCTGGCCGGCCTGCAGGCTGTGCTCCAGCAAGATGGACGTACGAGTCTCGTATGCTGTCCAGCTACCCTCGTCATTGGCCCACTCCCACAGGACACCGCTGCCCAGGGCTGAAGACTGCGGGAACAGGGTCCGGCGCACAGAACGGATCTTTCCTGCAGATGGAGAGACAACATTTTAAAAGCATGTTACTGTTGATCACAAAAGCTTAGAAAAGCATGAGCCAAATACCATCACCAAAAGTCTTTAACCAACTTATTACTGTTGGTACAACAGAGTACTACTGTGGGTTTAAAGAGAGTTTATTGTATTTGCCAACTATGTTGGCCATCCTGCCTGAATCTAAACATATTTCCTGGTGTTATTTTCCCCCTCGTCCATCCTGTTCAGTCTGCAGGGAGTGCAGGTGTCAAAAGTCTTTCAAACCTCTTCCTGACAATGTTTTGGTTAGCACATCGAGAGGACTGAACAACTATACTGGTTTACTGTGTAAACCAGCCTCACCCATTGGTGGAATTAAAGTATCTTTGTGGACTGTGGTGTTTCGTTAACAGCTGTGTCATCGTATTTATATATCCATTTCATCCTGGATATGCGAGTTAGTCTATTACCAGTGGAGATCAGACTTCATGAAACTGTATTACTATGTTTTTAAGTTTGGTTATTAATTAACTTTACTGGGACAGTCTGCACCTGCACAAGAATCCTGCACTGGGCAATAAGGAATCTAACTAGCCTACTAGAGAGACGCCTTATCTAAGATGGCAAGAATACAAATAATTTACAACCACACCACAATTCTGAGTTGACAACAGTCAACACTTACCGGTGTCTTGTCGAAACTGTTTTAGGTTTGGTATGTCGATGATGTACGGGGCCAGGCTTGGGTCTGATTGTCCTAGAGAGATGCTGGTTGTGGTTGGTCCACCACCTCGTTGATGCTGAAGGCATTGTTCAATGTAGCAGCTCACCTGTCCACTGTAAGGTCGCCAGTAACCAATATCGTCCTGCCATTCCCAAACAACCACCATAGGCTGCGCCTGTCCAGGTATCCCAGAAGGTGATAAGAAAGAGGGGCCATTCCTGGAGCCACTCACGCCCGAAGAAAAACCAGAAGCTGTGGCCATGTTACTGGTAGAACTGTCTTGTTTGACGTAGTGCGATTTTCGAAAACACGCAAGATGATGTCAGTTTTCCAGTTGGCTAGCTAGCTAAGTAACTAGCAGAGATAATTTCAACACAAGCAAACTGGATAAAGTTGCTAGTTAACCTAGCCAGCTAAGCTACACAACATTGGTTAACCAGTTTCATTTGCTTTCCATGTGACTAGTCAACAAGTTCGACTAGCTAAACAGCTAAATGGCCCAACTTGTTCACCTGGCTATTATACAAAACAGGGAGCCAGAGCAGAATAGTTTAGCTAAAGAGTCATTAGACCGATGAAGCTAGCTAACTAGACTGCATCTTCTGATGTCTGCCAGCTGATAGCTAAGGTAGCTAGCTAGCTAGCTAGCTACCTAGCTAGCTAGCTGATTCACGTTAGCTAGCCTCTCGTTATCTCAGCCATTCACTAGCGAGCTAGCCATTTGTTTGGCAGTGGCGGCTTAACTGTAAACAACGGTAAGATTGCGGTATGCCACGGCACAGTAAGGTAACCTCAGGTTTCTGATAAAACCATTTTCTTTAAAGTTATCTTAAAATCTTGTACCGAGTACCCCTTGCGACCACTTCCTCGCTTGCCGTTGCGTCGCTAAGTGGATTCCAGTGAACATACAAAACAGGCGAAAACCAATCCGTGAAGCCAACAACAACGTTCTCTCCTGGAAACCAGCCGCTGGGGAAAACCATAGACAAAACCCAAATCACAGGGCATCGGCTTGAAGTTTAAAATTCTTGGGCGCTTAGGTGGAACTGATCGTCTGAATGACTCAGTTAGCTAGCTAACGTTTTGTTTCTTTTTATTGTACGGCACCACGGTAGAGACTCTTTGCAGTCATTGTTAACATTTATAATTTCATTACTTTCAAATATATACATTTTCAGTTAATAATTCACCTGCAAAAATAAATGGTAAAACAGCAAGACTAAGAAATTAATGTTTAAATGAATTTGTCCGATCACTGAAATCAGACTTAATTAATGTATCCATAAATACAGAGCTTTTATTTTGCAAATCCATAATCAAGCTTTCTTATAAAAATGAAAACCAAATAAAGACAAATAAAATATATAACAAATATTGAACAAATTACAAACATTTTGTAACATCGCAAATAATACACTATCATATTATGCTCAGCTCAGTAGGAACTAAAATCACAACAACAAATGTATTTGCTTGTCAGATTTATCCAGTAATCAGCAAATCATGCTGAGGGGGGTTACAGGTGTGCGAGATGTGTGAGTTTGATGTGTCTTTGTTGGTGGTGCCAGAAACAGATAAACTCGTGTTTTTCGCACACAACAGTTTCTAGAGTTTACGCAGAATAGTGCAACAGACACAAAGGAGCTGCAGTAAAAACACACATCTGAGAAAGCTGCAGGGAATAGCCAGCCTGGTTTGAGCTTGACTAGAGGCTCCAGTAAACACTATTTCCAACTGTGAGCAGAAAACCATCTCAGAATGTATAACACATCTTGAAGCAGACACCCTACAACAGCATAACACTATATTGAGCTGGAAACAGGAATCTTGAGGCTAGAGTGGCTCACAGGCTCCACCCAAACTGGACAGCTAAAGACTGGAAAGAGGCTGCCTGGTCCGATGGCTCCCCATCTGCCCCAGTCCTTAGACTGTATGCACAGAATTTGGCATATAAATACCATTCGGGCTACAGACCCAACTTGCACTTTGTCAGCAGTTCAGATTGCTGGGCAGTTCAGATTGCTGGAGGAGACAGGAAGATAGTAGGAATATGGAATTGTTCCACACAAATCAGGCTCCTAATACCAGTTAAGATTTGTGTGAATGTTTCTTGTCATAATGCATTCTTTTATGGCCACAATACATCCATCTTATCCTGGCTCCTTCTTCCATGATGACAGATATTTTATGACTTCAAAAATCTCTTACCAGTCAGCAGTGCATAAACACATATTCGATACCATAAACAAAACAACAAAATAAAAATGGACATACATATAAATATGCATCAACATGAACAAACATATATAAAAATATGATGCACCATTCCACAAATCACCTTAGACTCACTCCATGACGACAATTCCTGTGTACTCCAGTGGCCCCGCCCGGTTACCAGGTCTAATCCACTAGAACACCTTTGGGATGTGATAGAACGGGAGATTTGCAGCATGAACGCGCAGCTGGCAGAACCTGCATCAGTTACGTGATGTAATCGGGTGAGCGTGGACTATAATCTCAAAGTTTGCTACACCTTGCGGAATCCGTGCCACAAAGAACTGTGGTTGTTCTGAGGGTAAATAGGAACTAACACCCAGTATTATTAGTATGGGATTACTGATAAAATGTATAAATATCTGTTTTCCTAACGCCTCTCCTGGGTTTGTCAGCTTAATTTCTGTAGGCTAAGGTTTCTTAAGTGAGTTCATCACATAGCCCAGAAGATGGTGCTGTAGATACAATTTTGAAGTTGAGCTAGAACGTCATGAATTTAATTGTGTCATTGGTAAACAATAATAGTAAAAATGCAATGAACGCAAGGCAACACATTTTATTTGAAAGGCCTAAATGGCATTAAGGTACAGCATATAAATACTGGTGATTCCAGAGACAGTCCTCACAGAATAATGTTATACCATTCTTTCCTTTACATACAATACATTCATGATGTTTTCTCCATGACATATACTTTTCCATGTTCAATGAACGTTAGAGTAACTTACAAAGCTACAATATTAATAAAAAGTCTTTCATTGGAATATAAGTTAGTGCTATCATGTTATGATACTCCACTTTAGGGACACAAACCCCAGAAGTGGAAAAACAAACAACATCAAAAAAAAAAAAAAACCCAAAAAAACCTCTGAATGCATACAGTAGCTAACTGTTTGAATTGTTTAGTGTCAGTCATGATATTCAGCACTCGATGCTTTGTACTGAATTGTTTACATTCCCTGCATATACAAGTTTTACTTTTCTTTAAATAAATAAATAAATAATACAAACATTTAGCTCGGCTAAGACCCAGTTAGCACAGGAACAGAACTGTCCCACTCAGCACCAGTCCAGGTGTCGTATCCTGTGCCTATGCGTTATTAATCCTGCGCAGGAACACACACACACACACACACACACACACACACGTCCTGGGCTAAAGCGCTGTCTTGTACTCGAGATGCTTAGGTAGCCACGACTGTGTACAAGGCCTTACAGTTGAGCAACTCCTAGAATGCAAAACGTAATCACGACTTGTCGGAAATGCAAATCAAACACTCCTTTTTAAGAAACAGCCTTTCCGGCAGTAAAGCACTGGCGATCTGGGAAGCGGAGGCCTGAAGCACGGCCGAGCGGATGCTTCATCGAAGCCCCCGGCGGCCCGAAAGCGCAGTGAGCGTCTCCTCACTCCGACGCTCGCGAGGACACCAGTGGTCTTTCATCTTTCAGGGGGAGGGGGGACCTTGGGTCATCGATTAGTATTTCACTTTGCCTGGGACTTGGACATTCACGCCACTGTAGTCCACCATGTACATGGGCCACTGCTGCGAGGAGAGAGAGAGCAAAACGTAGGTTAAAAAAAGGGAGGGGAGAGAGAGAGGGTTATTTATGTGGCCTGCAAGAGTAGTGTGTTTGATTGAGCTGAAAATCCCAGACTTTTACATACATACATACATACATACATACATACATACATACATACATACATACATACATACACACATACACATATATATATATATATATATATATATATATACACACACACACACACACACACACACACACACACACAGCTGGATGTATACATATAATATATACTCAGGGAGGACTTGTACATATATACTCAGCTGGATTTACCCAAAACATCCATCTAATAGATAACAGATGTACCAGCCCATTTGTGGTTGTGCCGAGTTTGTGGTAGTCATTCTCCAGCCCTCCATGGTGGCACAACACTGGGCCTGATTAATTGGTATAAGCTCAACACCCACAACCAGGCCAATTCACGGACACCGTTAACACTGCGTTTGGAGGAGTCCCGCAAAACTACTTCAGTTTTTTAATTTTCCCTCAAAGTGTGTCACGTACATATAAACTTTCCCTTTCTAATGCAGGAAATGGCAGGGGTTATTAGTCTCTCAGACAGCACAAGGAATAAAGGGCCAAACACTTCAAGACGTCTGACTACAGAATCATCCATCATTATTGTTAATCGGGATTAAACTCGGGGAACGTTTTGTGTTGGCAGGTTTCCATGGCTGCTGGCACGTACCATCACAGGGATCTGATTGGCTGTCGCGGTGGGGTCGGCCTCCGAGGGCCCAGTCACCCGGCTGTTGTCCAGGACTCGCTTGCGCTTACGGCGATTAACGGACACTTCCTTCCCTTCTGCAAACAAAAACGGCAAAACCGTGTAACTTGTTCAGAATAATTAGACCGTGGGAGCTTCCATTATTAGGCTCGCCATTATTGATCACATGGAACTTATGGAAATGTACCTGTGTTACAGGTCTGAGGACACAGCTGGACAAAAGGCCTAAAGAGAGAGAGAGAGAGAGAGAGACAGCAACTTAGATACACTCCATTAAACATTCATCACCTTCAAAAACCATGTGCACTTCCAGAACACATCCGGACATGAACCTTCTTCACTGAATCAGCCATGGCTGGAATGAAAAACAGCTGTACTTACTGTAAGGGGGTTTTGATGTTGATGGTGATGTCATCTCGAGCCTGAAGGATCTTCTCCAATCGAGCTATGTCATAGGTGTTGGGGTTCCTGAAGAGAATGTCATCCGGAAGTCCGCACACCTCCAGGGAATCTGGACTGGCCCGGATCAGCTTGTACGGAACCACAACGGATCGATCCAGACCTAGAGCTTCCCCTAAACACAACATGGAGAAATTCAAAGCAATTATCATTTGCATTGTTTTTGTTCACAGCGAGTAAAGCTAGGGTTAGTGTCCAAATGCACAGCACAGGGCATCTCTACAAACCGTATTTCTTGTTGAACAGTTCTTTCACTTGTTCACGCAGGATGACCTTCTCGCCCATACGACTGACCTCGTCATCATCTGCTGGAACAAAACCATCCACATGTGCTGGGACAAAAGCCAGAGGTTTTCCCAAACGGTATAATTAAAATAGAATTAAAGAGAAGAAAAAAAATTATATATATTAATTTATTACCATTTATGGAGGCATACGCTTTCTTCAGTAATGTGATTCTTCGTGGTGCTAGTTCAGAGAAAAAAAAAATGAATGTGCAGTAGTATTCAACATATACTGAAGTGAGCTGCTTCAATAAAAGTGTTGAGATGAGATCACAGAATATGTACCTGGTTTGGGAATAAGTCCTTGAAAAGGCCTGTAAAAATACAAAAGGCTCAGTTATTTTGTTTGTTTGTGTGTAGTATAATGTTACCTACTGATTATGATAGTGTTGGTGTTTTTTTGGGGGTGGGGCTTCTTTATTTGTTTGTTTACTTTTTTTGCTTTATACAAAAAAAAAAGATTGCACCTCATAATGGTGAAGGAAATCTTATCAGCCACGGCCAGGATTCGTTCCAGGTTCTGTGAGCCGAACGTGCAGGGCTTGCGGAAGGGGATGCCGGGAGGCAGGCCCTCGATGAGCACCGAGCCCGGGTTGCTCTTGATCCGCTTGTAAGGCACTTGCACGGGATACTTGATGCCCAGTGCCTCGCCATACTTCCGGTTGAAGAGGTCCTGGACCTGCTCCCTCAGCGTGTTGGCCAGGTCGATGCGGGACAGCTTAGCTTCGAGACTATCTGTTAACAGGACGACAATGAAGGTGCTCGACCATGGAACCTCGCACAGTTCGAGTGCTTATTTACTGTATTATGTTACAGGGCAGGATACAAAAAAAGCATGTGGTCTCAGGAGGAGTTTGCTACCTGAGAATGCTGGTCTCTTGGAGGCTGGCCCGGGGTCTTCTGCCAGGTTATCTTTGGAGTCCAACTCGGCTGGAAACGAAGGAGGGAAAAAAACACAGCTCAACTACCTGTCGAACGTATCCGATTCGGGACAAGTGACTTTGTTCTCTGTTTACCGGTGTCACCAGCTGGTTGAGATGGAGGCTCATGCTTGAGTTGAGTTTCTGTTAACAACTCTGGCCTAATACAGACAAAACCAAACAAACAAAAATCATTTTTTCCATTCACTGCAGTCAGCGATCATGGACAAACATCAACAACTGGATATCACAAATATGGTCAGGATTCGTGTTCAGAAGCTTTTTAACTCACCGTTTGATAACAAACTGGATCTGGCTACTGGCACTAAGGATCTTCCTCAGTTTGGCTGCTCCAAAGCAGTTGGGCCTCCGAAACGTAATCCCTTCTGGAAGCCCTGTGATGTACAGGTCCTCTGGATACATCTGGAACTTGGAGTAGGGCACCTTAACTGGCTCAGGCAGGCCAAGAACCTCAGCTAGAGCCAAAAACACCATACAGACATTGGGTACTATTAACTGCTACCCCACTTTCCTTTAATGCTTTGAGAAACTTACACCAACTTATACTATAACTATATCAGCAAGTAGTTTTTCAGGTCGGCAAGAAACTTTTTGTGGTGTTTTGTAGTGTCTTAAATCCTACTTCTCTGTTTTTTTCTTTATCTGAAGATCAAATGCATCTGTCGATCAAATGTACATCTATAGTGTTCAATTTCTAACATCAAATTTATCAGATGTACAGATTGCCAAGATGTTGGTGTGAAGACATTCGTGAGAAACTGTTCAGTGGCTCCTCTCACCGTATTTCGTGCTGAAGAGACTCTCCACTTGCTTTCGCAGCTGAAGAATCATCTCTCCAATGTCTTCTAGAAGAAAGGCCAGATAATCACGCCGACTGGCCATAACATTTGATGAAGGCACTTTACAAAAATGAAGCTTTACCTTCAACGACTCTCTTGAGCCCCTGAGGTGTAGATTTCTGCGCCAACACGTCGGCTAAAACACAAAGTTATGAAATGTTCTCCAACACGCCAAGTGGTGACGTTCAGTATGTGGAAGGCTAAACTCTAACAGACTTTGGCTTTTGATTTTCCACTCACCTGTGGTTTACTCCAGTGCTCATTTGTGTAAAGCAGACTTCAAAATAACATTGAATGAAATTAATCAAATGAAATCATGAATGGTGAGTTAATATGAACACTTCAACTCCAGCTGTGCACCCACAGGTCATTTCCAGTTTAGACGTCAGATTATGTTGCCTTTTGTCATCAATAAAGCAATTAAAGAGAGTTTGGTATCCTAAATTATGATTTTGAATACACAATATGACTATACGAGTTGAGTGATCTTATTACCTCACATTTATCAGTATTTTTGGGGGGTTCCAGGAGAATCTAAACTAAGACTGCTGGGTTTTTGGGTTACTGGACTGGGAATCTAAGGTAGGAACGGTTTTATTGCTGGGCTTTTGGGGTTGTTGAATTGGGAATAGACACAAGAACACACAAGGAGGGAGGGTGGAGTCGAGTATCAGACCATGGTTCACACTACTGCGTGGACAGCAGATGGGTTTGATCCTGGGACACTCACATCGCTCCACCTGCTTGTGTAATTACAGGAAAAAACCCCAAATGTCTTACGCAGGCTAATTCTGGAGCAGCGTAGTTTTGAAAAGGCAAGTCATCCTGTATGTTTCCTCACTTCAGACGCACCGTTATTGTTTTAAGACACCATGGGCCTAATCACTCAGAAGGGGTCAAGCTTCATTCCTAGACTAAAGTCTTTCAGTGACGATCCAATTCTTGATCCGGGTCAAAAAATAAAATAAAATAAAAAAGGCCCTGGTGTATAAAATCTGCAATACATCAATTTTAAAGCCAATTTTCTTATTGCAAGGGGCCATTTCTGGATGCTGCCTTTTCAGCATGGATTATGACTTTTACCAGGCCTTCCTCTCTCATCATGTGTTTTCATTCTACTGTCTAATGTCAATGACGGATATAGCACCATGTTTCAATCTACCAAAGACAGACATATGATGGGCTTTAGTAGCAAACAGCTTAGTCAAAAGAATTTCAGAAAAGTTTGTTCATGAAACCCTTGAGTGAAAAACCTGGTTGAGGGCCAACATGGACTATGTGGGAGTTTAGGTAGCAGTGACTAGGTAGAAGGTTAGGAGAATCTTGGAAAGGTTTCATATTTTTCCTGCTTTCTCCAGAACCCCCTGGAGAGTTCTGAACCCTTGCAGTGCTTTGTCCAGGATCCTGGTGGGAGGAGACGAAGCTGCAGTTACCTGCTAGTGGCTCCAGAGGGCGACGGAGGTCAGGGGTTACTAGGTCAGCCTGAGGCTCAGTCAGCTCCTCTGATGATGCAGCAGACTCTAAGGAGGGGGGGGATTGAACCCATCTCATTAAACAGCATTCTTCTGCATGCAAGTTTATGTGTCTGTTAACACATATTACCCAGAGAACACTCCTTAAATTAAGTCAGTTAAGCTGGAGCCGATATCCATCAGCAACAGAACTGGCCTCCTTCAGTAGGGGAAGGGTCAAAGCCCATACCTGGCACGGTCACCTGAATTATTTCACCATCTGGTGGCTCCATTTTGATCTTTTTCAAAGGGACACAATCTCCCGAAGGCCCTGGAAAGAAAGTTGTGCATACATGTGTATGTATGCATGTGTGTAAAAACTAAAAAAACCTTTTATTTTATGCTTTCACAGAAATTCTGTTTCTCAAAAAAAGTAGATCAGAGTAAAGACTCTGATGAAAATTGAAATTCAATGATAAAACCTCACCTGCTTCACACTCTGCCAAGGGACTAACACAGGAGCTGGTGGATCTTCAAGAAAAAGACATCCAAACAGAACAAAAACATGAGCAATCTGCAGTGTAAACAGTGGTTAGCATTCATGAAGGTTTCTGGCTCTGTAAATACAGCTAAATAGCAGATTCCAAATTCCTCGTACGTTCCAGAGTGCTGTTCCTCATACACGCATCAACAATTGGCTGTTTACTTCGGCGTGTTTTAAAAGCCAATAAGATGAGCTGCCAGCCTCAGTGCCGGCGGGGACATCCACCTACCTGCTGCTGTGGGCGTTGCTCACCAACTCCAGGGCGGAGCTCGGCACCCTCAGGCTTTCTGGGAAACCGTCGTCAGGGCCAGAGCAGTCCTGTTTGCCCTCTTCCTTGGCGACCTTCCCTGCAGCTGATTAACGAATAAGAGAAATGAAGCCCGGATTAAATTTTCACTCATAACCCATAAGACAATAAATGATTTAAAAAAAGAAATCTAAAATCATAACAAATCAGAACCTTAACGGGAGATAGTTTTGCACTCACCCGTGAAGATCCGCTCGTCAAACATTCTGCAAATAAACAAAGCAGTCCAAATAAACAACAAATAAGCAAATATTCCTCAAACAACCATGGTCTGCAAGCAGGCTCACACCTAAACATATTGAGCTGGCTGGTCTGTATGTGGAGCTGCATGAGCAGCGGGAAGTTTCCTCGCCAGGCCAAGCGGCCGGCGTGCGCGCTGGCACGGGCGCTGTGGCGGTTACCACACCCCGTGGGGTGCCGGGCTTTTTGGACGGCTAGGGCCGACCTGCCAGATGGCGCGAGGAGCCTCGGCGCTTTCTTCCCCGAGTCGAATCTCGGAAAATTCGGCGCGGACACCGACGGGCTGCCCCGCCCCGCTCACACTCCGACTGGGAGAGTGAGAAACTGAACTGGAGGGCGAAAATGAATTGGCGGACCGGAAACGGAGGCGCCTCTCTACGTGGTCGTGAAGGAGACGTAATGCTGATGACCTCTGACCTTCTGCTTCAGTGATCAGGTTTATTGTGACACATATTCCTCTTTTATTTGGAAGGACAATTCATTGTTTGAAATCTTTTTGAGGAAGGCAGGGACGCACAAATGGAACAGAAGAATCGGCGCTTTCATGATGCACATGCAGATAAAATAACGTACGTTTCCTACTCATAAAAATAAAGATCAGCTGAAATGTACGTATAGCCAATCTGATGTATTGCCACTGAAAATCCTTACAATTTGCAAGAAGAAAACGTTTTTTTTTATTTCTTAAAATGCCTAAAGTTGCTCGTTATGAACATAAGCCCAGGCCACTTTCTTTTCTAGAGATTATGTGATCTGGGTCAGTTCCTGTATCTTATTAGGGTTCTACCCAAGCTGCCACACATGGATAATATTTTATGATGCTGATGTCTGATAATACAATAAAAGCTACATGGAAGACGTTCGACAAAAGCACAGATTCTTTTAAATGATTCCTTGCATGTCTACATGTCATGTGCTATTTTATGGCTTTTCTTTCCAGTGTATATGAGCACATAAAAGGGGAGGATGGGGCTTCGTTTTTCAGGGATTCGGGTCCCTCAACAAGACAGGAGGGCCTTACCGTTTCACAACAAAGCGGACGCTGTGTCTTTCCTCCAAGATTCGTTTGAGCTTTGGCACTCCGTAGGTGCACGGCCTCTTGAAGGGAATCTTGTCTGGTATCCCGATGATCTCTACGGCTTCGGGATCACAGGCGATCTTCCGGTAGGGCACAGGTACCATGTGATCCAAGCCCAGGGCTTCAGCTGAGGGTTGAAAAAGTGATTATTTTCATTTTGTCTTCACATTTGCCTTCCAAAAAAAAAAAAAAAAAAAAAGACCAAAACAAAACCCTGCACACTTGAGTAATGTGGGTGAACAGATATGGGGAAATGGCTGTGGTTAGGGTTTGAGAAGTGTGTGTGTGTGTGTGTGTGTGTGTGTGTGTGTGTAGTGGTTTGTATGGTGGTTAAAATTCTGAAAGTGAGTGGCTTACCATAGCGACTGTTGAACAGGATCTGCACACATTCTCGTAGTGTGTTAATGTCCTCAGTTTCCCTGATAAACGCGTCCCATTTTTCTGCACAAAACAGGAAACAGTTGTAAAAACGACACCCATGTTCTCCAGGTACACTACAAGGTTCCCAGACAGGTGAGGGTGTAACCAGTAAGCCTGCCGAGTGCTTCACTGGGCCCTGCTGGCTCGATTGGTCTTCCTGGACTTGTCTGGGTGAGGTGGAGGAGACGATTAACGCAGGACCTGACTCTCGACAGGACCCGAGGCGTTCCTGTTGCTCTTTTGAGAGGAGCAGAAGCTGAAAGCCCGGGTGTGCTGGCATGACTCCCGGACCCAGTCTCCTGCCACCCACATACCCAGTGACCCTGGCACCATCCCCTTTCTTTATCCGTCATCGGCCACCAGCAGCGGCTGTAATGGCAGAGTCACGTCTACACACCCGATAGCTATGGCAACCAATGTAGGCCAGATGGTCATTTCTGTGTGTGTGTGTGTGTGTGTGTGAGTTTTGTTTTGTTTTTGTTTTTTTTAAAGAATGATTCATAACCAGTGAATTTAGTAGTCACTATAAATGATGGGAAATCACAGAGCTGAATCAGTCCTTAAACTATGCGGAGTTACTATTGTAAGTTTTCCATGACCATTCCAAAGAAATGCGTGTTACAGACACAATCTGTCTGCGGCATCACAAAGAACATCACACTGTACTCTGGTCTTCTGTCTTGCTCAGGGCCATGTGTTTAACAACAGCAGTGAATGGCTCTTCTTGGCCACTTGCATGCGAGTGTGTGTGTATTTTTCAGTCTGGTGCACACCTGATTTTTCATGGACTATGGAGAACAGAAGGCGCTTGGAGACGTGGATGCTAGGAGGGCTCTGCGCAAGGTCCCCTGCGAGTCCTAGCCGTTCACCTGCAACAGATCCACACAGAATTACATACTCAAGGCATGATAAAACTACAAAACCCACAAGGGCTTCAATCAGGAAGGCATGATAACACCACATCCTTCATACACAGGCTTTGTGTCTATGTGCTTGTTGTCTCTCTCCTAACTCGAAAGGTAGAGAGCAAAAGCTCTAATACACACGGTACATAGTTCTCATAATCAAATGAGCAAAATAATTTTTTCTCATGTTCGAACAGACATCTTTTTCTTCACAGACATACAGTAGTGAGAGTTCCAGGACCTTCCCTATAGCAGAAAGGAAGGAAGCTCTCACCGCCGTCTGAGCCGTCTTTGGCCACAGGCCCCTTCTCATCTCCCGACGCCCACACGGCCATCCGCTCCTTGCCCAGGACGTGCGGGACTGAGGGCTTGATCTCCAGCTTGCCGTCCGGGAGAGGCTGGGAGGACATGGGCATGCCGTACAGGAAGCTGGACAGCACGGACCCGCCCCCGGCCACTTCCGGTGCGGGTGGCTTGGTGGGGGCGTGGCTGCCAGTGCTCTTGGCAACTGCGGGAGAGTGGTGATTGGCTTCTGCGCAGGATTTGCCATCACGCTCCTCTAGTGGCCTGGGTTGAAAAGTACAACCTCACCTCAGACCTGTCTACACTTTCCTTCGAAGAATTTTAAATAAATAATTCAAAATGGCTAATGATGGTATGCAAAGTACAAAAGGGATTAAGCAGTTAGTATTAAGATAACTGTTAGATTTCAGTCATTGTCAATCATACAAGCCTTTCACTGGATTAACTATCCTGTAATATCAATTTATTGCAATTCAGCATACTTAAAATTTTTATCTTTATGTATCATTAGTTAACATTAATTCTTGTTGCCTATGGTTTAACCCCTTTGTATCTGGAAGCGTTGCGTCTCCTGACCGTTTGATGACGAAGCGGATGCGGTTGCTCTGCTCCAGAATCTTCATCAAAGTCTTGGTGTCGTACTCCGCTGGTCGCCTCAGGGTCACGCCGTCGGGCAAACCGTGAACGGTCACGGCGGCCGGATCCTTCTGGATGCACTCGTAAGGCACAGGAACCAGGCTGCTCTTCCCCACAGCCTCACCTGAAACCAGCGACGCGCCAATGACTCGCGCAACCGGCGACAATTCCCTCATTTGCTACCAAGCCAAACGGTTTTAGGCATGTTATTCGAGCGTCGTTTAGCATTTCTGAGACACATGACTCACAGGCCTCGCACCATTTTAGTAATGCGAAGTGTCCTTTAAAAAGAACTGAACGGAGAAGCGGGGAGGAACATCAGGAAAAATGTTTCGGTCTTAGACAACTGGCATGTTCTCACAAACAGGCGAGCAAGAGAGAATGGTGTTCTTACTGTAAAGCACACTGAAGACTTCCTCTACCATCTTCCTCAGAACAAAGATGTTGGAGTGAGCGTCTGCTATGCTTCGCTGCTTCGCTGGCGCGCAGCTCTCCTTGCCTGTGCGGCTGCATTCCGCATCACTAACTTTGGCGTGGGAGTTGACAGAATTTAATGCTTGTAGACAGGACACCCCTGTGGAACACCAGTGGGAAAAGAGATCCAGAGACTCCATGTACCAAACTTTATTTTTGATGTCATGCTTTCCAGGGTTTGCAGTGGATAAAGCAAGTATCTCTCACCACTACTAAAATCCAAAAGTGATTCACTTAAGGATGACAGCTGGCGTAGTTATTAGCACCACCTCATTTGTAGCATATTAGCATATTGTAGATTGGTGGCGACTGACTTTTATTCTTCAACGTTTGCGTGTTTAGTCAGACTATTTTAACGGTAATGGCTAGGAAGCGGATTGCGGGCCGGGCCAGGCCAGAAGACTCACTGCAGAATTTGTGAAATTCCGTCTGTATCTCCTTCCTTGAGTTAAGGAAAATCCGCCCCTTTTCCGTCCCCACGGCGATCACGCTATCTTCATGTACAGTGACACACGCCACCTCAGCGTTTAGCTTGGACATAGCAGAACACTGCAATTACAAACAAAAGGGAAATCAGTCAGAACATCTGGCAAACACGGACCACCTGCGTGTTAATCCTACAAAAAGTCACCTTTTTTAACAGAAACATAACTGTTGCAATAGCCAACCGATTATTAATGTATTGTCATTGACATTACAGAGGATCTGATTAGCTGTTTCAGTTTAACAAAGACGGTAATGATAAAGAGGGCGGGCCGTACCACGGAGTCCAAGGCCGACACCAAGCTGGTGAGGATTTCCTGTCGGGTGGAGACCTGCGATCCCCGGAGGTCAGCGCGAGCACTCGCTCTCAGCCCATCGCAGCCGAGCTTCCGCAGCTGGGCCATCCCTCCTGGAGAAATCGACATCAACATACCGCGTTATAGCACGTACAAGAAAAGATAGACGAACGCGTTCTTTTGTACAATAAAGGGTTAAATGTTGCTCCAGAAAGTTCAAAACGGCGGCTGACCCCAATAATATAGATTAAAATGAGTCGGTATACAACTTTTATAGTTGTTTTGACTCCAGGAGCGAGTAATGATGAATTGTTTAAGCTATTCTGTAAATTCCAATCTAATGCAAGGCAATCCAATCCAATGCAATACCATTGACTTTGATGTGGATTATAGAGAGGCAGACATGACATGAAAACCTGAGGAGAGCAATGGTAAACATGAAGTAGTCCCTTCTCATTAAGGACAACTGCAGTGATGTGTTTGTGCTTCACTTTCCTAAAGGGAGCTGATAGTTTTGGGTTCCACATCAAGTCTTCTTCTAACACATCCTGGGGTTTGAGAAAAGTATTCAAGGATATAAAACCTTTAAGAAGCTTTAAAAAGTGATAGTAATACCCTCTAGCATGCTAATGCCCTGAAATCCGTCACACGAATGTGAAAGTAGCTAATTACGATAAGCCCTCATCAAACCAATTAAAGCTGGTTTAGATTATTGCCTTAAAACCCTTCAGCCTTAATTTGCTCTCCTTGGAAGCAAAGCAAAGGTCTGGGAACGGCAGGCCTCTGAACGCAAGCAGGACTTCCCCTGACTCCGACCTGAATGCCCTTCATGTTGTTCTGGGGCTTCTATCACTGTTGTATCCACCAGAGAAGAATGTTCTCAGTTAACACATCCCTATTCAAATCTAATCAAGGCTCAGTTAAAATCAAAAGACACCCAAAGACACTTTAAAAAAATGTACATAAACGTTAGGACAAAATACAACAGAGATGGGGGGGATCGCAATCCTAATTCCGGGCTCTGCGTTCTCATGGCAACGGCAATCCGTCTCCTTGGAAACTAATCTCGAGGCATGTGAACAATGCAGCCCTGGCCTTTAATCTCTCCAGACACTGGAAGCCATTATCCTAGCCTCCAGGCAAAGCCAAAACCGCACACCAGCCAGCACAGGGAAGCGACGAGGCCTCAGCCATGCTATTACTTGTCTCGATCGGCCCCTCAGCCCAAGGCCTCCAGAGCAAAGCGGCCCCTCTGGAGCTGCTTTCTGAGGCCAAGAGCTGCGAATCACACAGGAGGAAGACGCCAAGTTTCTGCTTTTTTTTTCTTTTACTATTCGTTCATACAAAAATTCATTAAAAAAACACAAACAAAGAGGTCCAATTTTGGTATTGCTTTATCATTTCATAAAAGAATCATAATGGATGTGGAAAAGTGAACTCCTGAGTTTACTTTGGGCCCAAGATGAGAGGTGTTGATATGGTTGATATGATTATATAGTTTTAACTTCTCTGCTTTTAAGATAAATTATGAAATGCTGCTTTGACTAAAAACACTGGTTTGTTTGCTATGTTCCTTTGCACACGGAAAACGCTAGCTACGTTTCATATTCTCTGCGCTTTTCAGTGTTTAAAACTGCTTGTGTTCTATAAAACTGTCCTTTTCAGCATTTAAGCACACAAGTCCACAAAGACTCTCCAGCAGTTTTTTATGGGCATTCCCAAAACGTTACAAGGGCTGGACAGACTGATACGCTTAAGTGCTCAGATTAATGACTTCCGTTACATCAGGAGTCTCGCTGCCCAGACACTGCTATTTTATTCACGCCTCTCCACCCTCGTGGAGACATACTAGAGCTGATCCTTTACTTGTTGAATAATTGCCCATATGGTGCTTAGAGATATTATCATAACCTGAAAGAGGGTATCGTTGATTTCTGAGTGGGTTTTCTTCTCTAATAGGCTTGCAGCTCTCTTTGCTGTTGATGCACAATACTTTTGCTAATACCCCGAACAGCTGATTCCAGTCACAGATCCTTTGAATAACACAACTGTATCTAAGTCAATCAGCTCAATGCTGATCATTGGCTGTTAATTAGTTTTTACGAAGTGCAGGCTTGCCATTGGCCCAAGTCTGTACAAACACTGGCCACTGCTTCATGCACTCATTTCAAGGTGCTAGGGAGTGAAGCAGCTAGGGAGCGAAGAAGCCAGGTTGTGCATCCATATCTGAAGACAACACTCTCCCTTCACAAAGTTTCCCTGACTTCCTCACTTTGCATATGATACAGACAAGATTATTATCAATGGTGAGGAGAGAAGGAAAATGAATAACACACCATAGCACACTCAAAACTATCATGGAGTGAGTATGGGATTATAAGGGACGTGTATTTAATATGTTAAAATTCACTAAGGGATTTTTTTTTCCTTCAAAAGGAAAATAATTATACCGACACAGTACTCTAAATTTCGTTTTAACACTTATCGAAAGCAAATCCTAGATGTGACATTAAGACGTGCAATTTATGTCTACCAATGCAAAATGCTTTTGTACTGCATTTTCCCTCTGTAAATGTTTCTACTGGACGTGATTAGCCTATCTAGAAGATACCTAACAGACACTTAGCTAGCTAACAAAGTCTAATTTGATAATGGTTAATGTACACGGAACCCCAGCCGACTAATATTGGCTACTTTGTACTGTAAAATGACCGGGGGAAAAGTCCCCAATAAAGATGCGAGCGAAGTGAAATGTCCTCGGTTTAAAGTGACATGTCCAGTTATGCATATTTTACTACAATTAGCCACTACGACTAAGATAGTGGTCGATTAGCTAACAGGAGATATGAGCATTTTGACATTGTAAACATGACCTTCTCAGTTCGACGACAGTTCGTCGTTATCTATATTAATGCGCGAATAAGCGCAGTTTTCGTGGCGAAAACGGTTTTAAACATTTATCACATCTAGCTAGCTAACAGTAACAGCAACAATGGAACTGTTCAGTTTCTGCAACTTGCTAGCAGTGAAATCGTGTTGCATTTTCGACATGGAAAAGATCACTGGAATAGAGGGTACACATAGCAATAGCCTAAAATAAGACATCGGACCAACGTATCCTTCCTTACTCGCCAAGACTCGCATTAATTTGCACTATACGCACAAAAAACAACGCATCGAGTGCCGTCTTTTCTCGTAGAAAATATTAGCTTGATAGCTACTTTGCTAGCTAACACTCCAAACATTCGCTAGCTAGCCATCCTCCTCCCCCCAGAATTATAATCTGTAATTTCACCATTTGAATAGCCATAAAAAGTCACGTGTTTGAGAAAGATAAACGTTATTATCTAGTTATAAGTAAATAAAACAGAAGCCGAGCAAATTTCTTAGTAGTTTTCCCGTTTTAATTACCTTAATGCTGTCAATCCCGGAATAGGTTTATTCTCCGTTTAATCCAATAGTGAGGGCGGAATTCCCATCTAAAGAAAAGCGATAGCGAGTTTATGAAATCTCATAATCTGGAGCATGTTCCTTTTCTTTGTTGCTTGTTTGAATATTTTCGGTGAGATTATTTTGTCTATTTTCGTCCTTTTCTTTCTGTTTTCTATAACAGAGGAGAGTGTCCCCTTTCCCCTTTCTTTGTTCTGTAATCCAGTAAAATTGAAACTCATTCGCCTCCGCTAATCCCAGCCCAACTCAACAACAGCATCTATTGGCTGTAATTTACATACAGGATTAAAGAACCATTTGGAAACCACGGGGGAAACTTGCTGAGGAAGAAATGCTGTCAGTGATTTGATAAATGTTTGCAACAAATACTTTTACCATATTGTAACAGATCTACATCTTTATCTCACTTGTATCCCCTTTTCGTTTTGTTTTTGCCCTGTTCTCTGCTCTGGACAAGACATACATTTAATTAGGAATTGATTATTTAAAGTAACAAACACATGTCTACCCTGTTTTATTATAGCTGCAACCTATTTAGACATTTTTCATGTTAGGATTTTAACATACTAACCTTGTTTACGGCATACAAGTTATGACATGAAAAAACTTTAAGCACACTTTGAAAAAAATGGAGAATGTTAAATAAATATGTATAAAAATAGTCGAATGGTAGCATAGATCTTTAAAGCAGAAATGACATCATACTTCAATATTTTATTGGGCTAAATGATCATCCTTTGTACAGTCTTGAACGCAACGTTAAGAGGAAGTAAACTAGTCGTAACTAAATGCATACATGTCTTTTCCCTCTGATTTCTACTATGATCTTTAAAATAATTTGATAAGGTAGTATGTAAAATTACAGAAAGTTCGCCCCCTGTTGTCCTTTCGGAGAATCATCACTGCCAGATGTTCAGTGGGTTATTTTAGAACAAAAGTTTTACAGAAGCATCAAATAACTTGCGGGAAAATAATCCACCAAAACTCGGAAACTATTTGCAATGCCACACCAAAGGATTTTTACTTACCTTATATATTTGTCAGTTAACATGGATATTGGAAATATGCTATTTTTAAATTTAACAAGAGGGTGATTTGCATCCAGGTCTTACAATACCAAATATTAAACACATTTCAATGTTTGCTCTTTCGTTGTTTTTGTGGTTTGCATTTATGCATTGTGTACCTTGTTATTAAATGAAAAAATGGGAATAAACTATATAGATCTCTGCACTGATAAATAAAATAAAAAATAATAGTAAAAAAAAAACAACCACACAAGACCTTTGCTTTATTTATGTTTAATGATTGAATCTCAGTAACCATTACAGCTAGAGTAAAGAAAGTAAACCACTTTCTAACAGATAAAAGACCATCTGAGTCCAACAACATTTTGACGCTTCATTTGCAAAACCTGGGGCCAGCCCTATCTTTTAGCTGTTCTTGCTGCTAAGAAACATTCATTGTTTTAAATGGTCCTCACACCATGAGTGACCAGAATTGAGCCAAATACTGTAGTGGGGTAAATTTAAGGTCTCTGTCTGTTTTGTTCAAATTCATCTGCTAGCGTTTCAAATACAGCGCAGTTTTGAAGGGTCTGGTATGCCTCGTTTGAGTGATCTGGGGTTTCTACAGATCAGAAACAAGCAGTAAGACGCCGGACATCTGAAGTAAGAGATCAGAGATTCCGTCTTTTTCGTTGTTGAATTAAATGATGGAGGATCAAAATCTAAATTTACTTCACACCTGGGCAGTGAGTAGTTGCAGTATACTGTATCTCAACACATACATATACAGTAATAATAAAGCAGTACTACTGAAGTTCAGATTCTGCTTTTAAGTTTGTATAATCTATATGAGCTTTAAGATGTTTTATCAAGTGTTCTTTGTAAATGTCATAAGGGCATCATGTCAACTTCTGTTTATTTGAAACGCTGGCATCCATAACGCTGTGATGCACTTTTTCTTTAGTACAGATACACGGCATACTGGCACATGGCTGAATACTGCGGCATACATAAAGTACATTAAAAAATAATAACACAACAAGCCCCAATGCCCTGTCGCTTTTACTCAGGATTTCACTACACAGTCTAAGGAAGAGTTTCAAGCTCAAAAACCAGATCAGTCTGTCTCCAATAGCACGAAAGGCAAATAAATTAAAGAAGTAGAATTCAGGGCCATTGTCGCACTAGGCTGTGACCGTTTCACGCTCTAGGGCTCTCCTTTTCTGGCAAGCTCTCTAATGTCAGCACTGCCTTATGGAGGGTGTTGGGCGTTTCTGCCCGTGCACTCCCATTCTCTCAGAGCGGATATCGTTGTCCGTATGGGAGGTAGTGTACAGGGTGAGCCAGTAGGCCTGGTCTGCAACCGTAACCATAATGTACTGCTTCAGTTGTTTGCTTTGCTTGTTTGTTAAATGGTATCTTGCATCTTTTTACATGAACTTTACGTGGTTTCCGTCGATTGGAATCGAGCTGTCATTTCGGTGTTAACCGTGAAAAGAAAAGCAAACATGTCCAGGTGCTTAGTGTGAGGTCCAAGCGTCAAATGTGGCTTCTGTTTCTGCGCCGGCCCTTCTCTTCCTCAGACACTTTGCTTCAGTGGACCCCATTATCAGTGCTGGCCCTACAAACATAACAAACACGACACCATGGCAACAAGAGATACTGTCCGTTACGTACAGCAAGTAGGAGTAACAAACATTTATGATGTTGGTGAATGCCAAGGAATGTTAAGACATGGAGAAAATATCACGCGATGGATGTGCAGTTAGTGAGGGAATATACGCTGAATTAGCATGAAGGAGTTTATTTGGTGCTGGTTTCAACCTCTTCCGTGAAGGTAGCATCTCGCTGATGGATCCCATTTGCAGAATTTGCACCGCTGTGAGCCTGTGGGCCAAGTGGAAAACAGGTCCAGTTCAGCACGGAGTCGACTGGATGCAGGAAGACCATGAGGCTAAATTCACCTCATACCCAGGTGGCAAAGTGGAAGCTCCACTGTATCCTGCCACACTCAGACCAAACAGCACTCTGTTATTACAGCTGAAAATCAAACAGGGACCATGCGAGCGCAGAGGTGGGGTTGGCCAGGGAGGGGAGGGTAGGGCGGGGGCAGTGGGCGGAGTTACCTGGCTCTTCTCGGGCCGTGTGCGCATGGCCTGCACCAGCTGGTCCACGTGCTGGTTGTGCTCCAGCGCACTCCGCAGTGCCTCCTCCGTGCTGGCCAGACGCTGCCGTAGGTGGGCCACCTCCACGTCTGCGCCCGACGCCTCCAGCATGGAGTGGCGCCGGTGGTCCGGAGACAATCTCTCACGCCCCTGCCGTTGGGTGGAGGCAAACGAGGGCCAGGGGTACAGACACACAAAGCAAAAGGGTGTAGGGGTGGGGGGTGGAGCACAGATATGTGAAGCAAAACGGGGGTGGGGGGGTGGTCGTGATGAAGCAAAAACAAACAGCGGGTGAGGAGCTGTAGCTCGATGTATTTGGAGTGGCTGTGGGTGCCAGAGCACAGGCCTGAGCAGCTCTAACATAAACCACATCCTCACCCAAAATACCATTTGAGCTTACAGAATGTTGTATTTACATTTTCAGCAAAGTCAACAAAGTCAAACTGAATGTAAATTAGCGGCCCAGTTAGCGCGAGCAAACGCAGTCATGCTACTCGCTGCCCGATGGGTTCCAGTCAACCGTTAGCATGACACAACTCCCGCCATGCTAACTGTGACCGTGTTCATTAGCTGTTAGCGGCGTTAGCGTATCTAGCTGTTAGCGGCATTAGCGCAGGGCCCACCAGCAGCAGTAGTTTCTCCCTCAGGGTCCTGATGTCGTCCTGCAGTTTCTGCTCCTTCATCCGCCACTCGGCCTTGCGCCCCTCGCGACCCAGGTCATGGTCCAGGCCTGGTGAGTGGCGAGGTGAGTCCAGCAGCAATACACGCAGCTCGTTCAGGCTCCTGATCCACACACACACACACACACACACACACACACACATCCAAAGCTGTTATGTGATTGTTTTTTACTGCTCAGGTCAATAGCAGGATTTCATAGCTGGTCATTAACAAAATTTTGCAGTTAGCAAATTCCACCATAGTCTGATGCATCTTCTTGATCATGAATGATCACCACCGGTGCCGACGGCACTCCCAAGTCAGGATGCGCCATTGATCCGAGAGGTTAAATAACACTTAAGGCAGAGTTTTAATCAGACCGATTGTCCTCATTAACCGAAATGGCTCTTAAGTGGATTAAAGAGAGGAAGAGCCATGGAAACAAATCGTGCAGGCTGGTCAGCAATGCCTGCCAGGGTCCTGGAGCTATCACAGACCAGACGTGGTGTGGCAAGAGGAGGAAGGAAGAGTGTGTGTGCGCGTGTGTGTGTGTGTGTGCGTGTGAAAGTGGAAGGAATGATGGAGGTGTACTTTTGTGCACCTGAAGTGTTTTAAAGCTTTAAATCAGACTCCTTGATTTTTCTATCAGAGCAGGTTTTGAACCAACAGGCACCCACCTCTCTTTCTTTAGGAGCTCCTGGCTAATGATCACCAGTTGGCCAGAGGCATCGTGGGATTTCTTGCTCAGGGTCTCCAGCTCCACCTCCAGACGCACCTTTTCTCTGAGAAGCCCATCCGCCTTCTTCTCCCCCCGGCGGACCTTCTCCTCCACAGCTACAAGCGTGACGCGGTCAGAGAGAGGGCCATGGTGCACCGCATCATCACAGTTATTGTAACAGGATTGAGAAAATACAATCTGGAGCATTTTATTCTTTACCTGTTATTTGTGTTTTTAGGTCATCCACTTGTTTTGTAAGAGTGGACACTTCTTTTTCTCTTTTTGCCAGTTTCTCCAATGTTTCTATAAAAACATGAAAAGCAGAAACTGCTTTACAGTGACATTTCTGTATTTTACTTTAAAAGTGTATCGAAAAGTATATTTTGTACAAAAGTGTATTTTACTATCCTAGTCATCCACATTATTCAAAGTGATCAAAGTGATTTTTTCACACAAGAGCTGCTTAAATTAGCTTCCATGGTAATTCAAAGAAAAACATACCACAATTTATTTATTATATCACTTTGAACAATGACAAACCTTCCATATTTTGCTTCAACTTAATCTTTTCTTCAGAGTTGTCGTTATTTTCTATCATCTGACAGAAAGAAGAAAGTTTCAGTTAGTATAAACTCCAAATCAAAACCATTTTTTATTTTTTTCAATCTGTACCATATAAATATCTGCAACAAATACAGACACACATCAGGCAATCCCATTTCATCACTGTGAAAAGGAGCAAGATTCATTAAGATCATAAACCTCTGATGATATGGTATCAATGTTGTTTATATCGATATATTGTAACACCCAGACAGCTAAGACTCACGTTGGCGTCATCGGTGGTGTGGTTAGCCTCCATGGCGTGCAGCCGGTTCTCGCTGACCCTCAGTTTCTCCTCCAGCAAGAGGATCTCAGCGCGGCTCTGGGCCTCCGCGTTCTGCAGCGCTTCATAGTCCACCATTTTCTTCTCGGCCAGGTCCAGCTTCTCTCTGAGCATGTGCGTGGTGCAACCCTGCTCGTCGTGGGCTCTTTCCAGCTCGGTGACCCTAAGCTCCGCCTTCTGCAGCTTCTCCGTCACCTCACGGAGCTCCACGGCGTGCTGGCCGCCCCGGGCCTCCACCTGCGCCCGGTTGTTCTCCTCGCTCTCGTCTAGCTGATCGCGCAGCTCCTGCACTTTGGCGCGGAGATCTTCGCGTTCCTTGGCCAGCACGGCCACCTCAATCTCGTGCTTGGCCTTCATGTTCTCCACCTCCAGCTGCTTCTCCATCCTCAGGCTCTCCACGGCGGCCCTCGTCTCAGGCGCAGGGCCCTCGCCGTCTCCGCTGGGGCCACTGCCGTCGCCGGGACCTCCTCGCTCGCCCATCAGCGACGCCTTCAGCTCCTCCAGGGCACGCTGGTGATCGCCCACCAGGGCGTCCAGCTTGGCTTTCCAGCTGTCCATCATCTCCATGTTCTCGCGCGTGGCCTGCTGCAGCCGCTGCCGCAGGTCGGCGATCTCCTGCGCCTGCCGTTCGCCCGTTGCCCGGAGGCGGGAAGTCTCCTGCTGGCTGGCGGCCAACTGGGCCTCGTAGCGCTCCCGCAGCTGGGCGCTCTCCTCACGCCTCTCCCGCAGCCGCTCCTGCAGGGCCAGGGCCTCCTCGCTGGCTGCAGGCCCCGCATCCTCGCCGGGTGAGGGCGATGCCCTCTGCAGTCGGGCCTGGAGCCCATCCACCTCAGCCCTGCGCAGAGCCAGCTCCTCCTCCAGCTGCATCACCCGGCTCTTCTCTTCCACTGTGGTTTGCTGGAGAACATGGAAGAGATCCTTACCCAAATGCCTGTTCCTACCCCTCGTGCTCAGGCCTCCGGTCCCTGCTGTTTGGGGGCTACACTTGTCCTTTCTCTACTGAAATATTTATTAGCTCAACCCAGAAATATGAATGGGACACTAATAAGGTGGAAGATTTAGGGTGCTTTGCCTCATTCCAACAGTCTATTAGCTAAGAAAGTTTATGGAGCTTCACTAATAGCAGTCATAATTCAAATTTGTTTAAATTGGATTATTACTAATTGACAGTGTCAAATGTCCTGCAGCGTAGCCCGCCAACACAAGGGAACCTTCTGGCTTGCTCTGAAGCACCGGGAGTGCATCAGTGAGCCTGTGCAAACTCAACGGCCTTCCATTTCGTGCAAAAGGCAAGGCCCCGCCCCCAGCCCAACCCACCAGCTCCGCCTCCCGCCCATGTCGACATGCCCAGAAAGTGCAGCTTGCAAGAGGGAAGGAGGCAGACCCGAGCAAGCCATTCTCTGTGTTCTGTTCCGAGAAGCAGCCAAGCGGATATGAGATGATGCAGAAAATTCAAGGCATACACGCACACACCCGTACACACACACACACACACACACACATTCACAGACGCTCAGACAAAATAGCATCTACAAGCTGTTAAAGAAGAACCAATCAAAGGATGCCATTTTTGACAGAAAGAGACCTGAAGTAGTGTTAGTCTTCAGAGACGAGCCGTACAGATGTAAACTGATTGTTTACTTGCTTTTTTCAAAGCAAAACACTGGTGAGACATGCTGTCATCTGACAGCACTAGAAGCATTTTAAGATGCACTCCCCAGACAGAAGAGAAAAGAGAGAAATCACACCACACTTTTTTTTTTTTAGTGTTCGCTGTCGATTTAGGAAGAAGCTTTGTGAGCTCAGACTACTGAAGAAATGCACAGAGAATTAGTGGATTGCTCCGTTTTGGTTCACCTGGATCCTCCACCGCCTGGGTGCCGGCGGAAGTCGCCTTCGGCCCTGTTAATAAACAGCAGAGCTTCAGAACGGCCGCTGTGCAAAGCGGCGTCCCTCGGTGAAACCCTCCAGTGTACCCTAACCCTAACCCTTACGCTTAATCCACAGCGATGTCAGCTGACGCGTCAAAGGCAGACAAATTTCATTTGCAAATTGCAACGACTACGTGGGGGAAAAAAACCCAGACACCTAGTACTCCAGCGGTACTCCGGCGGTACTCCGGCGGTACTCCGGCGATACTCCGGCGGTACTCCGGCGATACTCCGGCAGGCTCGATGTGAAGGCATTCTTCTTTAGAAGTTCTTTAGTTTTGACACACTGAATGTGCGTGGCAGCTAAAGAACATAAACACTCTGCACGTGAGCGAGTTCACGGGAGGCTGCTGCACCGCTGCATAAGAGATGCAGGGAAAATCTGACCATGGAGGTGGGGGGGGGGTTGTTCTCGGACACGCCGACGCTGTGAACACAGCTGGGCGTGATCAGATCATGTCTCAGCAGCAGATGCAAAATTAGGTTACTGTGGCAGGTTGGAGTCAGAGTTTGAGCTATAATCTGCAGCATGCCTTCCACTTTTAATAGACTCCCAGCACCCAGATAAGATGGATAGCCTTAAGCAGAATAATAATTCGGCTTAATAATTTGTTCAAAGTACGGTGATAAGCCAGGCTTAAATTTAGACGTATGAATTAACATGTGGTCTTTTATGTTAAGGAAACCGATAGAATTCTTTTGTTTACTATTCACTGCAGTTCAAAGCGATTCCACTCAAGCTCCAAATATGCATGGCACATGGAAAGTTGTAGTTACACGTGAATGATGGAGACCTTAAAATGTTCAGCGTGACTAAAAGCTCAAGCAAAGGGCAAGTGCATTGTGGGATTGTGGGACAGGACCGTCCCCAAGGACGCGCCGGGGTACAGCTACAGGCGGTATGGGAACATCTAGTCTTGCTACACGCTTTACCATCGTCTCCTCTAACTCTCTCTGGAGCTTCTCTGCTTTGGACTTTTCCAAACGCAGAGTGCGCTCGAGCTGCCGAATACGGGCGTGCTCCAGCTTGGTCTGAGTCTATAGAAAAAGAGAGAGAGAGAGAGAGAGAGAGAAAGAGAACAAGGAAAAGAGGGAAGAAAGAGAAGAGAGAACGAAAGAAAAAGAGAAGCAGAGAAAAAGAAGGAAGAAGGGAAAGAGAGAGAGAGCAGAGAGAGAGAGAGAGAGAACAAAGAGAGAGAAAAACAAAAGGGAGAGAGGAGAGCGAAAAAGTGTACAAAGACAGAGAAGACAGGAAAGGAGGAACAAAGAGAGTGAAGAAACAGAGGGAAAAGGAAGACAAACAGGAGAGACAAACACATACGAGCAGATACCACTTCAACTTTATGAAAAGTCATTAGAGAAACGAGTTTTCCCTTCATAAAGCTGAGCAGAGAGGTGAGCTGAAGGAGGACTAGCCCTGCTCCGAGACTCTCACAGGGGCTAGCATGACCCAGGAGATCTGCATAATGTCCACTTCTCACAAAGTAAAAAGAACAGTTTCAGATTATAGTCTTGGGTACATTCTTCTTCAGTTATTCACGATAATACATGTACATTAGTTCAGTAGTATATTTAGTATATTTAGTATACTGTAGGGTGTTTCCCTAGCATTTCTCAAAGCTGGGTGGTGATTAGAGCTGTGTGCTTTAATTATTATTTGTGCAGTAAATACCTCGAGGTCTCCTTTGGTGATGGACTCCTCCTCAACTCTGAACTGAAGGTCTTCCACTTTCCTGCCATAGCACATAACAACCACTAGGAGTCAGTAAAACATCTCATTTTGGAGTGCAAAGCATTGTACAAGAACAATAGCACTATAACAGCAAAGACACTGCACTGACAGTAAGAAGGGGTGGGGGGATTACCTTCTCTCTTCTTCAAGCTGATTGGCCAATTCCACTTTGTCTCTCTGTGCACTGGCCAATAAGGTTCGTACTTGCTGCAGGTTGTTCTCTGCCTCTGTTGCATACTAAATTAGACACCAAAAGAAGCATTTATGAGGACTTCTTGAAACATTATTTTTTTCTATTGAGATCAACAGAAATATCTGTTGAGATATTACAGAAACACCTAGCAGTCATAAACTGTCCTTTTCTTCCAATAGTCTCTATTTAAAAATGACTTGTACCTCTGTCAGAGTCCATGTCCTGTGACATAGTCAGCTATGATGCAACACAGCCAGTGGGACTGACACACCTCTGTTTGTGTGTGTGTGTGTGTGTGTGTGTGTGATAATACGTGATTATGTTGTGAAAGTCAATATTTGTTTATATTAGATTTTACATTGTTCAAAGTAGCCACCCTTTACAATCTTTACACCCTTGCAGAGCACTTAAAGGGTGAGGGACTAAGGTTCTGAGGTTCTGAAAGAAAATGTTTTGCTGAAGGTGGATCTACAATTAATTGTTTGTACATGTGTGTGTTTATATGTAGCCAAACACCCTTACAAATTTAGATTTGTCTTAGAAACAAATTTAAACATAATCCATCAGTCCTTATTCCTATTAAAAACATACTTTCGGTCAGGTGTGTCCAAATGTTTGAGTGGTACTGTGTGTGTGTGTGTGTATATATTTTTGCATGTGTATATGCATTTATGGGTGGGTATGTGAGTGTGTGTATTTGTGTATCTTCGTGTCTTTGTGTGTGAGACACACACACACCTGCAGGTGCTGAGTCTTCAGTGTGCTGAGCTCTTTCTCCACCTCACAGATGTGGCTGGTTGCCTTGGCAACCTCAGCGCGCTCTAGGTCGCGTTCGGCCAGCAGCTGCTCGATGTGCTGCTGCTTCTCCTTCAGTGCCTCCTGCAGGGCCGTCGTTCCCGAGATCTTGCGCGCGTACCGTGACGACGTCTCCGTCAGCTGCGCGGGAGCAGAGGGCTCGGCGTGAGCTTCCTACACCTTCCTACACTCCCACCTCAGATCACGCCTCCACGGGGGAGGAGGAACAAACTTTTTCAGGTTTGTTCCGTTTTATCTACATTACATTTACATTTTGCAACCAATTCAGCTGATGAAGTTATGATTTATTTTGCATATCCATAAAGGAACTATTTAAGTCCTAAAAAAGGAAATCAACCTACTGAATGAGTACAAGAAGCACTAAACCACCCTCTGTACCCGCCCCTTCTGTGTCCCCGCCTCTATCCCCGCTCCTCTCACCAGGCCGGTGCGGCTGGGCCGGCCCCCGACGCTGGAGGCCACGGAGCTGACCGAGCTGATGGAGGAGCTGCTGGGGCTGTGGGCCAGCGAGGACACGCCCATGGCCACGCGCTTGCTCTTCTTGGCCTTGGCTGGGCTGGTGGACGGGAAGCCGATGCGGATCACCTTGTGGATGGGGGCGAACAGGCCGAATTTGGGCGGGCACTGAAAGTACCTGGAGGGGGAGTGACATAAGCAGGTGAGTGATGGGAGGAGCTTGGGGGGGGGGGGGCTTAAAAAAACAAACCTGAAGAGATTCTGGAAGCTCGAGATGTTTAAAGCAACATGGCCTTCCAGCCTTAACAGTGTGGATGAGTAACTAACAATGTTAACACTATTGTCATTACTGTCATGTTTCTTGTTAAAGCGTCTTGTTTATGCGAAAAGCCTTTGATCTTCGTGCTCCGAAGGTAATCAGCATGGTGATTGTGTAATTTTTTGGTTTCTTCAGGACACAGTTTATTGTATCTCTTTGTAATAAACAGCTCTTGTAGTGACACATGAGTAGGACTGGTTAACCATGACTAATGATTTAGGGCCTGTAATTTTAGCTGCTTTAATAAATGAACATCTTGGTCAGATGCATCCAACAGTACTATAATTACTCTTTGCTAAGAGAGAGAGAAAGAAAGAGAGAGAGAGAAAGAAAGAGAGAAAGAAAAGGAGAGAGAGAGAGAGAGAGAGAGAGATAACCTCACATCTTTACCAAGAACCCTTCAGGAGCTTGGTAATTATCTCTCTCAGCCCTTTCTTGCCTTTGGCTGGTCTGAACTTAAAGATAGAGCTGAAGCTGAATCTCCATGCCTAATCATTTAAGTCAGTCTCTCATATTAACTTAATATTGTATTAGAAAAACCTTGGAAGTTCTCCACTCTAATTCTTTTGTAATTAGACTGAGGTAAGATTTACGTTAATTGCATTCAGAGAACAAACTGCACATACTAAACCTGAGTATAACACCAGCCAGAAGCAGGAAAGGCATTTTTCAGGCCTCTTTGATGTCTCGTTTGTCATACAGCACTACAGTGTTGGGTACGAAGGCCAGTTTTGGAGGCCTGGAGGCCCTGGTGCATTGTGGAGGTGCAGGGCGGACCTGGTCCCAGCCACGGCTCCGTCGTTCTTCCCCAGAGGCTCGTCCAGCTCCACGCCGCACCACTCGCCCTTGGCGAAGTCCGTCTCGCCCACGTAGCGCACCACGCCCGTCTTGGTCCCGCCCACCTGAGCAAAGCAAGATCCTGTCAAATTCAGTGACTTAACATTATCAGACTGTGGGAGTGTCCCTGAGCTGAACACTGGGGCGTAGCTGAACATGACTGGAGCATCCGATCTGTTCTGTAACCCATCCAGCATGCCATACACTCAGACCAACCTGGGCAGTGCTTACACACACATCCCCTGCACACACACATAAAAACACACACAAACGGGGAGTTCAGCAGTATCGGGCGGGAGAGGTGGGGGGGGGGGGGGTGGATGTGTGTCTCTGATTCCAAGCAGATCACATGAATGGCTTTCCTGCTAAATTATGCATCACATCAAACCCAGGAATGCAGTGTGGACGACAGCCCAAAAGTGCGTGGAGAAAAGAGGTGCAATCGGAGAGCGGCTGAGGTTGTTCAAGCCCCTGCACAGTAGGCTCCACGCACCACCCTACCTCCCTCCACACACCACCCTACCTCCCTCCACACACCACCCTACCTGCCTCCACACACCACGTTTAGTCACAAGATCCAAGTAGCTGTTTCAAGCCAAACAAATATAGAGAAAGACCAGTTCATACAATCTGTTGCTCTTTTAGACATAAATATCCCTGAGTAAATAAACAGCATGTTCATTTTACACATAAAACAATTAAAGAGCAAATAATATATAATGTCATGTATGTAATGTATGTCAAATTCAGTACATGACATGATCTAGAGTCTTGCAGCACTCGCTTATTACACAAGTTGCTACTTTGTACTGAGATTTTTTAATTGTAATATTTTTCAATGCTGACTCCCATGGCAAAGAACTCAAACCATCAAAAGTCAGGAAACAAACCACTCCTTTGCATCATTTCCACATCAGTAGAACGATCCTAAACCAAACCATGTTTGTCCAATAAATGCAACCATGGTAACATTATTTTAACAGCAGCTCAATACTTTAGTCTTACCCAGGAAACAAAGGCATTTTGTCTGTCATGGACAGAGAAGGACTCGGTCACCGTTACAGTGTTTCACATCACAGTCGCTGAGCCCAAGGCCCAGACAGAAGGCCTTTTGTGTGAACAAACTTGAATCTAGCTAAAAGCTAACCCTCACACACAACGTGATGGGGAACATCTATACACAAGAGCATGTCTCCTTCTACTGCGTCTGCCTAGCAGAACAGAAAGACCATGGAAAAGGAATTAGCGCTCTGCAGATGTGAGTTTGTGTGACGCCAGGTTTTTTTTCCTTTCTGTGAGAAAGGAAATAGCTGAGACAGCATCACTCCATATGTGGCAGTACTGACACAGAGTGAAGAATAAAGTCATACCAGCAACAGGTACTGGTACAGTCATTTGCAGTACAGTTACAGGCACAGTCATTCCCACTACAGTTACTGCTACAGTCATTCCCCACTACAGTTGGTATGGTGGTAAATAAAAGGGACTGGTGGAGAAAATACCCTCAACAGCCCATCAGATCCTGTCAGTACTGTGTGTGTGTGTGTGTGTGTGTGTGTTCGCCCCACACCTGACGTGGCAGTTTAGTCATGATCAGCTCTGACACAGATAAGGTGAGAGACTGGCCATTCCTACCACGTCTTCCATCCTAAACCCTCCGCTAGTGTTTACTTTCACACTCTCTCCCAACTTGTGATTATTGTCATGTAGGAACTGTTTAGTCAGGCCCCAAACTCACAGCAAGCATGATTCACTGAGAGAAAGCAAAAAAAAGCAAAAACTTCACAACTTCTAGCGAATCTGCACGAGACAAAGATCCAAGACGTGGGAAAAGCCACACGCCTCTGCTCAACCGTGGCAAGGAAGAGCCAGCAGATCAAACCCCGAGCAGAGAGGTCCGTCTCAGCCAGGCCACCTCACTGCCTGCTGTGGTGGCTGTACTGCATTACAGAGATAATACGGTAACAAAAGTATAATACTGCAGCTCACACACACACACACACACACACACACACACACACACACACACACACACACACACACACACACACACACACA
>JAOXYF010000003.1:2744126-2774402 GCA_028565775.1 Sternarchorhynchus goeldii | reverse complement strand
CACACACACACACACACACACACACACACACACACACACACACACACACACACACACACACACACACACAGCCTCTGCCCTGATTCTCAGTGTACCGCAGTGTTGAGATCAGGCAGATTGTCTGCATAAGCTTCTACACACTTGTGATCCGGCACTGGCTGTGGGGAGAGTCTGCAGAGTGTAAGTGCTCCGCTGGCTGACACAGCTTCTGAGGATCAGACAGACATGGAGCCTCTACACACAGCTGCTCTAACGATACATAATAAAATGCTGGTGGTGACCAGTAAAACATATAGATAGTGTTTCTACATGATGTACTGTACAGTTACATGTGCATATAACCCTCTGGTGACATCTGGCTTAAAAAACTGGACTTCCAGTGGTGAGCGTCATCTGTTACTCATACCCGACTCGCCGGTTAGAACCGACCCTGGATGCAGCGCCTCAGGAGGTTCCAGAAAGAACCGGGAAACAAGTTGGAACAGTTGCACCTAGAGCCCTGCGTGCACCTCAAAACAGCTTGTAACAGCAGCTGCTGAAATGTTCCTTACATCCATAGAGTCAACACAACTGCGCTCTGAGACTGGCTGAGAGGAACGCGGTGCCGGTGATCTCCAGGACGACGGCCCAAGCTCGCGGTTCACACAGTGCTGGGTGGACTGGAGTGGAAGAAATGGACAAGCAGATGGACTAGGGGTTGGCAGTGTGCCAAGCTAAGGCTATACGCATATTACCAGTGACTCAAATCTGATTGTATTTTTAATGTAACACAGATCTGAGTTGTTGTTGGGTTTTGTTCAGGGGCGTACTGAGAAATCTGATCTTTTCAAATCAAATCAAACTTTGTATGTGGTCCTCGATCAGATGTGTTACATTACCAGTTTGTGGCCTGGCGGCGTGAATGAGAACAGCCAGAACCAGCAGGTCGGCAAAACAGCAACGAAACAGAGCAAGATCAGTGAGTAACAGCTGGTCGGAGGACGTGGTGGTTGGTGTAGAAACGTTTCAGTGTGTGCCATTACAGACAGATACAGGTCACTCCCAATTATGAACGCGACTGTCAAGACAGGCAAATCTGGTCTTAAAAAAAAAAAAAAAAAATCTGAATTGAACACCGAAGCTTGTAATGTGAACGCATTCTAAATGTCATCAAGGACTCTGTGCTATACTGCAGTCATGGAAATGTGATATGGCTCAGAGGAGACAGACACTAGGGAATACAGTGTGGGACAAAAAGCTGTAGTCCAGGCTACAGAAGGTCTTTTTTCACAGCCAGAAAGGTCAAATGAAACCAATATTTCCGGATGCTAAATCCCTGCATGCACATGGTGCCAGAAATCCAACTTAATTTCACTTTCCATGTTAGAGTCAGTCCACGCTGTGGTTACTATACGCTAACAGTGCGTGTATGCATCGTGGGTTAAGCCTGATTTCAACACCCCGATCGTTCACCAGGATGTGTTACTGAGGAGCTGCTAGTGAAAGAAGGTCGGGAGTTAAATCCCTCTACAGTGAATCGCCGATCCGGGCAGAACCTCTAGATGGAGAATGAATGAGTTCTGTTGGTGGATCAAGTTTCAACCACAGCAAAAACTGCTACCTGTACTACCTCATCGTGTAGTGACCCAAAACACAAAAATAAATCATAAAAAGCACGACTCTCCTGTTTCACAATATTCCTGAGACAATTTCATCATTCAAGAAAAGCCCATTACGAGTGCTGACACAGAACTAGCCATAAATAAAACAAAACGCAGAAGTAAGAGACTTTTGTACCTACATAACTGACAGCTTTAACGACAAGAAGGTAAAGTTTAAGCCCTGGGGCATTAATGTTTTACTACAGTGGAACTGTGTTTGTCACGGACTCCCCTCTCCACTAAATACTACCACCCCCTGTGTTTAAACCTATTAAATTAAGAAAGCGTTGCAATATGGCAGATGTGTGTTGGGTTAATATTCTGGGAAGTTGCTTAATCAAATCACGATACACCTTAAAACAACGAGCCCTAAGACTTCAAATATGGAGCTTATGAGGTAGTGCTGAGGATCAGAAGTGTGGACCAGAGGAGGATGGGTTTGCTTCAAGGTTTCTTCCTCCTGCTCTCAGGGAGATTTTCACTGCCATTGGCGCCTTGGTTTTCTCATTAGGGACTGGAGCCAGATTCTCTGCATATATGATTACTGCAAAAATGACTGGTGACAACAGATGCAGTAAAAAAGCATTACATCTGAATTTGAATTTTATCAATGATAAAGTGATGAAGCAGCCCAGCTAAATCCAGGAGAAAACCACGCCCCCTGGTGGGAGGGTTTTAGACGGCGATAATGCCATTTGATTAGCACTATCGACTGCAGGGAATGCTTTTAGCCAGAGCAGTGCTAAATGGACAGCAATTTGACCCAAAGCCAGTCAGATGAGTCCAACTACTGCAGAACATGAAGAAGCTGATGAGTGAACTTTCCATCAAGTCAGAGATTGAGCAGATCAATGGGGAGTCCACCACGACAGGGGCAAATATAGGGATAAAGAGTATTAGGTTACCAGAGCTAGTGTACTCACGAGGAAGCAACAGGACGGGGAGACCTGAAAAGAGGTGTTGTTCTTAAGGGAAACTGCGGTAGGCTTACATTTTTGAATGAGCCAACGTGTTGCATCAAAAAATGTGTTTTGGGATGAAGCGTCCCCCAACATGGCAGATCGGCCATGTTCCCACTCACCAGCACACGGTCTCCCACTCTCAGGTCTTTTTCTCCGCCCTTCTTGACCGAGCCGCTGTCGGACATGTTGGACCCGGACTCGTTGCCCGTCTTGACGGCGCTGTTGAGCACGCCCTCGCGGAGGGGCATGACCACGCGCTGGGCGGCAGGCCCCGCCCCCGCGCCGGCTCCGCCCGCCTGAGCTTGGCAGTTCTGCGCGGCGAGAGGGTCGCCCGGGTGGGCATCGCCGGCGTCACCCACCGGTTGGCGCGTGAGCTTAGAGGGCCGGGTGAAGATTCCCTGCAGGGGTTGGCACTCGAAGTAGCGCACGCCGCCCACCGAGCCGTCGTTCTTGCCCACCAGGTCGTTCAGGACGACTCCGGCCCACTGGCCCGGGGCGAACTGGGTCTCGCCTAGGTAGGCGATGCAGCCGGGCTTCATGCCGTTCACCCACACGCGCTCGCCCACCACGAAGTCGCCCGCCACCTCATCGCCCACCTCAGATGCTTTAGAACTGGACTTGTCTGAGGTGTTGCTGCTTGGGGCCGGCGTGGTCTGTTTGTGCGGGACACCTGTAAACAAATTCAACACAGTTCATATAAACAACAATATAGATATAGATAAACAGACAGACAGATACATATATACATATATAATTACTTCTTATAATTATCTCTTTATTAGAACATAATACAAAAATACAGCCAATCTCTGTGCATTATTAAAATCAGAAAAAAAACTGCTATAAGCTTCAGTGGAAAGTATCTAGCATGACCTACACTTATACTTACACCTGGTTCTCTCAAAAAGTCTCTTAAAACCCGGTTTAAATGTACCAGAAGATTACTTCAGGACACTCTCCCCAAAAGAGTTCTAGGTGTGCTTAGTGCCAAGGGAGGTCACAGTACATTTTTTTTTTCGCCTGTAAAAAACAATCCGTGGTTTTTTTTTGTATTTTGTGTACATAGTTCCTGTATTTATTTATTTTTTTATCTTAATAAAAAGACTCCAGTAATGATGTATGGACATGCCATTGCTAATGCAACACACACACACACACACACACACACACACACACACACACACACACACACACACACACATGGTCAAACGCCTCAAAGACCATTGCTGAAATAACTGCCTGCTATGAAAGAATAATTCTGGTATATTTCATGTACTAATGGTGTCAGTACACTAGCATCAGTACAACAGAGGGAACTGCATTACAACACTGTTATCTTCTCTAAACTGAAACAAGACTATGATTCTACTCACTGCAAAAACATCACCACCTACGATACGAATCTAGCTGTACTTCCAGTCTAGACGCGTCTAGACAATACAACACACTCGTCTGTGAGGCTGCGTGCAGCCAGGTTAACCAGCTCCAGGACCTTCTATTGAAATCAGAGACATCATCACAGCAACTGTTGCCGTGGGCGGCGGCCACAGGGCCTCCAGCTTGGCACCGGGCTGCTAGCGTTTACTCCACCGTGGCAGATCGCTCAGCACGCCGGGCACCTCCCTGTTTCCCCGGAATCTGGGTCAGCGGTATTTTTGCTGCAACGGTCAATTCATCGACCTCGGCGTCCCTGCACTGCACGCCCTCGGCGTCACGGCAACGCACGGGCCGACGGTCGGCGATGAGCGTGTGTAGACACGTGGTTGCACGTGTGATGGTGCCAGGACGTTCCTGCTCGAGGAGGGTGGGGAGGGGAAGAATAACTGCTTTTGTGCACATGCAGGCCACGCAGACCCGGGAGGGGGGGGGGGTAACTGGAGGCAGATATAAACAATGGCACAGACCCACGTTCCTCTTGCCCCGTACCCCCTCACAACAGAACCCGCGCGCTAAGATGGTAGTCTGGCCCGCCGGCCCCCGGACAGCCGACAGACGGCTCCCGCGGAGCTCGCCAGCCCGTGCCCGCCGTTGGAGCGAGGGCATGCTCAGGTGGCAGATGGCATGGATGTGCGCCTCCTTTGGAAGAGGGGGGTTGCCGAGCGCTTATGCGAGAGGCCCGTGTGACCCCAGCCTGCACTGCTGTCTGCCAACACAACAGGGCGGACGGGCACCACTCCTTCCTTCCACGTGTTTCTGTCTCTCTCTCTCTGAATCTGAATCTCTCTCTCTCTCTCTCTCTCTCTCTGAGTCTCTCACTCACTGGTCTTCGCTAATTTGTTAGGCAAGTACCTGATATCTTTAATCTGTGTTACATACTAGATATACTGTTTTCTTCTATAAGTTCTAGCTATTAAAACTTTAAAACTTTTAGTACATAAAAAAAACATATACATTTATATTATTAATATTTATTTATATTATTGATATTTATTTATATTTTATATTTATTACTATTTCGTTTTCATTATAATTACATACGGAGGTGGTAGAACTTCATTATTGCCATTAGCCCAGAACATCAGTGCAGTGCATGTTTCCCTGTCCTTTTCAGATGCATCCAGGTGAGCTCAAACACACCTTCAAACCCTGCAGGCCTGTGTCACAGACTGTGGGGCACTGCAGCAGGGCTGGGACAGGCCCTCAGGTTCAAACCCTGCAGGACTAGGAGAGAACCCTCAGGAAGTTGTTTAGCCAGCGGGGACAGCCTGGCACCGCATCGCTTGCCCGAGCAGCCAAGTTGCCAGGGCAACGATGGCGTTGGGGGGGAGAGGGGTGGGGTTGTGCACATATATGAGAGAGAGAGAGAGAGAGAGAGAGAGAGAGAGAGAGAGAGAGGGGAGAGAGAATAGGAAGAAAAGAAGAACACCATTGTGCTCCATTAGCCTCCTCCCACTAGCTGAATCCCACCATTCAGCAGGACAGCCTGTCACAATGACCCCAGTTCAGCCTTCCTGTTCCCCTACCCCCACAAGCGCGCGCACACACACACACACACACACACACACACATACACACACACAACCCCAGGGGCTCTCTGAGTAGCCTAGGCTTCTCCACAGCTCCTCATCAGTCTCTGATCTACATACTCACACTAGATTCATGTTAACAATGTTTACAAGACCACAATGTTTCCTTCACCACATATTATGCAACTTACCATAAGATTAAAAATGTAAATCACTAATACATCTGTAAAACTGGTAAAACTTGGAAAGCTTGGCTTAGTTGAATCGCATGTTCCTTGTACATGACCGTAAAACAAATTCAGTATCCTAACAGAGGAGGACACATCCAAACAGACAGAATATCTGAAGATCCGTGATCCAGCATAAAGTGTATCTAGCACATCCAGAAAGACTTATTTAAATATCACACCTCCAAAGCCAGAGTGTCAGTAATGTGGCGCTAAGCTAATGTGAAGGATCGGTTGTAGAACAACCACAGGAAATGTTCAACCTGACAAATGAATCAGTTGGGGTGAAAGACAAATATTAATTTCCAATTTCTCAGGTTTTTACTGTTTATTTGGAAATTTTCAACAGAACGCAGGACACAATAGCAACAACAATAATAATGACCAAATATTTAACCCAAGGATTGTTGAAGAACTGTCAATTAAACTTTGCTTTTGAAGGTAGTAAGGAATGCGCAGGAGTAATGAGTCACCTGACATCACCCCGCCCCCACCCCCTGCCCCGCCCCTCTGCCCCGCCCCTAAGATGAAGGGATCTTCTAGATAATGGTAGCTTGGGTCTCTTTTTGAATAATTCTGCATATTCGTCATGGTTCCATATTTTGCTTTCATCCCGGATTTCTCCGGTTTCTCGCCACCATTTTGTTTGAATCTAAAGTGTTAAGAGTCACACACGTTTTGCATACTTATTATCTCTTTATGCGTGTTGCTATGTGGTTAACATAACTCAGGCTAATTAGACCACATAGACCACATGGCATCTGCTTTTGACACAGCACATAGCAACGACCTGTGACCCCTGCATGTGTCCCGCTGTAGTGCAAACGCACAGCCACGTTACGAGATTCATCTTCGCCCGTTACATTAAACGTGCGAGGAAGGTTACCATACATTTACGTTTCTTAACTAATGATTGTTTTCTTTACCATCGTTAGGCTGTTACCATAGTTACTGAGTTTGATGAGATAAAGGTAGGGGGAGGTCTAGTTTACGGTCATCATGATGTAGATATGGTGTAGGAAAAATACGGTGGCTGTTTATGGGAGCATAAATTATTTTAACAACATGAAGCCACGATCCTTCGGCCTTGATCCAAAATATTAAAAGAATTAAGAAAAAGTTCAGCAAGGGCCTTTGTTTTACTTTGAACTACAACATGATTCACTGTGTATTCTTGTTTGATAATGATATATGATGTGTTGTGATATGTAGCAGCTGCTGATGTGATCCGTACTGTTCTGGAGTGGAGTAGAAACTCAGAGAGAGACAGACGTCTTCCAGCCTTACCAGAACCAGCTGAAAATAACATTGCTTTGGTCTGGCACATGTTGAACATGCCCTTCAGAACAGCCACAGAGGCTGTAAATAATACTACTCCTTGATTTCTACCCCTATTTACCAATTATTGTTTAAATAGGTTGCTATTTACTATTAAGACAAGTTTCAGTTTTCCGTCTACTAATGACAGAGTACGGCAAACTGAGATGACGGCACTAAAAGGTTTAAAACGTTAGACGTCATTTTGTCTTAAAGCATCAATAAACTCTAGATAAAAACAAACAAGTGCTTTGTTAATTGTTTCGCATGCGTAAGTGCACAGAACAGATGTGAGAACTTTAAGAACTGTGTGCTAGCAGTACCACTACATTGCTTGGTTTCCATTACTCACTTCCTGTGTTCCCCCATTTTTCCCGCTCAAAAACATTCCGCAGCTGACACGAACCATGACAGTCCTCCTGGTGAGGCGCAGATTAATGTAAACAACAAGAAGTCTCCTTAAGATGGCTGACTTTGGTCGAGTATTGCTTAGCTCACCACACGTTTACGTAACGTGCATTTAAACACCGCAAGGCTAAGGGTCAGGGGCTTCGTCTGGCGCCTGATCCGAGACCTGCTAATTAACCCCCCCCATCAATAAGCAGGAGGTGGTGGTTTGGTGGGGTGGTTCCAGTGACTCTGTTTTGTGCTTTTCTGGGATTAAGCTCATTGAAAGTCAGGCCAAACAGAGTCAGACAGGTCCAGCTCATGAGGCAGTGAACTACAGACGCAGGTTAAATAACACACACAGCTTCATATATGTGTAATAGAGAGAGAGAGACAGAGACTGTGTGGTGAAAGAGAGGAAGAGAGAAAGTGAGCATCAGCACCTGATGTGAGCATTAGCTGAAATGAAGCTTGGCTTCTCTGCCCTGGTCCAGTGCAATGATTAGCTGAGTTACTGCTAACAGTGTGGTGTGCGGGAAAGCGATCGAGGAGGCCGGCTTACTGTCTTTCTGGGCCGCGGGGCAGGAGGACGGCCCGGAGGTGGTCCGGCCCACCGGGCTGGAGTGCTTCGGGCCCCTGCCGGGGATCTTAAGGCCGCTCGACTTCAGCATGTTCATGGCGTTCCGATTGGAAAAGGGGTGGGCGAGGTGGAGCAAGGTTCCCAGCCGCTGTCGGGGGGTGGGGGGTTGTTCCACAAAGCACTAGAGGTCGAGACGGTGGGTTACCATTGCCATTTTACCTGTGGGACTGGAGAGCAGAGGGTGATGGAAGGCGTGAGGCATGAACTCTTAAATGCAAAGAGCCTAAATAGCCAATCAGCAGTTGGCAGCATAAGGGTTTGTGACTTTTTTTTTAATTTACAACAATACACTCGCTGATAGGTACATTCACGGTAGTAGTGGGTGCTGGCCAAAAATACAGAGCTAAGTCTTGATTGTTCTTGGGCCTAAAGACTTTGCCAGATAACTCCCAGGATACCTGCATGTGGCAGGGCTTTTGGTCGTGTCATGAAAAACCAAGAGCCTGCAGAAAAAGCTGATAAAGTAACAAATCGCTCAGCTCAAGCCTTGTCCAGAATAATTCTGCAACAGTACTGCACATGTCTATAACAGGGTGTATAACACATTATAACAGGATAACTATACAGATTACAACAGTTGTGGTTTTGGGTTGCAGTTATGTTTCTCTTAACCAATCACGTAATACACACACACACACACACACACACGCACACACACACACACATCTCGATGGGTCGATTAATCCACACATATGTTCACATGTTACCTGGGCGGTTCATGGTTTGGTCTTTACGCCTCCACACTAAACACAAGAGCATTTAAAGCCTTTTTAAATAGTAGCAGCTTTCTGTTATACACATTCATTCTTGGAGCCCCAGTTCCAGACGTCTCTGAAGCCCAAGCTCACAGACGGGCCTTTCTGGGATCATCCTGAGTGATCGTTTCTGACTGCTGTTTAAAGAAACAAATCAATTACGCCTTCAGAGCGATTTTAAGTCTATGGGCTATTGTTTTTTGAAGGTCCATGTGAATT
This sequence comes from Sternarchorhynchus goeldii, assembly GCA_028565775.1. NCBI lineage: Eukaryota > Metazoa > Chordata > Actinopteri > Gymnotiformes > Apteronotidae > Sternarchorhynchus > Sternarchorhynchus goeldii. The sequence goes on along the minus strand of JAOXYF010000003.1, from coordinate 2,765,289 downwards.
TGATAGACACCCCCCTTATTCGTCTTGACTAGCATGGATATACAACTTTGCAGTTCTAAAGACACAACGATCCATTAAGGTATTAGGTTTGATGAAATAGTTTTGAATTTGTGCCTTCCTTTTGTGCAAGTCAGCATATATCTCTTCACATTAGCACTTAATATGTCCAAACAATCCTTAAAAAAACCCAAACGGATCGTTGCTCTTTTAGGCTATTCCACGCCCTAAGTGAACTGGCTAAACGTGAATGAAACCGAATACAGAGAAGAACAGGCAGCATCACTGAGATTCTGAATAATTTACGTTACTGTTGTCCGATTGTGTCTATTGAATCGGTCTCTGGCCTGAACGAGAGCAACCGCAGACATAACCGTGAATAACCTGCATCATCCATGATGCGATACACTAGAATGTAAAGCCGTATAACAGACGGTTACACATCTGAACATGCAGCCCGAATAACAATAACGTACAACAATAAGCTACACACTACTCGTTTACGTAGGTATAACGATATTAAAGGTAAACTTCCGGAGGATCTGTTACTGCATGCCGCACAATTTGATGTTCATTTTATATTCGATAAAATGACACACAAGTGTAGGACTTTAGCGACGCGTGCCGTAGAATTCAGTGCTTCTTGCATCAGAGACAAGGTCTTATCAAAAGAGGTCGTCGGCTTGAATATGCTGTCAACTAGCTAGCTACCGTTTAAGACCATAAAACGATTCCATCAAAAGAGAGACAGAGCCGAATTCCATGTCTTAAAGACCAAAAGGTTAAAATCGCACCAGTATGTATTTCTCTGCTGACCCTAAAGTTACATGTGGACAAACGTCCTAGCACCGTAAACCATGTTCTTTTGTTTTGGCTATTCGATGCGGCGTGGTCCGAGCTACGTGTTCACTTGGCCCTGTCAGATGCTACAAAAAGCCGTTAAGTATCAGGGGGAAAAATGGTCATTACCTTATAAAGTCCAACTTCTATAAATTCCTAACTAGTCGCTGGGGGACAAACTTCGGGTTTTTCTTTGCAGGAATAGCTCCGAAGGTCTGCCGGCATGCGATTTATCAGTTCCTGCCACTCCCTACACACTCGGGTGCGGAAAATATGGATGCTGAGCTTAGAGCTGAAAGGGGGAGTGTGGCAGGATGCTAACTGCAGGAACCCGGCAGCGACAGAGATACCGGCTCATTTTAGGAAGGCTATTTGGGAGAATTCCAGTCCTTGGGTTACTCTTCCCCAGGTCTTCGCTACTGCGCTGCAGCCACGTCCTCAGAATGGGAGTCGGTTGGAATATTTTTCTTCCATATTGGAATTGGCCAAGATATCAGAAGCACCGGCTAATCATTTGAGACAAGGCTATGGGTTTTCGGGGGTAGCAATTTTATATCGTTTGCTTATGGGTTACTGAAAAGTGGGAGGAGACTCTTGAAAGTAATAGCGATTCTGTCGGCATTTTGGAATAATACAGCAATATCGCACCGCATTCTTATTAAAATAAAAGTGTAATCACTGTGATTCTGTGTTTTAATGCGGAATTAGATTTCAACATGTGCACTCAGACGACGCGTAATAAGGCGATTCGTTATATGCATGTATCATATCCAGCTGGTTGAGTTCGTCATTGGAATTTGTGCACATCCGGTGAGGGACTTTGGAGTCATTAATCACTCAAGTAGGTTAATTAGGAAAAGTAGCCCATTTTTTCCCACTGCACAGCCGGTAGACTACAGTGAAGCACAGTATAGAGGCCTAAATAATTATCTATCTATCATCTATGTATCTATGTATCTATCTATCTATCTATCTCTTTTTCTTTCATTTTATCTGTATTTTATTAACCTTATGGAGCTTTGTAAAATTTGACAAATCTTGATGAAGATATTATCTGTTGACATAAGATACGTCAACAAAATACATTGGTGTGTGTGTGTGGAGTCCGTTTTAATTTAACTGAGACAGTAAGATTGTGAAGGGGGGCGGTTGACAGAACCATATTTCTCGATTTCAGACAGTAAATAGGAAACATTAATTCTGTTTGTAAACATAGTTTGTAAACGAATATTGCACACAATGTTTATAGACACAGCCAGTTTTATTAACCTTTCATTATAGTTGAATGACAGGGGAAAAATTATTCTGGTTCATAGCCTTCTCATTTGATACCAAGCAATTTCTGAATTACAACGAAAGAAATGTTAACTTGTATGTAGATTTCTTGAGCTTGACATACTATATGTCAAGACAAAGAGAGGTTTGAACAGACCTCTGCGTTTAATGTTACTTTACTTCACAGCTATCATATAATCAATTACATTACAACTCTTAGGTGAAACGCTGGGAAATCAGTCCTTTCTTGAACATATGCACTTTTTAAATTACAGCCTCCAGAAGTCATATTTAAATTTAAAGGGGAAAGGACAAAATATTACGATAATAATGAAAATTAATCCTTTCAAGAGACATTATACAAATCCCACAGACCAATTCTAAAATTAGCCTCCTGTGCTTGTTTGTATCTTATACCCAAAGAAATAGGAAATCATTACAATAATCCAAGAAGGCTATTAAAATATTAAATCAGAGAGCATCCTGTTTCTCCGAAGCCATACAAAGTCATCAACAATAACAATTCTACGCACAGAAACAAGTTTTCATTCTACAGAAAATATCTAAGCTTCATGTTCTATTTGCCTGATGTGAGCTATTCTAAGAAAAATACCACAATTTATACAACTTTTAAAAGGTCTTTCCCAAGAGACCGTTATATTAAAACATGATCGTCACTAAGGCCATTGTACATTGTAGTGTAGGCTAATGTTTTATAGGGAAACTAGGTCCGCAATGTGTCATTAATACTTCAGTACTTCAACGCCATCTAGTGGACAAAATGGACCGTTAACTCCAGTCCAGATTTTTAAAAAGTGTCCATATCTTTATCCACATCTTATTTTCATGTCAGGACACAAAAAAAATTCAAGAAAAATATCAGAAAAAACATAATACATACATGTTTATAATACAAACTAGAGGCTATTATACAAATATAAATGGGACACCTGACAAGACAGCATGTTGACTATAAGAAGACATTTTTAAATGTGCTTCACATGGTTAGACATTTTTAATAATTAATAAATGTTGCAATACTGAGTGCAGATGAGGGCTCTCGAGAGGCATATCAATAGGATGCTGTCAATGAAGTGGAGGTGCTATATGCCATATATACTCTGGAGTCCAGCAGGAATCCAATTGGCAGTATTCACAAGGGAATAGGAGAGATGTAAATGGTCCCTTTCTTGGGCTCTATATTATGAAATACATTTGTATGAATCTGAATTTCCATTTCAAACAAAAGGTGAACTTGTACTGACTTTTCTCATGCAATCTTTTTTTTTTTTTGCAGCTAGCACAACGCTCTTTCTTTCATTCATTTTCCATTACAGGGCACAATAAAATGCAACTGCTATCACTTTTTTTCACAAGTTCCTAAAAGTGATTTGTTTATCAAAATAAGAAAAAAAAATTCTCATGCATATCATAGTATAGTATCATAGCATTTCATATCGTATTGTGAGATCTGTATCATGATAATGTATCGTATCGCATCGCACCCTTCCCTTCCTAATGAATTCGTCATGCATCGGCACAGTTAGTGAACAGAGTGGGTCAAGCTGCCATGGATAACATGAAGCTTAAAAAGACTCCACAGCTGACCTTGCACGCATCAGAAGAACCATGTGCACTGGAGCAGTAAAGGCATGCATAACTGGGAGCTAGACTGGGAGAACTGGAGGAGGAAATAATGTAAAAGAGTAAATACACATAAAAACAGTAGAGAGGGTACTTGCATTTTTCCATGTGCGAAATAAAATCAGTTTTAAAAAAAAAAAAAAAACCGGTTGCACTGTAAACATCTGAATAATTGTAACCAAAAGCATTCCATATTTTTACACAAAATAAAAGTTTTAAGCATGCATAACAGTGATTTATAGAGCAACCAATCAGATATGATGGAAAAATCGAAGTCATATAAAGTGCATGTAAACAAGAAAACTCATCTAATCACTCCTATAAAAATACAAGATTCTGTAAATGGCAACTCTTTGCCCATTGCACTAATAGTCTTTAACACGTATGTTCGTGACATATCCACTGATATATCCAATGATGCGCTGAATGAACAGTTAGGTCTGCTCTTGATGAGGGCTTTTGGAAGTAGCCCTCGAGTTGCAACCAGTCCCTAAAAAAAAAAAAAAAAAAAAAAAATCTCTCAAAGATTTTCGAAATTGTTTCTGGCCAGGTGCCACAGCTCGAGGGTGGATCTGCGCTGTAAAACCCTGCAAAGGCGTCAAAGGGCCGGAAGGATGGATCCGCTGCACGTGGTTCACCGGCGTCTACGTCTGCAGCTCCAAAAAAACGTTCCGGTTGCTCGAGCGCTCCTTCTCCTCCACGGCCGCGTGGGCATCCCGCAAGTCCTGCAGGACCCGAAAGAGGCCGTCCAATCCGTCCGCCGCCTTGTCACCTGGAAGCCCAAAGTGCGGGGAAAACACGAGACGAGATAAGAAGACGCGGAGGCGCAGACCTGCGTCGCCGTGCGGCAGAACTTCCACACTATGGCTTTGTTTTTTTTCCCACTACCTTTTTCTGTTACATCAGCCTCCTCTTGCTTTACCAGTTCATAATATTTATCCCTGGAAAACATCAGAATAACACGGTATATTACTATGTTTCAAATACAGTTGTCTATCCCAGTTTAGGTGCAATCATTGAACTAGTAATAGTTACTAATCTGTTACTACTTCAGGTTCTGCAATATGTGCAAGTCACAGAGAACATGGCTTCCAAAAAAGAGGCATGAAACTGAAAATGAGGCTGTTCTTCCAGAGTGTCTACCTCATGGTGCTCTGGACACTGCTAAGGTGCTGGTAAATAAGTTGTGTTTCCAGGTCTGGGTCCAGCGGGTCATACCATTCCTGCAGGGTGACACCATGCCGGGTCTTATCACACCCGGGGTCTGGGGTGGGGGGGAAGGTTTGGGCCAATAAAAGAAGGCAAATGTTTATGGAGAGATTGTGATTAGATACACACAGACAAATGTGTCCCCACTGCATTATACAAGTTTACTGAAGCTGCGTTAGTCATAACACAGGATACTTGGAAATTTACTAGGCTTGAAACTCCAAATGATTTTCACACACGGTAGTGACAAATGAGTAGCAGTATATCAACTTTAGCTTAACATAGTATTAGTAGCCTAGCACTTAGCTTACCAACAAACAGATTCATGTGAACGATTACTTCACTTATGAACAGGTTAGTACTAAACTATTCATGGAAATACTACCCGATATACTAAGATGAAGAGCAAACTTTAAAATACCAGATGTAGGCTACTAAACATTTAACACTGGAAACATTCGATTCCATTTAACTAGTATATATTTACTAGCTAAACATCAGTTACCCACTTTAGGTCATGTAACACAAAAGTCTGGAATATTAAAGGAGCTGCGCTCTGCTGTTGCTCCTGAATGGGCATATTTTTTTCCAAAATTCCTATGGATATATAATATTGACAACGCAAATTCTTCTGGTCACGACAATCGTGTGGTGAAATTCTGATATTGTGACAGGTCTATTTACAGCTGAAGAGAATAAGTGCAGTCTCAATTCCCAGTTGTCACAGAGAATGCATAGATAGAGCCTAATGTGGGCTTGAGTGATGGAGAATCTCACCGGCTGTGAGAAACTCTTATGACAGATGGATGACATCATCTATTTCCCTCATGTTCCATCATCTGTTGACTCTGCATCTGTAAGTAACTACCTAGCTCCGCCCACAATTGGCCACGACTTAAATCTCAGCATGGCAACACTGGGAAATGGAGGCTGGAATCACAGTGCAAACACCCGCAGTACCTGTTTTCTCCTTCTGGTGGCAGCAGCTCCATCTTTCAGCCTTGTAGATCCCTGGATGATAGCAGCTCATTGTGTTGGCGTTGTGACTGCATGCCTTCCGTAAAGCGGACAGCCACTGATTCAGTTCGTTTACACTCTACCGAGAAAGCGGTTGGGGGAGAGAGAAATATTTCACCTTGAGCTGTCTGAAAGATTTGTTCCATCCCTCTCTGTAAACATTCAAATATTTATTCCACTGCCTGCTAATGTAATAGGCATACAGACACAGTCTCGATTCTATTTACCAGAGACCTTTTTCCCATGCAATCCTCTAACCCAAATGTAATTCTGGGTTCTTCCAGCCAGTGCACGTTTTTGGTGTACAAAGAGTCAGGGTTTACAAAACAGTGTGTTCGGGGCTAGAATCGGAGAAGAACATGGGCTGGCTGGCTTGTATTCCAAGAAGAAGTACTCAGTAGGGATAAAATGCATATATTTCCATTACACTGCCTCAACTTAACTACCAATATATCAAAACACTTCAGTGAACCACTGATTTGATATTGTTAAAGAAAGATCTGCATTATTTTACCCCAAATGATTGGTTTGGTGGATCATATGAATGACATGTTTCATTCAAACACCCTCAGAACACCAAACATTGGTGAGGATCCTCACAGCAAACCAGCCCTACAGCATAACTACAGCCGTATGTGATGATGGTACTGCAAAAAAACATCACTGGGAGGATAGGCAGGAAAGGAGAGCCAGTGCAGGTCGGGTTCGAGGGGCAGGTCTGGTTCGAGGGGCAGGTCTGGTTCGAGGCTCCTGCTCTGTACCTTGCAGTCCAGATAGAGAGTTTCCTGCTGGCCTAGATCCTCACGCGAGATAATCTGCATGACGTTGGCACTGCCGAAGCACTTCTCCTCCACCTTCTCCACCGCCCGGATCTTTGGCAGCGAGATGAACGAGCTTTTCTGCATAGTGGAGCAAACACATCACAAACGACAGTAAGGGACGGGGCGGATTCTCCGACGCCCTCTACCAAAGGGGGTGTAGCAGCGGTGAGGAAACCCAGAGGGGTGGAGACATTGGTTGTGAACAGAAAGCCACTGGACTCACCTTGGAATGCTGTGTTCGTGAGTAAGAAAGAGTGTCTTTGCTGAGAGTCACATAGTACTTCTTAAAGGGTGAGGTCATGGGTATGCACTTGTCTTTGGTCTTGTGGAGGAAGAGAAACCCTTCTTTCTCCATGCTACCGCACTGGAGACTCATGCGAGTCTGCAGACCCAGATCTAGAGCAAATACACAAAAGAAAACACTAGGTACAGTCAGCACACTGTGATGCATGTTCATCATAGACAGTGTGTTTGATTATTATGTATGCAGTCTCTGCAGTCTCTAGTGATTGACTGGGGTACCTCTGCTATTAGTGGTGTCTAGGAATAAACTATAAAATCTTCAAAGGCAAATGTGAGAGAGAGCATAAAGAACTGGAAAATTAGCAACAACAGGAAAAAATAGTGATCTCAACTCCTACTACTAGAGTTCCCACTAGAGCATCTCCAGCTCAGCCGCAACACTGAGTCCGTCATCCCTATGACTCCCGCTCGGGTTTGTACCCGCAGTCCACCCGGGGTGGCACACCTTGGGCGTCCCCGCAGCAGACCAGGCGGGTGATGAAGTCTTTGAGCTGGGTGATGCCCTGCTGGATGGCGGGCTGCAGTGGTGCCATCCACGGCTCCTTGGAGCAGCACGCCAGCGTGTCCAGGTTGCCAACGGTCTGCACCGCCTGGGGAGCAGAAGAACGGGCATGTTAGCATGTTAGTGGTTGCGGCTCCTGAGATGTTGTGATGTGATTGCAGTTCTGACTCCTGCAGAACGACTAACAGGTTATTGTGTTTACACTCAACATTAAGGCTCCCTTAGCTAACATTATTCATGGGCTACACTCAAGACTGTTAATAGAGATGTTATAATTACTTTGCTACCATTATTTAAGGTTCTAATGCTGAAATAGTCTGCTAAATGCTTTTAATGTTAGAGTTAATGGTATATTATCTAACGCTGTAAATAATGTCATTTAAAGAACGTGTCAATGTCAATTGTTAACTAAATTTTATAAAACAGTGTAGAAACATCAAGCATTAATCTGCAGCGTGATTGTAAACTGGATGCTCATAAATGTGCAGGTTTACTGTAACTTATTCTTGGGTCTAAATAACTCAACATATGGTAGGGATGCCCAGCCATTTTTCCTGAAGATCATCCATCCTGTGATTTCATCTCAACACACCACTAACACTCATATGTAACTAAAGGCTTTCATTAACAGGATCAAGTATGCTGGATTATGACTGGAACTGAACTCTCCAAAAGCTCAGTTAGGCAGGCCTGACCTAGCCAAGCCTGTCCTATACACAGAGAGCCGTCCAGGCCCTAGTTGCATCCTGGGTACTGGATCTGCTGGATGCATGTTTCAAACATGATACAGTGACTTTTCTCTAATTCTAAATAAGCATAAAAACATGACAAGAAGGAACTCACTACAAATTCAGACCTGGACAATCAGAAATGCTAGAAGCTCCGTAGAATATGAAAGTGAACAAGTCCTTCAGAAAGTGCCCTGAACTTATTGAAGGGTGTAGTAGGTGGAGTGTGGCGGAGCGGAACAGGGAGGGTGTGGAGCGCGACCTTGGCCAGGAGCAGGAGTGTGCGGCTGGTGCGGGCGTCCGGGTGCTTCTCCCGCAGGTGGAAGAGCTTCGGAGCCATAACAGCAGGGGAGACGAAGCGCAGACACAGGAAGCTCGTCACGGCAATGAACTTCACTTTCTGCCAAAGATCAGAAACGGAGCCACGAATGACTATGGGAAGCAGCTCATAGTCAAAAAAATGCTGCTTCATGGTTTTAGAAAGGAGCATTAGCATAACCTCACTCGTAGCGTTAGCATAACCTCACTCGTAGCATCAGTACTAAGAAACAGGGTTTCGTGTGAGCGAATGGGTTTGGGTGAGCAGCGCGTACCCTGTACTCTGGCTCCGGGAAGCGAGCTTCGACACGGCGGTAGAGCTGCTGGAAGGCCTGGCGGAGCAGCAGGGGGCAGTAGAGGGTCGACTGCAGTAGCGCAGCCATGAGGTCGGACAGGTACGACTGGAGCAAAACCAAGCTCTGCTGGATCACGTCGGCCTCCGTCTGTACGCGGTGGAGCCCCGCACACCTGTGGCCACAGACAATCCCACGGGTAAGAATTCATGGGGAGATAATGGGTCCACTTTTACAAAGCAGACTGGCACTTTGTACAGGGTTGGTTCCTGGCTTACACCCTGTGCTGAGAATGGGATAAGATCCAGCCTCGTTGACCCTGGATTAAGTGGTTCAAAAGATAAATGAAGTTTAATTTTTAACCCTTTAAGGTCTTGCTAGGTTCCCCACACTTATAACAACAAGCCCTTCATATTAGTTTTAATGAGGTTACTGAATAATTCATTTTACTTACTGAATATCATACCTTAAGATGAATAACTGAATAATACAGCTGTAGATTAAAAGGTTAAAATTGTAATAATCATTCTAAAACCCTGTCAACTCAGTTTCAGTGTGATAAATGAGATTCGTCGGGTGCCTGGCCGGTTCCAAACTGCGGAACGGAATCAGCTGCCACTGGATCAGATGGGCAGACCTCTGCACGTTAATCAAGCAGAACACAGCACCAGCTCCAATTCCAGAAGGCCCAGGGGCAGCTCTTCACAGGGTATTATCTCCTAGACTACCAACGAGGGACTGGAGAAGGTTGAGAGGGAGTATGCAGATGGGTTTGCCTTGATCTAGTTTTTCCTGGTAAAGCTTGTTGAGGCTAATTCACGCCTGGCTTGCCTTGCCATTACATGGGAATATAGAGGTGGTTCTGGAGCCTCGGCCCACAAATTGCTTGCTGCATCTGGAGAAGGGGAGGAAAATCTGGCCTGCACTCAGTCAGGCCCAACTCTCCTGAAGATCCAAGTTGGCCCAGCTGAAGAAGTCTCTTCCCTCTGGTAATTAGAACAACTCTTAGGACCCCAGACTCACAGAAGGCAAAGATTACTAGATCATTCTAAATCTCCCCATCAATTGCTTAATCCTACAAATAACTCCTTACATGAGACAGAATGGCACAATTATTTTTCTTACCCTGCCTCTTTTAACTCCACCTTGTTAGGATCCAGCTCTACGTACTTCTTCTCTTCAAAAATGCGATTGATGATGGGACCCAGAAGCCTGTGCAGATACTGCATTCCAGCCACCTGTCAGCACAGAAAAATCCAGAGGGTTTTAGCCAATCACATGGCAAGAACCTCACCCAACCTCAGTGTTCCTTTCCTGAGCTAAAGAAATGATGTGTGTTTGCTGTATTCTTTCCATCATTTTTCATCACCGCAAATGGTGCAGCTTTACCTTAAGAAAGGATTCCATGGATTTGGAAGCTAAAGAGTTGCTCCTGAACAAAGTGTTGGGTTCAGCTGAGGAGCAGAAGCAATAAGCAGTAAACAAGAAATAATCCAACAGCTCGTCAAAGCACAAACAGCACACTGTGACCAAGCAAGGCTCGCATGTATACTTGTCTTTTCCAGCTCGAGTTTGAACAGCACGTCCATGAACTCCTTAATTAGCCCTTGACCCAGGAAGAGCTTCACCAGGTTATTGGCCACTTCCTGTCTGCTCTCGGAGGTCGTCGTCTCATCGATTAGCATGATCAGATCAGGCCAGTTGCCCTACGCCACACACGACAGCTTAAGTCAGATACATGTCACTTTGACCAATTTTATGAAAAAGTTTACTATAGTGTCCAAATATATTGTCAAAAGAATAAGAACAAGCTCATTAGCCAACCAGCTTCAACACACAAGTATAGGAAATTTATTAGAAATTATAACAAAGTCTGATTCAATGTAAAGTCTTTATGTATGTATGTATGTATGTATGTATGTATTTATTTATTTATTTATTTATGATTCAGTAATTGAGAAATTAATTTCTGGATCCAGACAAAAACAAATCATACAGGGATTACAGTTGCCCATCCAAACCTTCAATCATTCAACAAACAAACAAAAAAAAAAAAAAAAAAAAAATGCGAATGATGAATTAAAAATAAATGTTCATATGTTTAATTAGAACTACTGCATATTCCCTTGAAGGAGTTGTTATTTGTTAGACAGCCTGACTCACGTTGAGGTGAGCCCCAACAGACTGGCTCAGGAGCTCTGTGAGAGGCTTGTAATGGCTGGACGGCAGGACTGTCTCATCACGAAGCCTCAGCTGCAGCCGCAGGGAGCCCAGAGTGCCTCTTAAAAGAGAGAGAGAGAGAGAGGAAGAAGGAGGGAGAGAGAAAGAGGGGAAGAGAGAGGGAAAGAGTGCAAGAGAAACGAAGATTGGGAGGGAGGGAGAGAGAGAGAGAGAGAGAGACAGACAGATAAAGACAGAGACAGGCTGTGATGCGTCTGTAATCATCACGTAGCCTAAAGGTAATTCACCCTCCATAGTGGCAACACAAAGAAAATAAGGTCACCAGTCTTAACAGATCGGGGGGAAAAGTATGCAGTACTGAAGTGCAATATTAAAATGTGCTCTGTGAAATAAATGACCAAAAAACAAACGAAAAAAAAACTAGCTCTGAGTCACTTCACTTAAAGTATTCCAGGAAATGTGGCCAGCAGGATAAACAATAAAGAAAATGGAAAATGGAGTCCAAAACGCCTCATAAAAGAAACAGAAAGGCGAGCTGCACGGCCGCGTGGGCAGACGTCATTTACCAAGCTGATGAAACAAAGTAAAAATGAGGGCATGGTGGTGTCTGGGCGTGAGGAGACAGCAGTGTCCTAAGCCCAGCGTTTGGCTGAAGATTAGAGGCACATCCCACACACTACGGTCCGTCCACAGACCTGCGGCACAGGAGTATCTGTGTTTTATTTGTTTTTTTAGTTTTGTTTTTTGTTATGTGGGACGCATTGTGGTTTGCTTTCTGTTCCCTCCAAGTGACAATTTGTTTTTAACAAGCGTCCTCGGCAACATTCGTCTCCGCTTTATCCAACTCTGCCGCCTCTGTTTTATGACAAAGTGTGATAAAATTACTGGGGAATAAAAAAAAAAATACAACAGTCCACCGTTTTTCCTCTGCCATCTTTGTTCAAAGCCCCTGACTGCAATGTTTTGATTGAGTCTGTTCGTGTCGTGTCCACCGCTTGCTGGTTCCTCGCTTTACCTGATCTGGACACCAAACAGGAGCAGGTGCCCTTGTCCTAAACAACTTCCATAAGCCGTCTGTACCAAATTCACACTGTCATGCGAGCACAGATCGGTTAGTGTCAGGAATACTATCAGGCTGAAGCCCTGGATAAAATAAGAAAGAAGAGGGTTTTTTTTTTTTTTCCTGAAGTGCATATTCAGGTGTTCAGTGACTCAGTGAAGAGGTGAGCCTTCAGTCTCCATTTGAAGACAGCCAGAGTCTCAGGTGTACAGACAGCCAGGGCAAGTTCCACCCCCTGGGTGCCAGGACAGAGAAGAGTCCTGATGCACTTGAGGGAAAAGGAAGGAGCTTGAAGCGAGTCTGCCCATCCGTGTGCCCGGAAACCTTACCCGCTGCCCGCATCCCAACGGCAGGTGACAGATGGCGGGCCATCAAAAACCCAATCAGGAAGATAACAGTGCAGCAGGTTAGGGAACAGCAGAATAAACAAGAACAAGAACGGCTGCTTGACTCGGTCACTGGAACGAGGGCAGACTGGTAGATTATGGGCACTTAATGAGGGCATTTTTAAATCCAAATTCATTTGAAATGTCATCACCACAAGAGAGAGAGAGAGAGAGAGAGAGAGAGGGCACTACAGTCAAAACAGGTAAAACTCATCTCAGTATTTTGCTGCAGACATTTAGATACCCAAAGCCCAAGATGAAATGACCTTGTTGGGAGAGATCACTTTGATCTTGTAATCAAACTGTTGTAAACAACTAGTGTTGATGGACTGTGGCTTTAGTAAGTGTTCGGCCAGAACATGACCTTGCTGCCTATTCTTATATTAATGGGTTCTATGTGTTCTGCATGTGTATTTAATAAAATATGAATAAATCCTTAGAAACACAAATAAATGTTGGCAAAATGTATACTGAACAACACTGAGAAAGGAAACAATCAAACTTCACAATAATCTAACATTAGTGCAAAGAGACCAACTGGAAAATAACTGTTTGGAATCACCAATGGCATTTAATACAATTTTTTCATATTTTCAAAGCAGGAACTTCAGAATATTTCAATCGTAAACCTTTATAGAATCAATTCATCCACTTAGTCAATCTTCTTATTATCTCTAGTCCCTCTCTTCCATTCAAAAGCTGGCAGATTATGATATGTTCTCACTAAATGTTTACTTCTAATTCTCGTACCTTTCTTATTTCAGCAGTTACATGAATTGGTACACTGGATACCTGTAGCTGATCTGAGACAAGTTTAGTGTAGGTTGTAATGGATGTTGTAAATGCCTGATGAAGTGGACATAGTCTCTCTCAGTGGGGAGACCATATCCAGATTCTATGAATGAATGAACAGAGGAATAAATGAACAGATGAATGAATAAATGAATGAATTAATGAACAAACAGGTGAGCGATCTGGCCTGTAATATTTGTTATACTGCCTCCCAGTCCTGATTCCAGAGTTCTTACATAAGCCCTGTCATTCCTCTCCTCCTGTGTATCCCTGCTTGATAATCCTCCCTGAATATCATGGTGAGTGTGTGAGAGAGAGAGAGAGAGAGAGAGAGAGAGAGAGAGAGAGAGAGAGAGAGAGAGAGAGTGTATGTTTGCGGGTAAAAAAAATCCCAGGATTTAACAGCAGAAAAGATTAGTATTTCCTGTCAGCACATGGAAACAGATGCGCACGCATTCTCGAGAACAGCGCACTGCTAAATAAAAACAAGAGTAGCCCTCCATGTCAAAGCTGTGAAAACACACACATGCCACCACACTTATTCAGACGTGAACTTCATCGAGAGCTGTGGATACAGAGGTTCAACAACTATTTACTCTAGCATTCATTCTGATAGACTTCAAAGTGCCACTACACCACAGTGCCTGCAAGCACTCACTCGTCCTGGCTGTGTTTGGGTTTGTCGGGACCAAGGTGAAACCAGCCCTCCTCCTGCTGCGCCAGCTGAAGCCTGTTGATGTTGAACAGGACCTGGGGGAGAACAGCAGACGAGCGCGGTCACACGGCCTGACAATTAAATGTCAAAGCAAGCTGAGCCAGAGATGACGATCGAGACATTTATATGCGGGTGGGCAATTCAACACTACCGTTTACCACAGATGAAATAATATTAACAGAACAGAAGCTGCAAACACTGTAAAGGTGCCAAACAAAATAGAAACGCGCAAAAGAAAACAACTGAACATTTTTCTGGCTTTTGAAAATGAATGATTCTGAAGCATTGAAGATTCTGTCGAGAGCAACACATGCATGGCCTGCTAACGTTAAGATTAACATTAACATTAGCTAGCAACCAGCTAACCTAATATTCATGATCCTCATGCAGCACAGGAATAGGTAGGACTTATTTTATTCTCTCATCTAGCTTTTTGATTTTTTATTGTAAAAGTATGTAAAAAGTAGTCACATGACACCAGGGAGGGAAAATGGCTAAATGGGCACATTTTGATGATTTTCACTTAGAGGTTTTACTCGCTTTTGTTGCCAGTGGTTTAGACGTTAATGGCTGTGTGTTGAGTTATTTTGATGTACACTGACTACTCTACATTGTATCAAAGTGTCATATCTTCAGTGTTGGCAAACCTCAAAGGGTTTAGGATGCTACTGTTTGATTGAGATTGCGTTGGTGGAGAAATCCATTGAAAAGCTCACCTTTCCCAGGAAGTCATTTCTGCTGACCAAGTCCCAGTCCCACACCTCCACAGTGAGCAGGCTGTCGGCCAGGGGGTCAACCAGCTCAAACTCAAAACTCTCGTTCCAGCGTGGATAGCAAGACTTCTTCACCACCTAGGGGAGTGTTTGGTAAGACCGAGATCAAAGTAGTGATTGAACAACGCTGAAGTGGCTAACAGTGGAAGTGAACACTGATGTCCATCTGCTCTTAGGTATCTTGTGAATTTCTCTGGGATTTATGAATTGGTCTATCTATGTACTAACATCTTAATCTTTGGCTGATTGACCCTTTCAAGAGAAAAAAAAAATTAAAAAATCCAACACAGTCCGACTCGATCAGTTACTATCTATAGTTCCCCTGACACAAATTAACCTTTTGCACTGGTGTTTTGTTTGTTTGTTTGTTTTTCACCCAAAAATGCCAAAAGAAATTTGTTAAAAATGGACAAAGCTAGAAGAAGAAAGATTAATTTAGAATGACTCATTTAAGATCAAATAAGATCATGATTCATGATAATCATGACCAATAATTATTCATTACTTTTTGTGTATTCAAAATAAAGGTCAACAATGCTAATTGAAATTATTGTTAACATCTTTTTTTGCAGTAAAAATTCTAAAGACACAGAAACATGTTTTCAAATATGATATTTATGTAGTATTTTGAAAATAAATTACCCAGTGTTAAAGCTGTTAGGCAGAGTGTCTTACATGAATGTGAATTATGAAAGCAACTATTTTAATAAAGTTTCCTGTTAAGAGATAGGATAGAAACCCTTTAACAGTGTCATTTCAAGTCAGGATTAGGATAACTCTGTGTCCAGGAAACCACTTTATGATTTATCTTTGTCTATTATAATAGAAAACATTAACCTCATTCTGTTATGGTCCTTTCTGAAATATGTCCTACGCAGTGTAGAGGTTCTGTGACAGGAAGGAGATAAGTGTGTGTGTGTGTGTGTGTGTGTGTGTGTGTGTGTGTATGTGTGTGTGTGTGTGTGGATGGAACAAGGTGACGTCAGTGAAAGGACTGAGAATTCATCAAGAAAAGAGAAAGTGCTCAAAGAAGGGAGTACAGGGGTCGTCCATGGAACGATACTCGCTATGGATTTGTTCATATCAGTCGACTGAAATCCATCGGCGGGGTACATACCACAATTCACAGGCCATCAATACCTCTGCTACCAGAGAGGAGAACTGCAGGAATTGGTCATATAGTTGTGGTAAGGCAGGTGCAGCTGACAAGGTGGTTTGGAAGCACTTTAAGGATGATCTGAAAGGTCTAGTGGCTGGTTAGAAGGGAACTGTGGAGAGCACGCTGAACAGCTTAGCGAAGGCTATTTCTGAATATGGAATGGCAAAATTTGGTATTTTGCAGAAAAAGGGAAGTCATAATGAAGTCAAGACTGCAAATAGTAACAGACTCATTCAGGAGTTAAGGTCACTTAGAAAGCAGTGGAAGGCAAGTAGAACAGGAGGAAAGAGAGGGTATTAATACACTCTAGGAAGAGCTGAAGGGTAGATCGGCAGTACTGAGGACAGCAGAGGTTCTGAGGGAAAAATAAAACAATGGATATGCTAGAGTCGCCTTCTTTAATAATCAAGTTTGACCAGACCATTTGTAGGAAAGGGAAATCGGAGAGGTTAAAAGTTGAAAAGTAGGAGTTACATGAGTGTTTCAATAGTGTGTGTTTTAAGGTAAAGACACATAAGTATTTTGAAAAGGATATTTGAAGATGCAGTTGACGAAGCTTTTGAAAGGAAGAAGCTGATATATGCAGACTTGTTGGCTGAGGTGAGAGAACGTGGGTGGCAGATGTATATCAGGCCAGTGCAGACAGGTGCTACATGATTTGTAGCCAAGTCTGCCACATCCTTTCTTGTGGAATTTGGGTTTTGTGGCTGAAACTAAGGGTGGCTGTGAATGGAATATCTGAAGTAGATGAAAGGGTTAGTCAGTGAAGAACTGGGCAGGTGAGTGGATTATTGTGTCATGTCCTTGTCATGTCTAGAGTGGTAGATTCAGATGGAACTGGTGCCACTGAGCCTACTGTAATGATTCCAGTGGAGCTGGGTATAGGGTTAGTAACCGGGGAGGGCAGTATGGATCTGCTATGCTGGGGAATGATCGGTGGTGAGGTGTATAAAATCCATGTGGAACTGGAGGGACTCAGCACACCTTAACACTGCCAATGTGGCTGGGCTTGGCCTTAAGTCACTGGGTAGGTGAGATGAAACAGCAACGAAAGGAAGTACCGAACTGATTACCCCTGAGAAGAGCCTGCGAGGATGTAGATGAAATGAAGTAGTGAATGGACTGGGCCCAAATGGTTTGGCGCATTATATGTGACATCTAATCTTGTGTGTAATTACATCTACAGAACTGAGAGGCTTTGGCTGCTGAATGGGAGGATGGCACTCGTTTACTCACAGAACTCTCCTGGCTTTTGCCGTTGTATCTGACTCTGACAAACGGATCAGAGGCACCATTGCGGTCTTTTTTGGCAAGGTCTCTGGAAAGCAAAAATAAGAACAGATGAATAAGTTGCTGAAGTAGACTGATCTTCTCAAAGTCTGTGTTATTTTTAGAGTAGGTCAATTGTTGTTCTGTACCCAGTGTTCAAGCCAGAACATGAAAAAATACAATTTGCTGGTTAATAAGGTCATATTTGGATATTAAACTCTTATGGGTGAAACAGCTAGATTCCCATGAGTTCCAAAGGTCCCATGTGACTTTATTTAATTATTCTACTCAAATATAATAACGTTAACATTAAAAAAAGCAATGTCTGCCATCACAAAATGTTTGCTATGCAATACATAACTGATCAGCATAATAGACATTTAAATAAATACATAACTGATACATTTAAATAAATAAATACATAACTGATCAGCATAATAGACATTTAAATGAGTCCACAGGTGGGTTTTATGCCAAAAACTCTTTTTCAGTGGGAAGCATCCATTTTAAGTTTACCTAGACCAAAGTGTGAGTTTGACGTGCGATTCACGTCCCCAGCATCTCACCTGGCCTCCAGGACTGTGCAGCGCAGTCTGCGTGGAACGTTCCGGTCCCCGAGCAGCGAGATCTGCAGGTGAATCTCCCCCTGGACCTCCTCATCCGGATCTATCTCAGCTAGGTTCATCCAGCAATCCAGACCTGCAACACAGCAAAGCCAAAGACAGATGCAGTGAGCTCTCTAAACAGCCACACTGTAGAATGTGTTATACATGTACACTAAACATGGATCATGTATACTACATACACATATTGAAATACATGCTGTTAAAACACACAGTGTGTGTATATATATATATATATAAGCCAGAATAATAGAAAGCTCTGATTGAAAAATTAAGATGATGAAATCTCTCAGTAAGATATCTGTTCCTAATATGAAACATCTTTTTTTCATGACATGAAACATCTTTTTTTTATAACATGATGTCAGCAGCCTTCATACATCTTGAGTAAACACTGATGCTTAAACACCTACAACCCTGCATAAGTCTTTATATCATAACTATTTTATATAAAAACAAATTAAAATATTAAAATTATAATCAAAAATAAAATGGATTACAGTGCTGTAAATGTAATGATTGCAATTATAATGTGGCTTGAAATATGTACATGAAAACATTGATGATCTCATTATTAGATTGTGTGCATTTTGGCTTGAACAAACAAAGCTTTTTTTCCAAGTATATGACTGATGAACGGTGAGGATATTTTCATTCATCAAAACACTCTTTAGGAATATTGGATGTTAGTCTAGGTCACTATATTTTTGTGGGCTCATTTATATAATAGCTGGTAGTTCTGTGTGTTATGACCATATATATCGTGTGATGAAAAATGCCTATCATTTCATATTATGCTCTATCCTTTATTTCACTGTTACAAAACACATGCTTCACAGCAATTATTCTCATCAGTAGAATGACATTTTGCATTCAGGCAACACAAACAAACATGGATATTATACTGAATGACATAGTGATGGATCACAAATGCTCAAGCAGGTTTAGTAAACCTGGGAAACAATAAAGGGGAAGCAGAGAAAAGACAAACTAACAAGGACAATACAACGGAACAAGGAAACCAAGACAACAAACGATGTTATACCGAAGGGTTAGCGAACTAGCTAGCTACAGAAATACGTTCAAATAGAAAGAGGCTATGGCACTCAGAAACATACAGAGATACGAAGTGACAGAGCAAGAGTGGATGGATGATGCAGTGATGCATGAAGAGCTGGGGAGAGAAGACTGCTGTGGATGACCAATCTAGTGATCAGAAGAGCTAACAGGTGATTACAATTTAGGAGAGGCAGAGGGTTTGGTTCACACTGCCCGGGGTATGGAGAGAGAAGACTGAGTGGCTGGTTAGCAATCATTACAAAGGACGAGTAGAATGGAGTAATTCCACTTACATACAGCTTTCAGAACTACCTCATCATCGGGATGTACCACCATACAATGGTATAATGCAATAAGAAATGTCTTTTCATGTGGTTATTGTTATCTAGATATGAAATGATCTACATCAGGATATGATATTTTTGTCAGATTGCACAGCCCTAATGGTGAGGCCTAAGCATACTCACTTCAGTACTGCATAAGCACACTTCCATACATGACCTAATAGATGCACTGTATACATATGCTCATGAATATATGCACACATATCTACATACAAACACACATGCACATGCATACCCAGACATAGGCTGTCCAGTGAAAAGAGAAGATCCAGGACCCATCTGACACACCCAGTATTTGCTCCGTGCCTCTGGCATTAAGAAGCTTAGTGAAATAGCATTAATCTTATAGCTTAACTGATGACTGGCCTGTAGAATTCAGCGATATGGCACTTTATCACATGCCAAAGTCAAAAACTCAACAGGATCCAAATCGGAACAAACACAAACTCAGCACAGAGAAATAGGGGCAGAGAAAAGGCCAAATTCTGTGTAAAGCTTTGCTCACTGCTTTAGAATACAATCGCCTAATTTATCAAAAAGGCCAATACATCACCTGCAAATGCTGGTATGATTCCAGATGCATTCACGTTGCTTGGCATTACCAAAGCAAGAATTTTATAAGGCCTGGCAAGACAACAAATAACTGACCCTGTACTTCTGGATTGCAAATTAAAACCAGTAGCTTTGATACAAAGTGACTCACAGCTTGCTTTTTCAAACCAGGGCACTATATGAAGCATCTGGTAAGCATGTGTTTTGCAGTCCGCCCGTTCCAGCTTTCTGTTCTAGCCGTGCACATTCAAAGAAAGTAAACAAGATTTCAAGATTACTGACTGACGACCTGGTACGGAAACAAGCTGACAAACAGCAAAACTGGGGTTTCTGGATCCTTGAGCACTGGACTGAGAGGCACTGTGCTGGGTGTGACTGCACTGGGAGGCACTGTGCTGGGTGTGACTGCACTGGGAGGCACTGCGAATGCCTCTTATACCACATCCAGGATAATATGCGTCACTATATAAATGGAGGGTCATTGTGGATTCAGCCTAACCCTTCATGATGAACTCTTCCATACAGCTGCATAATGGCTGAGAGAGCTGTGCTGTGTCTCTATTAGTATTCCAGAAAAAAAAGCCTCCATTATGCCGTTTTGCTCCACTGGCCAGTTTGAAAATAAATCTCCCTCAGCTAGACAAAACTTGCCACTTATCTGAACGGAAAGAACTTCTTCCGTTCTTTTCCGCCTTTTTCCCGAGGGTCGGGTTCAAAACAAGATTTCCAAATGTGACCGTATGACGCTTTGGCATGCAAAAGCTTTAATAAGCTCAGAAAATTTGTCCATGTGCACCGAGATCAGCCTGACTCTACTGTCTGCACCATTGTGATCTCATACAAAAAATGTCGCAAAAAGAGATTGAATTTAATCTAGTCCACCATCTACAGGGGAAACACAGCAAAACACTGTCACTAGGTGCTGCGCTGTGGGGGAGAGGGGAAAATTGGATTGAAAATCACTATAATAGCCGCCTGACAGGCTGTTTGATAGCCCTCTCCTCAGTCTGGTCCACTGGACCACACGCACCAGAATTAGATTATACAATTGCAGTGGCAGCCCGGTACGTGACAATCATACCGACACAGCCGAAAGAAATGTCATAGAAAAAAGAAACCCTTTTAAGGGATTTTGACGTCCTTTACAACATGACAGCCGCAGCATTTCGATGTATGGCAGCTGGTAGTTGAATGGTCTGCAGGAAGTGCGTTGCCTTATGGACGCGACCCCTCCCACACACACACACACACACACACACACACACACACACACACACACACACACACACACACACACACACAC
>JAOXYF010000003.1:2655702-2736323 GCA_028565775.1 Sternarchorhynchus goeldii | reverse complement strand
CCCCCCCAATCTACTGGAGGCAAATAATGTCATTGTTTGGTTTGGGATTTAAAAAAAATGAACTGAAGGCTGAAATAAGTGCAACAGAATAGATTGTTGTTATAATGGAGGTGCTCTGAGGAGAGTTTCTTCACAGGCCAGTCACCAGGGAGCTGAAGCTCCTCAAGAGGGCAGCCTCCATCACCACAAGAACGACGAGTGACTCACTCTGACAGCAGAGGGGTTTTCTGAGGACGTTGGACAAGTATTGCAGCGCTGAGTGGGCCATTCTCAGGGAGGACCTAAAAGCTCTAGGAAATTTCAGACTGACCAGCCACGCTGTAGCACTGGTGCCTTTTTAGGGAATGTCTGTTATGCAAAACATTTTTTTTTCAGATCGGAAGAACAGCAGGGTTAGGCACTCCTTTGTGGACTGGCTTTAAATTAAGCGGTTCTTTTCATGAGAATGAGTAATCGTAAGGAGGAGGTTGTGTGTGTGTGGGCTTGGGTGACTCACTCACTGGTGCAGGAGTACAGCTGAGAGTCTCTACCTATACCACAGTCACCAGAGGAGCCAGTATGGAATCCTATATGAACATTATGACTCACTGGTCTAACAGGTTAGGTGGAGAAGACAGCAAGATCAAGATGGACCTTTGATCCTGGAAAGTATCACCTTTCGATATCAGCACGTAGAATTCTTTCACATCTTTCACTCTGGGATCCCCAGGAATTTACTACTTGCGTTGTGTATATTCAAACCCTCAAACCTCTTTCTTCAGTTTTATGGTAAATCAACTGTCATGGTTACCAACTGGTTGAGCTCACAGATTGTACCTTTAAGTCAAGTTACTTAGCTTTAATAAAGTTAATGTACTGTACATAGCCTATAAAGTGAGCAAGTGGATCACTTAAGAATTACTAAAACCAAAAAATAAGAATCACTGTGTGGGTCTCATGACATGTATGGTGTCAATTCTTTATAGTTCTTCCATATAGTTGATATCTTGGGCCAAAATAGGTTTCTTAACATAATAGAAATGTTAGTGCTGCTAACACACACACACACACACACACACACACACACACACACACATTGAATGGCCACTTTATTGCAGGCACCCACCTAGTAGCACTTTGGCCTTCAGAACAGCAGCAACTTGCTGTGGCATAGATTCTACTAGATATTGAAATCATTCTGCAGGAATCTTGGGCCATGCGGACAGGATAGCTTCTCACAGTTGCTGCAAATTAGATGGAGGTACTGACATGTTCTGCACTGCCTGTTCTACCATGTCCCAGAGATGCTCTACAGGATTAAGATCTGGGGACTGTGAAGGCCAGAGAAACAATGAAAACTCACTGTCATGCTCCTGGAATCAATCCATGACTATACAACCCTTGTGTGTGCCATAGGATAAACAGCTTCCATGAAGGGATGAACTTGGTTGGCCACAATGCTTAGGTAAGCCCTATATGTAGGTCATTGTGGTGGGACTGTGTGTGAATGCATTTGTAATGCCCATTCTGAGTACTTTTACCAAGGTGGCTGTTCTAGATTTCTGCACCAAACACTATTCGAGTTCCTTGCATTTTTTTCCCTTAAACATACGTCTCTTGCATTGAAACCTCAAGTTTCTGTGGCCAAATGCTCTATGGTTAGTCAAGCAACCACTTACTTAGATAAATTAGACTACACCAATTAAATTACGCCAAGATGCAATGCATTTCCTTTTAGAGATTTAGAATAATGTGATTCTATACTTTGTAGACTTTGTTTACAGCCAACACTGTGCTTTAAGAATGACACTAATCTTGAAAACTCCCCAGGCAGTTCATTATAAACACCCATGGTGTGCCTACTCACTGAACACTAAGGCCAAGCTTACTTTCTGAAACATCCTGCTTCACTACAGATGGCAAGGTGCCAAGTCCCACAGATTGAGCAGTTTACAAAATGGTAATTGAACGAGGGGCACCAGTTCCCACTGTTCGCTCCCAGGAGACCAGAATGGCCCACCATTACCGCACATTACAGCCAAGTTTTTTTTTTTTTTTTTATGAATGCTGTTTTATAGTCATGCTGGTCGGAACCAGTGAGGTTCTTCTGCACAGTTTTAATGCAAAACTTCTGGACTAAAAAGTGGATATTGGCAAGAGTGTCTTTCCTCAACTACCCAGCAAACAAACAAGCACTAATGAGCTGTATCCTTCCAATAAGGGATAAACCAGGAAAGCTATGCAGTGCAACCTTCCAGTGCCTGCATGTGCCTATTACACAACAGAACTACCATTATCCTTGCTCCTCTAACTCATCATAACACACTGTACTGAAAAACTCGAACTAGAGAACGTATGACTTTCAAATAGCCCCATCTAGTGAATATTACAGTTCATTACACATTAATTATAATGCCTCCAGTCCCCTTGGCCTCTGGTGAACGACTCATTATGTTCCACTTATGAACAACGCTAAAATGAGTGCAGTCTATAATTTATTGCAAGATAATCTTAACTCGCATGTACACCATGACCTTATTCCACCATGTCTCTTCTTTATTCAGTTAAAGCTTTAAAAAAGGCATTTTGCTGACTGATCACAATTGGGATTTGCTTAATTGCTTGACTATGTTAAAGGAGTAGTTTAATCACAATGCTACTGAGATGTCCATGCCCTGCTAATTTCCATTTGTTGTTAATCATGCTAGTATTTTTTGATCAAGTGCCCATATACCCATGTACGATACATGTCAGGGGTTTCTCAAGGTGTCACATGTTCTGCATCTTGGTGTGATCTGGAGTTTTGGAAACGTCCACGACGGTGGTTCCTGCCGTCTTGGGCATGGTGGCTGCAGCGGCGTACTTTCTGTCTCTCTCATACGTGGGATTGTCGTACGGGGAAGGGTCTTTCAGGTTGTGCAAGTCGTAGCGGGGGATGCGGAAGGATTCTCTGATTGAGCGGATTTCCCCTTTACCCTTCTTTCTACAGCTGCGGGGAAGAAAAGAGCAATCAGGAGACCATAAGAGAACCTAAAGATGTACAGCACACTACCACATGTAACACAGCGCTGGAAGAGGAATGGTTTGGGAAAAAAAAATGTAAACAATTTTCTTCTTAGCCCAAATGACAGTATCAGTATGACATAATATCAGTATCACAGATCAGTGTCAGCACGACACAGTGTACTAATCAAAGGGACGAAAGTGTTGACAAAATTATGTTGTCAAGTTGTTACATCTAGGTTAATTATGTTGTCGCCCCTTTGGTGTTTTTTTCCATTTATATATGTAACAGTATATCATAGTGTCAGATAAGCAAGTCTGTTTGAGATAACATGTTTTGAACCAAGTGTATGAATGATTTCAGCATGAAGTTTGCAGGATGATAATTAGCATCTGGAGTTCCTCCGGTGCTTCAGTAAGGCAAACATCTTCCCACCCATCCTCACCACATCCTACACAGGTACTGTAGAGAGCATCCTACCATGAATTACGACATCTCTGATCACAAGAACCTATGGAGGGTAATGTGGGTAGCTGAAAGCATCACTGGCACACTTCTACCCCCTGTAAAGAACTTCTTCCTCTCAGACAGCATCCAAAAGCGTGCAGCACAGTGGATAATCTCCCCCAGCCCTCCCACAATCCACTTGCCCCTCCACCATCCAGCAGAAGGTTCTGGAGCATCTGCTCTTGGCCTGCCAGGCTGGGCGACAGCTTCTACCCACTTGCTGTCAAACTATCCATCACCACATACGTTCTGTGAACGTAACCTTGCCAGTACTTAGACACTTTGACTGATATGACTCACACAGTGCTGCCCTGCTACTTATATATTTCAAAAATGTCGATAGCCATTAACGCACTGCTAGTTTAAGCCTTACACTTCATTTAAAATGTACAACCATGGGTTGTCATGTTGTTACGGTATTGTCATGTTGTTACGGTATTGCCATGAGCTGTCGTTTTTTTATATTATTGTTATTTTTATTTCAACTGCACTCATTTATGTATCGTCAGCACTGTCTGTGGTATATATGTATGCATGTATCATGCCCCGTGGCTCCAAGAGAAATGTTATTTTATCTCATTGTGCATTGCAGATTGTATTCACATTTTGATGACAATGAAGATCTATTTGATCTGTATTTATAGCAAGTAAATTCCTTTACATGTTAACTACATTAGCTTTATAGTTCCAGTGTAAAATTAAGTAGGCATAATTTGGATACCAAACAAGTATTGGTTGATAAAAGAAACATGCTAATTTGCTTTTTTACACCAAGAGTTTCTTTCTCTCTTGTATTTTGCATATACATTACATCCTTTTTTTATGTAAAATTTATTATTTTAAGCACATTTATGCATGGACATCTGATCTGATCTTGATTAACCAAACTTGCATGCAAACAGGACAATCTCATTGAAGATTACTTTACTTATTTTTAATGAAAGATAGAAATTATTGGTGTTACTGAAATAGGAAATCATGCAAACTGTCTCTCATAAAAACACTTGTAGGTAATTACTGAACTATCTATGTAAGGTAGCAAGGTGCATGAAAAAATCTTTATGATTAACATTCAAAAGCATTCCTTGGGTACACATGTAATTGAGCTGTAGTTAAATTACCTACCAGACTACCATCAGGCAGCCAATCAGCAGGAACAGCAAAAGGAGACCTGCGGCAGCAGACAGAATTGCTGTGATGACGATCATAGCAGCTGATCTTCCTCCAAAACTGTTACCAATAGACTCAGGGTCTTTGGCTGAAAGAACAGAGACGATAGAAGGCAGTGAATGGGATTTTGGCCGAAGCTCAATTAAACGGTTCGTCAGAGATTGTGAGTCAAGAGCTTATTGTGACACATCCCATCTTACCGGTGTAGAGAGTAATGTTGCTTGACCACTGTGTCTCTGCCAGAAGTTTCGAGCTAGCTGGATCAACAAGAAGATACTTGAATCTGCCAGGACCAAAACATTTCACTGTAAGTGGTACAGCAAGCAAACACACCCATTTACACCCAACGGAGACTAAATAAATGTTAAGCCAACATGACATTCATCCCCTCTCTGGAATTAAATAAGAGAACCGTAAAGTGTTTGATTTACGACAGTTTTATTTGGTGCATGTTTCAAAAGAAAGACCACAGAAATCATTCTGCTGTATCACAGCCTACCTGGTGGTTGTCCCCACAGGTAACACTCCATTGCAGTTGATGGTGGAACACCGACCATCACGTCCGACTTTGAAGTAGTTATTAGCAGAGGCAGGGCAACTCAAATCACTCTGTACACCATCTCTGGTCAGAAAGTAATTCTTAGAGCCATTGTTAAAGGCCTGTGGGTACGGGGAGAGGCTGAGCAAACTGGGATTGGTTCGATCTGCGTCAAAAGTGTCTGTCGCTGATGATAAAAAAACATATATATTATGGGATGGCTAAATTAAATATGTTTGATATTTCAGTCAAACATCGAACTTGGCTAACATAATACTATAGCATTGCATCTCTTTTTTTGTTGACTACAGAGGTAATTTCATTTAGAATTTCATGGTCATTACATTTTTCCCAATTGATCCATTTCATTAGAGATCATTCACCTGATTCCAGTGCTGCCACAAGCCATATCTGGCACGTGCTCGAGGTGCAAGGCAGACCTGTCAGTTTGTTAAAGCAGCAGTTTGGTTGTTGTAGTATTACACTGTTGGAGGTGATTCTGGCTTCCAAGTTTGGCGCGAGAGTTGGCGTGCATGGAACTGTTGTTGCTGAACGAAATGAACATGGTTAACTTTATTATTTTATTGTTCGTTGCAGTACAGTTGTTAAATACGAGTTGATGTATTCAGTCTCGTTTGTACCTATTAAGGTAGCTTATTACGCAGCATTAGATGTAAATATTCAGAATAGACCTATGGTGTTAAAGGTACCGCTATATGAAGCAGGCTACTGCGTACACAGAAGCGTATCAAAGTTCAAGTTATATCTTAAGTCTCTTAAGAAAGCGTAAAAATGTAACAACGTCTTGTCGTGGAAGTGTGAGTGTGTCATATTGCTTTCCGTTTTACAGTTAGGTACAATACTGGCTTTATCAGCTCACAATTTCAGATGCTGTGTTGCTTTGACAGGTGTTTTTAATGAAGATCCACGGTTTAATACGATGGAATAAATATTTCGTGACAAAGAGAAAACAAAATTACTTGGCGTTTCGCCAGACTAAATATGCTATTTTTTTCGGCATTATTTAAACAGGTGTGGGAATAAATTAAACACGAAGAAAGGGTGGTTGGTAAAGCCAGAACTTTAGATTTAACTGCACGATAGAATCAATTCACATCAACTTCTCACAGACTTCTTCCCTGTTAGAACACCTGTTATGATGACCATTACCACTGGAGTAGTAATGCTTTTAGCCCAGCGTTCTGATAACATAAAGGCTCAGTATACCAATACAAGATACAAGATGTACATTTTACTTATATGGATATGACCAATACTTTAATTATAATGATATTTATAAATAATGACTTAAGAATAAATATATATACTTACTTTGTGCAGCAATATTATTAGTCATCATAGATATCAAACAGATCAAGATGTAGGCATTCATTTTGAAATCAAGTTGTATGAAAAGAATACGCTCCTTTCTAATAAAACGGTGTGTCAAACTATAGCCGGTTTCGCCACTTAAAACTGTCCCTGGTAGTTACCATCCCTGCCCTTATAGAGCAATGCACAACGGCTGAAGGGCGTGGAGTCCATCCTGCGTGTACCTGCGTGTTCGGTTCTAGCGGAGACCGGGAGTTGTTCTTAACAAAATGACACCCCCTGACAGATTAAATGCCGGACCAGCAGGCCGGCTATTGTGCGATAGGCGGGACTATTTTTCATTTTGTGTCATTACGCCTCAACTCCCAACCCCGAAGATTTGCGATTTTCTGCATAATCAAAACGGAACTGTGCAGAGTGGAAAATACATCAGTAAACGCAAGGCACGGGACAAACGGCTGCTTGCAGCCTGTTCTCTGGTTTCTGTATTCTGTATTC
Source organism: Sternarchorhynchus goeldii (assembly GCA_028565775.1). Lineage (NCBI taxonomy): Eukaryota > Metazoa > Chordata > Actinopteri > Gymnotiformes > Apteronotidae > Sternarchorhynchus > Sternarchorhynchus goeldii. The sequence continues at coordinate 2,729,295 of JAOXYF010000003.1, read as the reverse complement.
CGCGGTATAAGAGTGGGAAATGGCGTGTCGGTATGCGAATCTGTTAAATTACACGTCAGTCGTAGTTTACAACAAAGACATATTTATAGCTTGATAGAGGAAGCACGGCAAAGCGTCTGTATAATTAACAACAAAAAAATGGAAATGACATTTTGCATTGTCTCTCTGAGGTGTAGTCTAAAGATCCAGGATTAACATTCCGGAACAAAAGACGGCACGTATAACCTGGGCTGTGCGATGTTTAAAATAAAACAAGGAATTTAAATGTAAACATTTCCATTCGGTTCAGGAACAGAACACTATTACATGAAGAAAAATGACCCCTGGGCACTGTCCATACCACCGCAATGAACCCTGTTTTTAATTATGCAGGTACCTCCACTCTTAGTTACTTGTGTTTACCTGTCAGATCGGGCTTTCTGCAGCAGATGGGCAATATTTCTGCTGGCTTTTAAAATTGTTTTTTATGTAGTACTGCTTTTTACATCCGACGGGCAAAACCAGTTCGACCGGGGCCTGCTTAGACACGAAAGATGACTCAGGTTTGCATTAAAACCTATTCAGCTAAATTGAACTTAAAGAGGCACGTTTAACGAGTTGGTCACGGAAGTTATGCTTATGACAAAGCTGAATGTAATGGTCACTCAGCTTCTGTACAGAGGACACTAACTCAAAATCAGTAGCCATTTTTGTAATGGTCTCTTCTGGCAGCCATTTGACATTTATCTCAAAATATTTTTCATTTGATAATTCATTGCACTTCACAAAGTTATCAAAAACCTGAAATTCCTCAAAGGTATTCTAAGCAGAAAAATAAATCAAACTCCTCAATGTTTCAGAACTACTCTTTATAATGTAGGAGTTGCATGTTTTTACTGTAAAACCATTGTTGACTCATGAACTAAACTTCAGAAAATGAATCATTTTATGACCTTTGCAAGTTATTCCTAGAGAATTTTCATTCTTTTTTTGATAATCATTCAAAACAACCTGCATTTGAATGTTTGAAAAATACTAAGAGCTGAATGAAGAGCTGGAAAAGATGTGGGAGGTGAAGACAAAGGTGGTTCCTGTGGCAATCAGAGCATTAGGGGCTGTGATGCCCAAAGTAAAAGGACAGATCCCTGGAGCAACACTTGAGACCTCCATCCAGAAGAGTGCAGTCTTGGGAACAGCCAAGATACTACGCAGGACCCTCAAGCTACAAGGCCTCTGGTAGAGGACCCAAGCTTGAAGGAAAAAGACCACCCAGAGAGGGTAAATGGGGAACTTTATACACAAATGTTTTAGTGCAAGGTCAACAATGTGCCAGGAATTATACATAGAGCAGAAAAAAGCACAATTACTATTAAAGCATAGAATGTCCAGATCTACATCCGTTTGTTTTTTTGGGTTTTTTTTATTTTTATTTTATTTTATTACATACAACATGCTAATACAAAATGGTTGGTCTTGCATATTTACAAGTGAGCAAGATCCATCTATCTATCAGCACAGACAAAGTCATAAAACCATCCTGTCTGACTCCAAAATATCAGTGTTAGATGAATCTGAACACATTAGCCTAGTTTCTCTTTTGCTGTAGACCTACGGCCTGTAATCCATTCTAGACACATTTGAAAGTCTTTTCCGGAGCTTGGAACAGCACCGGAGTTGAGGGCCAGCATGTCACTGGGTGCATTCCCGTTCCCAACACTGCCGCTCCTACAGTCACCTCTTCCCCATAACAAAGCTGGGCTCCTCTGCATCATCCTCTCCTTCTCGCTCATCCAAGTCCTTATCGCTCTGCAAGGACGATTCCTTCTCTTCATCAGAGTCTGAGGATCATAGGCACAGTGTCACTTTCATGTGTCCACGCACGGATGACAACATCCAGATATATCACATGGATAAGCAGAAATGTAGTGATATGTGGTTAAGACAACAATTATGGTCATACCTGATTGGTTCTTGCTCTCCATTTTGGCTTTCTTGACCATCAGTTTCTTCTGCTTGAGCTTTTCTCTAAAGAAAAGAGCCAATCGCAAAGCGTCTTTCAACCAACAGGCTGCTGGGGGTTTTTTTTGTTTGTTTGTTTGTATCCCCTTACATCCACCTATATTTATACACCTAATGAAAACATCATACATACATGGCCAAAAGTATAGGCAGTATAGGCCCTGTTGAAGAAAAGCCTACAGGACCACACTTCTCACAGAGAACCACAAAATGCACAACTGGATCTGGCTAAAATGTGTGCTGAAAAAACAGTCCTTCTGGAAGTAACAAAATTAGAGCTTTCTGGTTAAAAACAATAATAATAAAAAGAAAATCGGCTTCACAGAAAACAAAGTGAAGCTTTCATCCTTGTGGTGAAAAATGGAGGAGGCTCATTGTTTTGGGGTTGCTTTGCAGTCTCTGGCACTGTGCCAACATTGACTACTGAATCTAGCTGTATCCTACTTCAATTGTATCTTCAATCTGTTGTACAGGACAGGATACATTCTATGAGCAGACGACAAAGCATTTTTATAGGTCATTTTGGATAAGAGCATCAGCTATATGCCATAACTGTAAATGTGTGTCTTGACGCAGTACATGCAGACATTTCTGTTGTAATATACACAATAAATAAAAGGGAGATGTAACCTCAGTCTCATCTCATCTCAGTTGTGAAGCTGAGAAATGGCATCATTACTGTCTTGTAAATGGGCACCTTCCCTGTGCATGTCACTGTACGCAGGGCACAATGAAATCAGACAACTAGAAAAGCTGTCTGGAACAAATAGCACAGAAATCTCATTCAGACCTACAAAAGCAGTTGGATAGTCATTGTCTCAAAAGGCTGTGCTGCAAATTGTTTCATTAAGGGTCCAAATATTTTTGAAAATTACAAATGCATGAAATAACACTTTTTTTTATACATTTGGACATATCTACCGACTATGACGGAGCCTGAGAGACTTCGTTAGAGAAGGAACTTTTTACCTTTTTTTCCTCCGCTTGGCTGTCCTTTCCTCTGCAGCTATTTGGTTGTCCTTTACTTTCTCAAGATAATCTTCATCCATCTTTTGCTTTAAAAAAAAGCAACATTGTAGTTTCAAAAAGTATAAATGTAAACTATTCCCCTGAACTGACCTGATATTGGCACTGAAGGAGAACAATTATTCAAAGCATAACACCCAGAGGGTTTCTAAATTCTATACATCATATAGAGAAATTGTGTACTCAGACAACTTTGAGACATAAAAACTTTCATTTAATGCTGCAACAATTATCTAAATTTTTCATTGAATTCATACACCACCACATATTTGATTTGATACTCAATGCTAAAACATATAATTTCTGGTCTAACTAAAGAGTTTCCCCGCGTCATGCGTTCTCCTCAAAAGTATTATGCATGCGAGTAATAAATTAATCGATGTCTGTATTTTCTAAGCCCAGATACCTTTTCTGACATTCGATCCAGGAAGTCTTGCCTTTGATACTCACGCCGTCTCAAGTGTCTGTACACATGAAACTCCCCACTGCCAGCCCCAGCACTAGAGCCTGGTGAAAAACAGTGTTCACTGAAATCAGTATGTTAAAGGAGCAACAAGCAGCTATCCTAGCTAGATTATTACAGCGTTAAAACGTAACATTGCGTAGCTCATTGGCTATGTTTATTAGCTCAACTGAACGTACCCATAACATCTCGCACAAACTCAGGAGGTGCGCGTGGATTCCATTCTTTTGGTCGTTCGGGTACGGGCGCAGGTTTATCCTATAAGACAGCATAGGCATTGATAGATAGTTGTGATTATGTGTTTTTATCCGCATGTTTCATTGCCAAGAGCTTGAATGAATGGTAATAATAGTTAGCTTGCTAGCTAGAATTGCTAACTGGCTGCAGCTGGCAAAAATCATAATCGGTTCAAACTGGCTCGGTTGTTTCAAGCTAAACACTCACTGGGTTTCGCATTAATCTCTCCAATTTGAGACGTTGTTCCTCTGCTGGTGTTTTGGCAATTATTAAAGGTTGTGATTCCTTCCCAGGTTTTCCTGGCTTCGCATTTTTTTGAGGTACCGCCATTTTCGCCTTCTTACTTCTTCTGGTGCTCAAACCAACTTTCAGAGAAACTTTATGAGCCTAGTTAGTGCCACCTACCGTACAGCCACTGCTCCGGAGTCATCTATGTGTCATCTTGGTGTTTATGAGACTAGCAGTTTTTTGAAAATTACAGGGCTACCATTTTATAGCGAATATACATTCATTATCCTGATATAACATTAGCAAGAAGCTAGCAGACATTACACACTGACACATGTCCACCATGATGTATCATTTGTACAAATGAAATGAACCCTTATTCATTTACTCTATTTAGTCTCAGACCAATTGCCAGCCTTTAGATGGAGCTGCAGTTTCTATGCATGAACTGTACACAATTTCATGCAGAGTCTCCATACACTCATCATTCAACACCAAGGAACTCCCTCCCTACACACCTCAACCACACCTGGATGTGCCAGGTCTTTTGTTTACCCTTACATTCCACATGAATGATGTAATTCTTTCTGCATATATGAAACCAACCAAAGCCTGTTACCCAGGTGATAATATTCTTTCTTTCTTTGAGCTACAGATACACAAAAATATGCCACACATAAGTGTCAGATAATGAAATGCCTGTTGCACAGTCTATTAATGTGGGAAACCTCTTCCAGTGGGTTACTACCATTCCCTTGTTAACTCTCTACCCTGAATTGAAATGCTGTATAATGAAGTAATGGATGCCCTGCCCAGGAATACATGGAAAAGTTACCCATCTACTGAACAAAGCACCCATGCACTGAGCCATAATTCTTATTCCCATGACGACACACACACACACACACACACACACACACACACACACACACACACACACACGACTGCACTGCTTTGTGTACCTTTTCAAGCTACATAGACTGGATTAGACTGGTGCTCACACATAAACACATACAAGCACACACAGGCTTCTATAACATGATCCTTGTTACTCTACTGCCTACCTCTCAGGTTCTTTGAAGTGCGCCCCATTTCAATCTCTCGTTCTATTACAGTCTATTATTTCAATAGGTACTCAGTAACTACTGCTACAAACTGCTGCTAACATGTGATTTAACATATATTCTATGTTAGTCATCTCGTTAACTGTAGCTGTTTTATTGCACTTTGTAGTTATACTGCACTTTGTTTTGTGGGGGGGGGGGGCACAAAATTGTTTTGCTGTTTGTTGTTTCACTGTTTCGACGCTCTGTGTGTTTTGGATGTGGGTAGAGACAAAAAAACCTGACTTGAATTTAAGTGTGTGTGTGTGTGTGTGTGTATTTTTATACATATCTGCATTTGTGCTTATTGGTAATGAGGAACTCAAGTGCTATTTTTGCGTCTTTATATAGCATTAAATCCAGTCATTCAGGCAAATGGGAACACAACTGTGATTCCCGTAGGCATAAGGATTGCATGTATGAGAGGCGTGTGGGTGGGAGGCGGTCCTTGGTGTGTGTGCCATCACACGTGCTGCTACATGCTCGGCAGACATGCAGTACGTGTTCTGGCAGGAGGCTTTTCCAAGCATCCATACACATGTACGCCACCCTGCTCTCACACGGGCGTCAGGCCATGAGCCGGACCCTGTCCAATCAGATTGCGCGAGCTCACGAGAGCGCTCACAGGAGGTGGCATTTTGGACGTAAACAGAGGTTGCACTCCTTCGTCCTCAAAGCAGTTCCCTTTGTGGGGCCTCTGCACTCACGATGCTATACTATTCCATCCTGCAAGGCAAACAGTGGTGCCAGGTACGTAGAGGGCCCTGCCCCATCGTGACACTCGCAGGTGACACGGGCATCAGTGGTGTAGATGCTTTCTGCGATGAATCAGACGATCTGTGGGAAAAGCACGCAGAAGTGTGGGGCAGCCTGCAGAGGAGGTGAGGTTCTAGAGCTGTAGCAGATTTAGGCGTGTGCTTCAACCATTTACGTGCATTTGATATGACCCCAGGGCTTTGAGATTGATCACCTAGTCTCCTGTCAGAAACTCACACATACACACACATATTGCCTCAAGTTCCCTACCTCATACAGCAGGGCACAGCTATTCCCGAAGAGGAAAAGATCCAAACTAGTAGAAGCTAAGCAGTGCATCCTGTATTCATTCCCTTTCAACTGCCCTTGCATTTGGAAGACCAAGACCCCTCTCCCCCCATAACCCCCGCCATTACCTACACCCTCCAGCACCACCTTCATCTTCCCACATTCTTCACTGTAACAAAACAACCCCACCCAACATTTACGGCGTAATAACCCTACCTCAGCCATGCCTTCAGACATCGAAATGGCCAGTGGAGAGGACTGAGAATATTGCTGCTATAATTAAACTTTAGACCCGTGTATGTATTTCTCTAATGCACTGACATGACAAAGAGTGAAGCAATCTTCCTTAACAAAGCTCATCTGTCTTCGGCCTTTTGAAAACACGGATGGTGTTCTAGTAGGCACAGGATTAGAGCAGGAATTACATCCAGCCTCTGAGGAGCTGAAGGACAGGCCAGTCAGTCAGCAGACTTTGTAAGGATCCAACACTTTTTCTTTGGGGAAAAATGGTTATTGTTTGACTGGGTTGAATTTAATACTCCAAGCTCATTGACTGTGGTGGTCAGTTTTACCACAGCACACAAAAAGCCCCTTATTTCTGATCTGAATCTACGCAGATGGTTTGGAGAAATTCAGCCAAATGTCTCCTGGCACACATATTACATAGTAAATCCCACAATATATCACATGTTGAATAATGAATTTAATGGGGAATGCTCTGTTTAGTTTGGACTTTGTTTAGTTTAGTTTAGAAGCAGTCGATATGGTAATCAAATTATGTTAGTCTGTGTACAGAAAAGAATAGCTTGTGTAGTCAGCTCAGTAGAAGAGATACCACGCCTTGATTTTATGGCCAAAACAAGCCAAGCTAGACTGTGTTTATGTATTATAGCATGCCCGTTTGGATCAGGGTTCTTGTTGCCCAAGTTGCGACACGGAGGAGCATTTTTTATGCTAAAACTGTTTTGTAACGATGAACGATGTCATTCAAACCTAGAAGCCTCGGTCGCCTGCTGTGCTCATCCTGTACTAGATTAGGCTCGGCCAATCCCCACAGCCTGCGCGCGAAGTGGAGGAGGGGAGGGTCATCACCCTTCGAACTCCCAAGAGCATCGTATCACGTGGAAAACTTCACATCCTGTCTGGCAGTAACGGTCCCTTAGACTAGAAAGAAGTAGACGCATAACAAAAAAGCTGGTTTGGTCTACGTTTACGGAAACAGAAAGAAACGACTTTAGCGAGAAACAGCTAAAGAATGCGCACCAGATGGTCTAAGCGTGCGTTTGTCTTCAGGCTGCCTAAGCATGTTTCATTGAACACAAGTGTGCGTTTGAGGGCCTTTCTACATGCTGTCCTGTCCTTTACTGTCGTTTTAGCTCTAGGTTATACAAACCAAGACCCATGTAAAGTGTAAACGTGCTGGTGCAGTGGCCTCGGGCTAATTTACTTAACCAAAACTTTTACTTAACCAAAGCCTTTCTTCTCCGAGGCGACGCTTTTGAAATGCACCACTAGCCGTCGAGGGCGAATGGCTTGGGAGCGCACGCTGTTCGACATTCTTGAAGGGTTCTAGTCAAAGAGCCAACAATGCCATTCTTGTTATGCAAAGCGCCCGGTAAACCCTGGCACTGTTCCAACAAGCAGAAGCGACTGTCGCAGCCCTCTATTCCCCACTTCACATGCAGAAGTAAGGAGGATATTGTGTCGGCATGCTGTCATCGCCAAAATGAGTAACCTACTGGACCGGCGTCTTTGATGGGAAGTGATGATATGGGTAGACTAATATGGTTGTTGGGAATTTATCGGTTATCTTCTGTTTATTGTAATGAAATGCTTAACCCAAACAAGAAACCTCAGAATCATTTATATAATGTATACTCAGACGGCAAAACGTTAGACATCTTTTATGCACATTATAGACCACCGTACAGCGTATGACCAGACGTGAGTTGTAATCAGGAGATTGTTAACAGACTGCAGCATATCTTGTTCTCTGTGCAATATGCGTCTCCCACTCTGTTTCATAGACTCAGTGTATGTTACTGTTACTATGGTAAACTGCTGGTACAATATGAATTAATTCAGTTTTTGTTACGGAAATCGGACAATGTGTGCACTCTGGTGCAGTTGACACACTTCGCGCTTTCATAGTTTAAACACTTAACGACGCCATATAGCTCACCAAATATCTGCATGATTCTAACATCCTTAACAAGAGCTACTGACCTACTCCACACCCGTGGAATGCAGGCAGGAGAACTAACTATGATGGCATCTTTTCAAGTGCCTTAAAGGCAGTGTTGTAAATGGTGTGTACCGTGGATCAAGGTTATTGTGTTCAAGGTAACCATCATGGTAGCTGTGTTAAAGAAATTGTAAAAGTGTTCCCCACGCGAGCCCCGATACTATCACGGGTAACTGGCGTCTAGGAAGAGCTCAACATAATGTCTGCCTATCTCCAGCATCGACTGGATTTCGAGCCCCATCTAATCTATAGGATAACTTTTCATTGAACGGTTTTGACAAATGTCTTCGACGGGTTTGTCACGTTTGGATGACGCTCTTTAAAAGACTGGCATTTGCTGAGTGGAAGATTGACCCCAGTACGGCTAGATTATCGCCTTTAATTTAGCACACTGACGGTTACACGGTTTAGCAAACGGAGCTTCTCTCTGCTGCAGTCTGTTTCCTGAACTGGGCAGGCCTGTTGTCATTATTGCGTAGCATTTTTTTCAGGGACGTCTGCAGATTCCCACAATACGATCCGCATTCCAGTAGTCACTTGATATTGCTAGTCACAAGTTAAACTGTACACCATGGCAGATAAATAGCACTGACCAGTTATGGAGCCTGTATTTATTCAAACCTGCAATCAACATCATTCTGTAATGTGTGGCACTGATAATACAATGTCCGGTATCACATAACCACATATTGAGATATAGGGGATTATCCTGTATTCACTGAGAGGAATTCTTAAACAAGATAAACAGTACACCTAGATCATTTTCTATTTTCAGCAAAAAAATATTTGCTGTGATGCTCATTTGCATATTGCTGGCTGCTCCGTTATTGGTATTAGTGAATGAGAAATTCTTTATGGTGCAGCTCTGCTGTACCATTAAGTGTGTTCTCCAACCATCTACTTTCCTTCATCTATCTGCCCAAAAGATAACATTCACTGTATAGAGCAAAGGCAGATCTTCTGTGCCTGGGATAAAACCACTGCCATTAGTCACAGCAAATGAGCGGCATTTAAAGTCTACACACCGCACTCCACTTAAAGAGGATCTCCATAAATAAGCCATTCAGTTTTCTTTGATATGACTTCTAGCATGGTTATCACAGGGACATGCTAAGCTCTTTATCCTGGTCCTGGTTTACTTGCAAAGCCGTAATCAACTTGGTCCAGTAAAACCATCTGTAACTCTGGAACAAACGTACAGCTCTTGACAGCAGTATCCCATGACAACAGCACAAAACACACTCTGTCTATAGGCTCCTCTACATAATAGAGAGTAACAAGAATTTTTTTTTGATGAATCAACAGCCTTTTGTAAACCCCAAGGCAAACACTCTCACTGCTAGTGTATCACAGAATAAATAATGAAATGTTGGACCATCTGTAGGAACACACTTTTCAAAGTCTTCGATAGAGAAAGACCTTCACAGTTGGTGTATGCATTAGTTACTTTTTTCATCCATTTGGCATTAGTTACACTCCTTACCCTTATAAAGCCTCACCGCAGGGCTTCTGGCAAACGAACTCAATGAGGGTTTCTCAGGAACATAAATGAGCTTTAGGACAATTATGATACTGGTTTGTATTAAACATCATAATAGGACTTTATTGATCGTCGTCACCATAACAAGAAGGCATGTCACGAGGCTGGCATTTCTCAGATTATCAATGGTGAAAACAAGTCCTTCCAGTCATAAAGCAGAGTCTTAGCAATTCCCCATCCATCACAAAAGTAGCAGCGTGGACTCTGTCATATCCCGACATAGGCATACAAAGAAAAGAGAATGACAGGACGAACATCAATGACAGAGGGGTTGTCCTGGGGTTGTGTATTCGACTGGCTCGTTCACAACAGAGACAAAACATTTTATGGCTTTCCGTTTATCTCCCTTTTAGATGCATGAAATTGGCTTTTGGCGGTGACCACTGAAAATTTAGTTTACATCGATCCAAAGATTCAGGAGGTTAGAGCATGAGGTTTGGGGCAATATCATGGTGTTCAGCCTTGGGTCTGCATCCCTTAAGTGCAGTAGTTTGGAAGTTATCGGTACGGGGGTTCGTGCTGATGTGGGCTGGGTCTATAGAGCTGCTGTAACCGCACTGGCCTGGCCGCCCAGCACGGCAACTGTCCAATCAATCTCAGGCCTACTGGCTGCCCGGGGCACGGGTGGGGGGCACCAGGCCCTAAAGCCTGGGGCCGGCCTGGGCACGAGTCCAGAGGAGACAGGCTTGTGGCAGGAGCTGCGGCTGAGGATGTTGAGAGAGGCACCAGGATGGCCGGTGTGAGGCCGTACCGGAGCTGGATGACGCGAGGCGGGCCATGGGCAGAGATGCCATTGAGACGGGGTTCCTTTGGCCCCTCCTCCCTCTTCTTCTGTCCTGCCTCCTCCTCTAAGGGCTTCCTCGGCTTCCTCTCAGGTCGGTTAAACTCTTGGATCTTTTCAGCCTGCGCTCGACGGATGTGGTATGTTTTCCTGAAGCTCTGAAAGGAGTCCAGGAAGCCTTCCAGGGGGACCTGTCCCTCCATGAACCTCTCCAGCAGCTCCTGTGAAGCCGAAGCAACAAATACAACATGTATCAGAAGGGAGGAAGTCAAACAGGATTTGCAAGCATGCGGCAAATTCAAATATCCTGCCTCACTGACTTATCAGCTTCCAGACAAGGTTTGCCAGCTATTTTGTGTAAGAATTCCAGCTAAAGGTTGGGGATTTCACCATAAACTGAAACAGCTGCAACTCCAAGACACGTCCTTCTTGTAGTCAAGCACTGGTTCTTTCACACCTTCAGAGTTCCTGACCTGGACTGACTATCCTAACATGTCTATACAAATAAGCTGGTCAAGTGAATGTGTATAAATTTAATATGACCTTAATGTGTCTACAAGTGACCCTAGACCAGGGATCAGGTGGTAGGCCCTCATCTGCCCCAGCATGGGGTATCTGAATTATTGATGACAGTCATGTCTGCACCAGCCCCCTCCCTCATTTTTCACGTCTGGAAAAAACACTATAGCCCCCTAACAAAGACGCTGCCCATAGCAAAGCCATACACCAGTGGTTCACGCCATCTGCCCAGTTCATTTAAATCCAGTCTGTTCAAAATCAGCTGCTCTTATCACCTTATTACTTTTTCATAACATCATTATGAATTTATAGCTCAGAGTAAGAACTGCCTTCAACATTAATACTGGGCTTGTGACAAGATCGGGAATTGATCTCATCACACAAAGCTTGTGATAAGCTTCAAATATGCATTTGGTAGTTTTATTCATGGTTTATTTAATTACACACTGCAGAATTTGATGCATTTTTAAAGGGATGGTTGCATCTAAGTAGTAATGCAGATAAAATATGCTTTTGCGATTGATTTATACTTTTCCAATGGCAAATCGATGGCTTTAAATCAGGATATAAACAAATGGGTCACGTAGTCAAAGGCTTCTGTGAGAAGTATACCGGATTGTGAACCGCATGGCTTCAAGTTGGGTCTTAGTAATCAGTCATAGTGGAATGGCCACTATTGATCACGCTTGCGTGGGCCTGGACACCTGACACTTATTTATGGTCTGCGGCCCTTAGATCAATTGAGCGCAAAACTCCGATTGGTCTGTCATGTCGTCACGAGGGTTGGGCGTGTGTGGGAGAGACTGGTCTGATGGAGCTGAAGAGCCAGATATGTGTCATGCCTCTCCTGAACATTCATTGATCACAGCTGACAGCAGAAACATCCGTTGCTTCTAATTCAGTTATATACCACACAAGCAAGAGGAGCCCATTGTCATGCTGCTTAGCAAATGTGATATTATTATCCAGTGTCCATTTTATCCAGGCCATTACTGAATTATGGTTAATATGACTGCATTATCCTTACAGTAATTGTGTATCAAGTAATAAATACTCCACTAAATGCTTCAACCGGAGGTCTTATTAATGTATGAAGATAGAATATTCTGTATGCAATGCCGACTTAGAGTGATTCATGGCTTGTTGAAATTACTTGCAAACAGACCAAGGGTAATGAGGTCTTCTTAATCAAAGGAGTGGGTGTGTTGGTTTGCCATTCTTAGAGGAAACTACAGTGAAGGGAGATGACATCAGTTCCATTTTGGCCTCGATGACTCATTCACTCAGTTGGCCTACTGATCGCTTTCACTATCAATTCATTAAATATTCAGATCAAGAATTCATGGATCATGGAGTTCACCCCCCACACAGCCTTGCAAAGCATACAGTCATTGTGCAAGAGCTTTTCTCCTTTTCAACATCAATGTCTTTCTGGTCTGGTTCTCCAGGGCATGTTCCTGCCAGCGATGCGAGTTAGAACACTACAATCAGAGCACTACAATCATTTTGGGACCATTACTTGTGAACAATGTGCCTTTGAGCAATGAGGAATTTTTTACTTACTTTGAGTAAAGAGGATTTTTTTGTACTTTTATTTACCTTGAAAATGGAAACATGCTAGGCGTTAGATGTTTTTAAGGGCAAACACGGTCAGTGGAAGCATTAATTAATTAATTAATGATTCGGGCAGTAGCAAAGAAAAGTCAGAAAAGAAAAGTCAGAATTACCTCAGACTGTTCCTCGACACGTGCAACCTCCTCCTGAAGGAGATTGTGAGCCGTCTGTGGACTGTGCTTCTGCATGTGGGTCTCTGAAACACCGTAAGAATTTCATTTCAGCTTCCATTTCAGCCATTAATACTGTGACCATCACTAAATGACACATTCGACACCAAACGAAGGGCAGCTCTGGCAGACGGAGCAACGGAAGTCCCTGTGCTCGGTTGCCATGAAAGAAATATGAGGTTGCTGAGGGCGCGGGTGAAAAGGGCACAGATGAGACAAAGGAGGGCCATGAAGCGATCCCTCACAGTCAGCCCAGAGCTGATGGGGGAGGCTTCACGCCAGTGCGCTGGTCTTCACGAGTCTGCGGCTGCATCTCAGCTCTGTTTGCTCTGTGACACACAGCCCGGGAGGGGAACGGAGGAAGCAATCACTTTCTGTTAGCTGATGGGAGCTGGGCAAGGCCTCACCCCCCGAGAACATTGTTCTGGGGTTGCTATAACAACAAGCTATTAAGCGAACATGTACGTGTGTCCATGGCTTTTTGGGGTAGGGGGTTGTCCATCTGCAGGAAGGTCAGCTCCCCGACGCTAATCAGTCCCCATTAATTCAAACGTTTTCCCTCGATTTGAGCTGACTCGCTAAAGACTGTGGATGTTTACCCAGGCCTGTTGTGTGGCGCCGGTTCGAGCAAATGATCTTTTTTCATTTTCTGCTCTTTCCCCCTTCTAGCGAGACGTGAATAATCTGTGGACCATTTTAAGGAGGTACTTTAATGCGAGATGTGTGGCAGTAAGGACGGCCTGAACATTGTGCAATGACTGTTAGCCCAGATGTTGGTGCTGTAATGGAAGGTGACAATCCAAGCCAAACAAGCACATGGGCAGCAGCTGCGGGTGACCCAGATTCCAGGGGGAAACAGGCACAGTGGGCCCCTTAGCTCCAGCTCATGGACGGGTAGCACGTCGGAGTTAGTAGCATAACCCAGGGGTTTGTATGAGCCAGAGAACCAGGTGTCATTACACTGTAGCAACACTGTCACAGAAATCGACAGCTGGAAGGGCACTGAGAGGTCACAGGAGACCCATAACAACACGGGGAACAAAATGCATGATGAAGAAACAGTTTTCACCCCCACTGAGAGCCTGGAAGGTCTGTACAGAACACACTCATTGATAAAAGTCATTGATCATATTGACGGAGCTTCAATTGGTTCCCCAAACAACAAAAAGACCCTTTGCTTATGTCATCTGAAATCCTGCCTTCACACACTGAGGGTTTTAATCTTTTTCCACATTCACTCAGAATTCATTTCAATTTCATTCAATATTAATTCTGGAAGCATTTTGTGCTTAACAGACATAACGGACCAAATCAGCACTTACTGCTGTTAATAAATGATCGTGCACATGTAAAAGCCATTTCCAACACAGCCCTGGGCAAAACCACTCATCAATGCCCCATTTACTTAATTGTGTGACATCAATAAGTAAGAAAAAGCCAAGGGCCTATGGCAGTAATGAGACTTCTGAAATGTGGTGGGATTAATGGGAATACTGGGAAGTGTGGTGGAGAAACAGCAGGGGTACGAGGGCTCAGAGGGAATAAATGGCAGGTTCCCACCTAAACTTGCAGCAAATAAGTAACTCTTATAGAGCACAAGCAGAAGCTGTGATAGAAGGCTGTGAAATACAGGAACCCACCGGTGGAAATGCACCGTTACGCATCCTTGCCTCTCCGCATTAGTTCTCTGCTCTGTCACAGCTTCTTTTCGCTTGGATTTCATCATTTATTTTCCTGACGCTAACTTTATTTTTTTATATAACCTGCTACTGTGTTTTCGTTTTCACATCTCCATCTTCTCAAGCAAGGCTTGTTATGAACTGCTGCACTGTCAGTTCAGCTATGTTTAAGAGTCAGTGCTTCTAATCTGACTAGCTGAACAGCAGTAAAGTGCAAGAGCCTCTTAAAATAATGGTCAATCTAAATAGTTTATACATTGTACAGTTTTATATGTTGTACATAGTTTTATACGTTGTACAGTTCTATATATTATATATTCATTTGATTTTGAAAAAAAGATCAAATCAAACCTACACTCTAAATATAAGTTTTATGTGCAGAAAAATGTGCATCCTCTGCATGAACACACACACACACACACACACATCCTGTCAAAACACCAGAGCAGTGGGTGTTCTCATATGGTCTTTGCAGATAAATACCACCAACTGATTTGTTTTCAGAAGCAAAATAAATGCAGGTTTGATTGGCGTTGGGCACACAGCACTCCACACGACATCATCCGCCCTCCTCACAGAAGCACCAAGGTGACATCTGCAGCACTTCTGCTCAGTAAACCTGTTGGCTGGGTCTCGGGCACATGGGCCGGGGGGCCGGTTTAGAGGCGCCTCCTCAGCTCTCAACAGAGGGGCAGCGCGAGACTCAGAGGCTCGTCCGTGATGAGCATCTCCTGTTTATGCAGGTGCAGCAGCTTAATGAAATAATTTTCACACTTGTATAAGTATTTTATCAAATGTGCTTAAAACCAGAATTATTTCTGTGAGTAATGCATATAGTAATATGACGTCATTTAAAATACAAGCCAACTGAAGGCAATGTATATTGTTGTTCTTTTATAAGGAGATACACAATTGTGAAAATATCAGGAGAGAGTGGGTTTACTAATATTTAATAGTCAGTGTTCCATTTCACTGTTGTGCATTGTCTTTTAAATTCAACATGCATGAACCTTTGCAAGCTGGTTCAATCCTAGCGGTGTTGAAATAATGTATCAAATATACTATTCTGTTGGCTTTTGATGCTGGGCTGCTAGATTTGGATGGATTCTCAAAGGATATATTTCAGAAGTGGCCCCCTTCCCTTTTTCAGAGGTTAAGCCATGGTGTGTGGGATAGCTCTGTAACTGTAATCCAACACTGATAACCACCCCCTCCCATGCCAACTTGGGGGAGGGGGGGTTGCATCTAGCTAATTACAAACTTCCCACCAGTGAGAATACAACCCAGGCTCCCTTAAGTCTCAAGAACCATAAAGTGCAATTTAACCATTTGATTTGGAGGCACAGTGGCTCCCCTTTCATGCTTGCCTCACCTCCACCCAGGACTCCTTATTTTAAAGGCACCAGATGGGTGTGCAGGCCTGCCTCGCTGCAGTCTGGAACAGCCCACTTTTGGGGGAATGGGGCAGCAGATGACCCACAGCATGAAATGTCACAGGTTGTGGGTTTGAGAAGTCATGAGGAGGTCCTCCTGGGCCCCACAGCAGCAGGTCAGGCCCTGAACGAAATGCCACATAACACTTCAATAGTTCAGGAAGTCTAACGTGTACCAAAGCCATGTCACACTCCAGAGGGAAGCACAAACCAAGAATGCACTATTGGAAACATGTGGCACGGCAGTAAAAGGACGTTATTTTAGCGGAAGCGCTTCCCATGAGCTTGGGGAGGGGCCTTTTAAGGAAATGCATGTCGGCCTTGTAAGAAATGCAGAGTGACTGCATGTCGGCTCCAAAGTGGTGAGATGGGGAAGACTCTGTGAACCACCGTGGAGAGAGGACTTGAAAAGTCAGGACTCCCCAGACACAGAGGCACGGAGCTGAACTGAAGCGCCAGTGCTCAATGCTCGGTTATTCTCTCTTGACGTCTCAGCTGCCAGAGCCCTATTACACAAGGCTTTCCTCCCTTAAATCTCCTACCCTGTCTGGCGGCAGACACCATTTTTTTCACCCTGTTCCTCTCATCCTCTCTTTCTCTCTCTCACACTTTTCCTTTGAGCCCTGGCAGAATCAGAATCAGATGTTCGTGGTGCTGGAGGAAGGATCTCTTACTCTCCCACCCATCCTGCCCCAAGCCGCAGCTGGAGAGCAGGGAGGCTGTGGTCGGGGGGAGAGGGGAGACGGACGGACCACGCATGTAACGTGGTGACAGGAAGGTGAACATTCCACCATCCTTCCGTCACCCCCCAGCTGCTGCTGCTGTGGTGAGGGGGAGGAGGGAAAGCCCCTGCAAAGGATCAGGAAAGAAATGGAAGAGGAGTGGTGTCCCCATGTGGAGCTCAACTCCAGTGGCCACGGAGATGGAAACTTCCGATGCAGCGGCAACAGGGCGGGTAAGTGGGCCAGCAGACATCCACCCACTGATGTTTTGTTCTGTGGGGCAGAACTGAAGAAACCATTACCACCACCACCACCACCATCACCTCCTTGAAGACTGCCCTTCTACTGACACTTTTTGCCCCTCTGCCCTCTCAAAAAATGATGATCTGATACGTCAAGTCGCCCATGGTGCAGGGCCGCAACGGCTGTTCCAACATCGTGTGAATCTTGGGCCTCGTGCTTTCAGCAACTCTGGAGGTGGTATCCCATACAAAAGCCCTTTGAAATCACTAGTCAAGACTGTACAATAGCCGGGAGGGCCAGGGCAAAAATGTCAACAAATAATAATTCCTATCGGCTGAAGCGGTCTGAGCTGTGGAATGTGGGCCCGACCTCGTAAAGTGTTTAAGAAGGGTGGGTAAGAGGTGCTTAAGTACTGTGTACTGTTTCTCCCCTGGACATCCTTCACATTAATTGGCGCTAAGAGTGTATGAGTTTTTACGCTGCATCCACTGTACACGTAAATTATTTGCGCAGGCCACAGTAGGCCAGGAGTGCAAACAGACTAAACAGAAGTAAAATGGGAGGAGGAAGGGGAGCAGAGATCTTCCTCTGGAGTCCCTGCAGGGCTGTTCTAATTACAGCCTTTTGTTATCCAGCAAACACCAGGGCAGGGTCACCGTGCCTCCCTCCCAGCGTCACAGGCGCATGTGGTTGGGAACCACAAGGACCGGAGTGGTTGGATTTGGCTTTGTCCTTCGTGATTGAGGTCATCCTGTTCACAACTGACATCTAAAGCGTGTGGTCTATTCTGGTGTTTTAGTCAGTCCAATACCTCCAAAGCCCTCTGACTCGAATTTATATGAGCCGATAATGGGCAACAGTGTCTCACGGCCCACTGAAAAATGATGAGAAATGAGTAAAATTGAGATTTTATGGTGATAGAGGAAGAATCAGGAGGAATTCCACAATATTTCTCTTATTCTGTCTTCACTGATGAAAAAAAAAATGAAAAAGTGAAAACAAATGAAAAACCGTTCTCTCAGTGGGCCTGAGATCCTGAGGGGAGCAAAACTCGAGCAACTTAAGCAGCCCTGCTCTGAGTATCCATGGCTATTCCTGGTTGGTGTTGAAAGGGGGAGGGTTGGAACAGCCAGGTGGAGACCTCATGGACCCAGTTCACCCCTTGGAACCCGATTAGACCACTCCACCCTGGAAAGGGGGCACTGGAAGGTGAATACACTCAAGACCTGAGCCGCTGCCCGCTGGCTCCTCAGAGTGGCAGCTGGTCATGTGGATCAAAAGTTCAGCAAGAGGTCGCCACTGGCTATGGTTTGCATGCTGCTCCATTGAGGCACACCGGACGTTGGGGCGTGTTGTTATGGAACAAGGTTGCCTGGCAGGGACTTAAGGTCACCAGCAAAAGTGCATGCTGGGAGTGTCCAAAATCTATTTCTAAACCAGATTTCGTCACAATCAGAATAGTACACCCCGTGGGACAAAGGTAAAAGCAATAATGGAATAATGTTGAAAAAAAATCAATGGCACATCAGCTGAATAAAAGCTGGAATTAGATACACTAATCACAAGAAACCCGATGCATTTGGTTGGAGCTGACCTCGGACAGTTCAGATTTTCCACACTGCTCACTCTTGGATCGAGTTTAGGTGGCAGTATGAGTGATGCCACGCAGTGCCACTCCCTGCTCATTCCCTTCAGAGCATGCCCTGGATGCACAGGCATAAGGGGAGGAGGGGCTTAGTGATGGAAGGCTTCTATCACTAGACAACGCACCAAGGCTGTGCTTTACCAAAAAAAATAGTATGGTAATAAATAATATGGTAAATATTTATGGTAATAAAGGAGTGCTGATTAGCCCTCATTAACTGTTGAAGACCGTTAGCCATGTTAACATTTATCAGAAGTGGTTATTTTAGCAGGGACCAAGAAACTGGAATAATTAACTATTTTATGAAACTAGACCGTTTGTCTTGTTTTCTTGGCGTGTTGTTTCTTGGTATGCCATTCGAAAGCTGTAAAAATGTACTCACCAAGCTGGCACTGCTTTTCCCTGCAGGCAGCGGTAAGCTTTGCGAGTTCCTCATACTTGGCAGCCAATTGGAGCTTGCCATTCTGTAGGCGTGGCCGTCGTGCAAGGCTCCCTTCGGCGAGGCTTCGATTGGTTGCTAGCAAGGTCTCCCTGACCACCTGCAGCTCCTGAAACTGAACACAAATGCCCAATCAAACATAAAGGCTGGGCACAAAAACCAGTCAGATGTTAAGACTGGACCGGCAGAACAAATTCAAAGGCTTGAGACAAAGACTAATTAAACTCTGAAGTCTGACACAAAAATCCAATCAAATGTTACAGAATGAAGACCAGAGACCGGTTACTCTCAAAGGCTGGACACAAAGGGAATAAATCAGACAGTCGATCCATAGAACATGAACAACCCATCACATTTCCCTATACACCAATACTTAATCAAGCTCAAAGGAAGTCCATCCAATGTGTGGTGGGATTCATGTGAATAACTAGGCAACAGCAATGTCTATCCTTTCCACACCGAGGATTATTCTCATCACGTTTTTCATTCACGTCATGGAGCCAGATCTACACAGAACACACACTGAACGAGCAAGCTCTTCATGAGTCGAAACACACACTGAACGAACAAGCTCTTCATGAGTCGTCTTCTTATCCATCCGGGTGCCAAAAAGAAAAGCCCTCAAAAGCTCCTTAATAGAGTCCCTCACATGGAAGATCACTCAAGGTCTGACCGCAGCAGACAGGACATCTACAGCGTTGGGATTTATGAGCTCTGCAGAAAGCAGTGAGAAGAACCAGCATGACCTGAGAGCAATCACAGACAGGGTCGTGGGAAGCTAACACAGAAATGGTGAAGGAGCTTGAGAGAGTGGTGGGACATGAGTATTTGAAGTGACCGTAGACCACCCATGAAAAGGCAGGGGTCTTTTAATATCAGTGCATCTATCCACCTTGGGGTGCAGTGGGCTTGAATTCCAGGTCAATAGCTACTGCACCACCCGTGTTTCATAGGGCCAGTACAAACACTTTAGAAGGTTTGGCAGGGTACCACAGAGCTGCCTGCAGCTGAAGTCTTGGCACTGACTTGAGTCAAGTGGGATTTTGCTTAGTTTTAGGTTTTTTATTTTTTTTATATATTTTTTTTTACATTGAACTCATGGAACTTGATTTTTCTTGTACAGCTTATACCAAAAGCAAGGGGGATGGCCATGAGAGAATTATCAATATATATGCTGAGTATTCTGAATATCTCATTCAAATAGTAAGAGAGATATGCATGAATGGCTTTCATGAATGGCCCTCATGAAATTTGGATTTTCAGACACACTGCTGTGAATGCAAGTTAATGCATACCAGATGAAAAACAATACTTCATTCAATATGCTGCATGCATCTGCACACAGAGGGCCAAGGCCCAGAGCTGTGGTGGAGACAGTATTTAATGAACTGACCACCTCAGTCTGTGCTTTTCTGCAGATCTAATGATAAAACTCTTCTCACATGAAGGAATAATCCTCTACTTGATAGGTTGCCTGCCAGTTCCGCTACCTCTTACAAAAAGTGGACATCGTTTAGTCTGCCTGTCCTTCGTGATACTCCCTAAGACCACTATGTCCAGCCATTCAGGGAAACAGGGGAGACAAGTCCAAACCATCGTCCTAATGGAAAGCATTCGTAAAAAGCTTAACCATCCCGAGAAACCACAGTCCCTAAATTTCAACTGTAATTGTCTGAGGCAGAGTATGGGGTATGGGTCGCGGTGGAATTCGGCGCTTCCACTCGTTTAGCCCAGACATATTAAAGATAAATTCGGGATGCAGGCCTTAACTACCAGTTTCGTGTGTTTCAAAACGGGAATATCACCGAGCCTCGCTGTGCTTAGCAGAGCGAATAAGAGGATTAATGTTTTATTTGCTCAATGAATATGAGAATTTTCCTTTGCTTGTTATTCCTATGGGCGACTCTAAATGCGGCGTTTTATATCTACCGGAGGCACATCCATTTATATCCATTATATCTACCGGAGGCATATGCATTTCGGTATCCATTTTGCTAAGAGTAAAGAGAGAAAGCCGTTGGCTGCTAGTTAAGGCAACGTTTTTGTACGCTCACGAAAAAGCCTGTCACATCTGAGCTGCTAAGCCTGGCTTAAAAGAGCATGACTGATAAAACAAAGTTGTTTTATTCAGCGCAGCTATCTTCGACGTTACGTAAGGTTTTCTTCTTTTCTGGGGAGAGAACTTAACTTGAAACTTTTTTAAGTGCAGGTTTCACGTGCCGCTATCGTAAACTTACTGACAAAACAAGCTCACAGCTCAGTCTCTGCTTTCTACGTGCACGCGCTTTTTTAACGTCAAGATTTAAATATGTTTAATGCCATTCACCACTCTGCACTGAACACAACGAACGGCAAAGCAGTTAAGATAATCGTTTTATAATTAACACAGTAATTACACGGGAAGGATGTGGATATTTATAAGGGCCTTCTAATCACCCACTGTGTCTGTGGTTGATTGCAAATTAAATATTCGATTTTTGCATAATGCAAAAACATTGGAGAAATTGCCAAAGTGTGTGGAAAAAGAACAAAGATTAAGACACAAAACAGAAGCACTGCGCCTACTAGTCCGAAAACATTTGGATGAACTTAATCACCTTAGACAAAATTATCACCAGATTAGTTTGTTATGGCTAGGATCACAGTAACAACAGTGCTTTGATTCTCAGAGCTTGTTTTTACATAACTGAGAGATGAATTACGATTATCTTTGCGCATTCTTCATAATAAGCTTATTATCCACTATTTCCAGCATCACAGCCAAGATACTGGAAAGATACGTTGTTCCCTCTCTGTTTCTCTCTTCATAGAGATAATGCACATGTTGTAAACCACTAAATGGCGGGAGTGCGTGAAGAAAGCCCTCGTATAGCGATGGGTCATCTCAACGTCTAAAAATCCTTCTCAGTGATAAAGGCAACAGAATGACTAATGACCTAGAGTAACGAGCAAAACTTCAAAAATGTTTTCCGCTGATTCTTGGTCATAATTAGAAGGCGGAAACTTGTGCGGCTTCCCGAGACATCATTATCTCTGCTGTACATCTGATCTACCTTAAACCACTCTGGAATTACGCTGTTTCGGTGACTGCGCACGTCCTCCGCGTCTGCTCAGCAAACATCATTCATGTCCGCTTCTTAGGCTAATGAAAATAACTTGTTCATGAATATTCATCACGTTGAGAGGCGGGGCATGTTTTCCTACTGTCACCGACTTAGCTGTGTTATGTACCACCGTTGTAAAACGCATAAAGCTTTCGGGCCTAATTAGGTGCCAAGCTGGACTTATGAATATGCAGGAAATGTGTGCGATATACGCGCGCGCGCGCGCACACACACACACACACACACACATATATACACACTCACCGGCCACTTTATTAGGTACACCTTGCTAGTACCGTGTTGGACCCCCTTTTGCCTTTAGAACTGCCTTAATCTTTCGTGGTATAGATTAAACAAGGTGCTCTTCTGTATGCCTCAGTTGTAACGACTATTACTGTTACTGAGTTACTGTTGCCGTTCTATCAGCTCGAACCAGTCTGGCCATTCTCCTCTGACCTCTGACATCAACAAGACATTTGCGCCTACCAAACTGCTGCTCACTGGATATTTTCTCTTTTTCGGAACCATTCTCTGTAAACCCTAGAGATGGTTGTGCGTGAAAATCCCAGTAGATCAGCAGTTTCTGAAATACTCAGACCAGCCCATCTGGCACCAACAACCATGCCACGTTCAAAGTCACTTAAATCACCTTTCTTTCCCATTCTGATGTTCGGTTAGAAACTACAGCAGATTGTCTTGGCCATGTTTACATGCCTAAATGCCATGTTGATTGGCTGATTTGACATTTGTGTTAATGAGCAGTTGGACAGGTGTACCTAATAAAGTGTCCAGCGAGTGTATATATATGTACAAACACGCACAAATTTCCTGCATGTTATCAAAATATTATCAAATATCAAATCTGTGAACGCTTTAGAAATAGATACGAAGAGCAAGAGTCAGAAGAGGATTTAGTACATTATTTAAAAGCATTTACTGATTTCAGCTGTCCAGTCTTTGCAGAAGCTCTGCTGTATTAGGTGTAGTTCTGATGTTCTGTCTTCTTCGGATGTGGCATGTTTCCTTAACACAATTCCACAACACTGAATCAATATTAGATGAGAATGAAAAATTCAATACACCAAACCCATGATAAATTCTAACAGCTTAGTTATTCTATAAAAACAATCTGTCACTGTTCTGAAAGTGTCAAGAGACCTATTTGTAACCTCAGAGACTTTTTGGACACTCCTTCTCACCTAATTAAAAAAATATGTATTAAAGATTAGAAAAATTCACATAAAACCTAGATCACATCTTCAAACATAACAACACTGAATGTAACAAGCCTGGTGTTTTAGAGTGTCAAAAATCCCATATCGTGCCTGTCCACATCCCATGTGTTTAAATATAAAAACATTTTTTTTAGACAGTTTTTAAATATAATCTCCCCCAAAAACACACTTGCTGACCCATTAATATATCTACTTGCTGAATTTGCAGAGTATAAGTCACCCAGTGTCCATAACCACACAAGCTCCAGCAGCACTTGTCTCTGCTCATACCAATCACCCTTGTGCACGGATAACCTCCCCCCACTTGAGCCTTCAGAGTCTTGAGCTCCGCTGTGAGAAGACGCTGTAGACATCAGCACTGCATCCCTTCTCTCCACATTTCCCCTCTCTGCCTCTAATATGTACAAGAATGAATTCCAGCACAGCACAGGGGGGAATTCAGTGGGGCTCCTGTTTTTCCCAAACAGGAATCAACACAGCCTATCCACTTCCTGCAGCATAAACCTGGATTTCTGCTACTGCCACACATCTGTGAACACAGGGCCTCTGGTGACCGGACGATCCACATATTGTGAAACTAATGTGGCATGGTCTAAATTGTAGATTTGTGGTGAGGAGTGGGAGGTGAGGGGGGGTCTCTACACATTTGTTTTTTTTTTGTTTTTTTTAAAGATACCCAGGGCTCAGCAACCAGCTCCACAAGTCTGTAGTCTGTAAGCATACATGCTGGCATACCCTGCAGATGTTTAAAACAGAAACAACAATAAGAAATTCTATGGAAGCATAGCACCGCTTTGGGCTTTGTTGGACAATGACGAAGATGCCGTGTTGTTAATTGTTCATTTCGCGTCTGTGACATTTTCTTCCATGCATTTTTATTGTGATACACTTTTATTCATGAATAAGCAGGCCTGAGCAAATACATATTTATGAATGATGAGTCAAACCAGTCGAAAAACAGCCAGTGTGCTCTTATAGTCATGCTATAAGAAACTTAATGGCTGAGGTGGAAAACCTGATAACCTGGTCCATCACCATGAATCCCTGCAGGGAAATATGTGTCCCTGCACACTAAGGCCGTTATATCTACTTGCTTTACCTTATGGGTAACAATAAGTTGAGATATCAGATGATCAAGAGATGAATAGTGAGAATGTGGAGCTGGAAGCAAAGTACAGTCAGATCACTGGTGGTGTTTTAGCTTGTTCTGAAGAACCTGAAGTGGACAGTCCTGTTCCTTTGCCTCAGGCCTACTGATTAGAAAAGAAGCTGCTTCCTTTCTCATATTTATCCAAACTCCTTTACACAAAAGATGAAGCTCCCACAGCAACACCGACATATTTCTTTCACATGCCTCAAGACAATAAATGCCAAGTGGTTTGTGTGGCAAGTCAGAAACTCCACAGGCTGTGACCTTCATCCATCTCACTAAACTACAACGACCCTCTACTAGCGGTTGCCCTTGGAGACCTACGCGTGCTAATGAATCGAGGTGTTGCAATGTGCCTCATGCATCATGCGCTTTTAGCAGTTCAGCCACAAAGAGCTCGACCTCCAAAGCGCGCTCACGTGACCGTCGTCAGCCATGGCTGGACAGGAATGATAAACTTTACCAGCGAAGTGAGGAAAAGAGCAGAGTGAGACAACACCCAGGCAGATTAGAACTACACGGGAAACGGCGCGAGGGTCTTGAACCCAGTACGTTGCCATATGTTCTGTAAATTGCAAATGAGTAAAATTATCTTGTTGCCACCTGGCGCAGTCTGGCTATTGTTTTGCAAATATATTTAAAAGAATCGAAAATTGAAATTATGAAATCACGCCACTTAACTACGTTTTTGCATGATAAGAAAAAAGAAAACGTTATTGGGATACATAAGACGTTCCGCATAATACTGAAACCATTATTACTTCGATGATGTGGTTATGAAACCATGGCATACGCAACAGTTTCACTGTTTCGTCTCAGATGTCATGCCTCAATTTGAACTCGGTAGTCGTAAATGTGAGAAGACCTACTCTGGAAAAAAAATCCCCGTGAGGAGTGACTTCACTGTATTGCGGTGGTGCATGAGAACGTTTCTGAAATGAACCCACTTTGCTGCTCAAAACGACCAAGCAGTTTCCCTAGCCTGTGTAGTGTACCACGTTTGCTCAAAGCATTCTCTGATTAATTGATGAAGGGTATTCAAACAGAAACTTCGGTTACATGTCTAGTCAAGACTTTCATAAGAACGAGTTACCGGCAGTTTGCAATATAGCTTCAGTATGCAGCCTACACTTAATCAAACCATTTTTAATAATGTATAGAGAACACAAGAAAATTGATCGATATTCTGTTCTTCAGCTCAAGAGAACATTGGTTATAAGTGAGAAGAATACAATTTAGCCTGTTTGATCATTTACGCTATATTTGTGTAGCGCAGTGAATCACCTTATTGGCTGATAGCAAATATTTAGAGGGAGTGAAAGTATTGTTTAAAACATATAAAGATATGGTATTTGAGATTATGAGATAATCACGCTGTCTGGTAAGCTATGCGGTGTTCCACAGCGCGGACGCATAGCCTATGGCATAGGCAATACAGATCGCACTGTAGAAATCTCAATTCTGGTAAAACAGAGGAAAGAATTCAAGCTGTGAATAGGTGAAAACCACAAGAATATGTGGTCACTTAAAGGAAGGTGAAACGAGCGAGAAAAGAGCTTACACCAATCCTCTAGTTTAACTGCAAAGAATAAATACCTTTTCGTTAAGTCGCACGATCTGATCCATTTTTTCGTCATCTTGGAGAAGCTCTCGTAGTTCGCTGGTATTGAGGACCCTGTACCCATCTGGGCAAGAGTTCAGTTCCCGTTTTTGGGACATCGTAGTCCCCGTAAAATGTTTTAAACAACTCCGTTTACTATCCAGCAGAGTTCCATTTCGGCCGTGCTAGGCACCAGATGTAACCAAGTGGGAGAGCAATGCAGGAGGAGGTCTCATTGGTATGAAGGCACTCCACTGTTTGAAGACAATGCAAGAGGCTATCAGACCTTTGCCGTTGCATGCAAAACCGTCAGTGAACACAAGTGGGCAATATAGTGCCGTTTTTCGATGCGTTGTAATACAGTAGGGAAAATTGTCGTTCACCACTTGTTACGTTGTCACTTATAAGTGTGACAGTCCTAGATTGCGTGACTGATGAAATTACAACGTTATAAGCAGTGATTTAAAACACTTCATAATCAGAATTAATATGGTGAAGTATATGGGGTGGACTGAAGTAAACTCAACTGTTAATCAACTGTTCCAAACCGTAAAACGTTTGGCTGAAAATAATGCAATTCCCATGATTTGCAGAGATGTCGCTAAAATGAAAAGTGCGGCGGTAATTGGTGGAGTTACTTGAAGTCATCACCCAGCGACGACAGCAAAAAATGGCGGCGTTTGCTGGGGACCGTTGGCGAGATGAGCTGCCTGGCCATGAAATGTTTAATAACTTGAAGGGGAGGCTTGGTTTAGAGCCGCAGGGAACAAGCAGAAGAATAGCTAAGAACCTTACGTTCTGCCTGAATGGAGACTTGTTCATTTGGGACAATGTGAAGTGCGTGTTTTACACGACAAACCTACGGCAGCTAAACTCCGAAGATGCACTGGAAAGGGCAAAATATCAGGTTATCACGTCGCGAAAAATTTTCGTTTGTGTTGGGTTATCCGACGACTAAGTCAGCATCTTGTCATTTTTGGTCTGTCAGTTGACTGGTTTATATAAATCGAAGACATATGCTTCACTTACTTAAAATAAAGTTAGCTAGCAAAATAGGATGGCTAGCTAGCTACCCAAGCTAGATTAGCTGGCTAGCTATCATATAGTTAAATAGCTACTTATCTAGCTTACTTATGCCAAACAGTGTTTGTATCTTAGGTAGCCTTCGAATGTTATCGTAGAGATAGTGTTGGATACTAAAGTAGTTTAGTTTTCCTCGTACTGTGAATGTATATACATTTTGGTTTGTTCGCTCAACAGACTTTGCTGTGTATCAACCCGCCCATGTTTGAAGTATGTCAAGTTCTGCTATGCTCGACTCAGCATCACGTAGCTCTTATCGGTCAGCGTGGTGCGACTGTGCTCGAGCTGCCGCAGCGCTGGGGTAAGAAGTCCGAGTTCGAAGGTGGTTGCCTCAAGATAAACTGCAAGTGAGTTATGCCGAGCTCTTGGTAGTTGACAGTGCCCGATAACATACTTTAATTCTGGTTTTTATATAGTTATACTTTTAGATTGCATAAATATGTTTTTGTATAAAGAGCAAACACTTGCTTGCTGACCCCAGTGTGAGCAGGCACAGCTTCTCACAGTGTAGACTTCTTCGTTCAGGACCATCCCTGTGGCTGAGCGCTTCTTCACAAGCTTGACCTCCGTCACCCTCCGTCAGGCGGCTTGGTACCCCAGCGAGACGGAAGAGCCCCACCTGGTGCTGCTCACGTCAGACAACACCATCAGGTAAACAAAATCGCTTTTGTTTGCGGGATCGAGTGAACAGAATGACCTGGAATTGCTTTCTTTTAAAACCTTGATAGCATGTAGCATTTTGTTACATTTTAGCCACTTTATTAAGTACACCCTTCGTATGGGTGCATGGTTGATCACTATAGCGCATCTGTTGCTATGCACAACCTGACAACCTCCTTTGCACGAGTCATCACTGAACAAACGGACCATTTCTGGCAGCTACTGGTTACTGTCGAACCAGACTCAACACTGCAGTAACACTGATGTTATAGTGACATCCTAATGGTTATTGTGCAATTTTTAAGCACAGCAGTGTTGTCGGAGTCCTTATGTGTGTCAGTGTCCTGCCTCTCAAATATCTAGCCCACAGTGGTCTAGTGTTAAGAAACTGAAGGTCGATAAAGGACTAGAACATAGCTAAAACAAATATTTCAAACTGCACACCTCTAATATGTTTTATTTTTGCCTTTAGATTCTACAGTCTTAAGGAGCCCCAGACCCCTGCTAGAGTGCTCCCAGTGTCTCAGTTAGAGGAGGACAGTCACATCCACACAAGAGGGTGAGAATGTCTGCATCTTCCAGTGATACCTGTTCAGATGTGCAAACCAATCATGTAGCTTTGATCCTTTGATGCCTTAATCAAAACATTACAATTGTTCAAAACCAGGAAGTTCAGCTGTCTGTTGGCCACCAGAGTGGTTCTCCAGTGTAATTCCTAGCCTTGCGATCAAAACTGCATTACTAAACCTAAGCGATCAACTATGAACACTGTGGCTAAATGGATTTGCCGTAATCGACATTATCGCTGTAACATTTGCACTTTTTCGTGTGCTGAGTGCAAAGTACATCTTCATCCTCATCCAGAAGATCCCCCCCTCCCCCCTTCTCCAGGCGTTCGTACGCGGCCTCCCTGGGCGAGATCGCTGTGGCGTTCGACTTCGGGCCGCTGGCAGGCGAACCCTGTGCCCTCCTCGGGCCGCGCCTGAAGGACGACCTGCTGCTGTACCCCTTGTACATCCTTTACGAGAACGGCGAGACCTTCTTGAGCCACACCTCCCTTACGCACACGTAAAGCGTTTTTGTAATGAATCACAACACGTAGACTTGCGTTGCCCGTGAAGGCTTTAGTTTGAGCTGGTATTGTTCCCCTGCGGTGTGTGTGGCAGTAAACCAGGGAAGTTACTGGGACCCCTTCCCATGTACCCCCCGGCCGAGGACAACTACGGCTACGACGCCTGCGCCATCCTCTGCCTGCCCTCCGTGCCTAACATCCTGGTGATTGCCACGGAGACTGGCATGCTCTACCACTGCGTGGTCCTGGAGGCAGAGGAGGATGAAGACAGCAGAGTAAGTAGCAGGCAGGCTGAGCCTCCTGCTCCCCTGCTGGTCTCCCCAGCTTAGAAAAGTGTTCAGCTCACAGCTCGCCTAGGTAGGACGTTTCCTTCAGATCTGTTATGTGAATGTAAGATAGTCATGTCATATATATTTCGGGTTGCCTGTTCCCGTGCATTCACAGAGACTGTAGAAGAGTGATCGTGTTCTCTGTCTGCCACTCTCTCTTTCTCTTTTTCTGTGTGTGTGTCGCTGCTCATATGTGCGTCTCTGTGTGCGTGTGCGTGTGTGTGTAGGCTGTAGAGCGGTGGTCGCGGGGCTCAGATGCCGTTCCGTCTCTCTACGTCTTTGAGTGCGTGGAGCTGGAGCTCACCCTCAAACTGCCAGCCGCAGAGGATGAGGACCTGGCGGAGTCCGACTTCACCTGCCCAATCAGACTGCACCGAGGTCACACACGCACACACACACGCACACACACACACACACACACACACACACACCCCAAGTCTCCGTTGCTCTCCACGCCGCATTCGGATTTGATGTGCTTTCGGCTCCCTGACCGATACTGATGTGCCCCCTGTGCTTCGTGTCTTCTCTCTGTTGGTCGGTGTGCATTTCAGACCCTCTGTGCCAGCACAGGTACCACTGCACCCACGAGGCCGGAGTGCACAGCGTGGGACTCCCCTGGTTCAGCAAGCTGCACAAGTTCCTTCTGTCAGGTCAGTGCCGCCTCTCCGCCCAGCAGCAGCGCAGAGCCTTTACCTGATGGAGCCAAAGCTTTTGTTTTTACGTGGTTAAGGGCCTGCAGGAAGGAGTGAAGTAAGTGTGTGTGTGTGTGTGTGTGTTTGTGTCCATGCTTAGATGAAGAGGATAAGGACAGTCTTCAGGAACTGGCAGCTGAGCAGCGATGCATCGTTGAACACATTCTCTGCACCAGACCTCTCACCAGCAGGTGCACACAGTACACAATTATTCTGAACATTTCTGTTGAGGATGGATCCGAGATACTGATTGTTTTGTGTGGGTGTGTGTGGGTGTGCGCAGTGTGCCAGCTCCAGTGCGAGGCTTCTGGATCGTGTCTGACCTGTCTCTGGGTGCCACTATGATCTGCATTACCAGCACCTACGAGTGCCTCCTGCTCCCTCTGCTGTACGGAATGCTTAACTACACTGTTAGCCACTGAATTTCACCCTTTCCTGACACTTTTGAGATGAATAAAGCACTGCATACACAAGCATTACATGTGACCAGGAATCTGATTTGACGTTAGTGGTCGCAGTATCCAAAAAACTTTCATATTTTCTTTTGGTGTTTCTAAATTCTTGTTCCTTTTATAGGAGTTCCATCCGCCCACCCTCCCCTCCCTTGTTGTGTTCCCGGGTGAGTGTGTTGGAAGGGGCGGGCAGTTCTCCCTTGCGCGGATTGGCTGATGACTCGTTTGAGCAGCATATTCGGAACATACTGGCACGGAGCTCCACCAATCCACTTATGCTTAAGTAAGACAACAAAGGATCTACAAGTTAATACCCAAAACTGTACAATTATGTGGTATAAACATACCACTGCTCATGCAGTTATGCAGTTTGTAACTAAAAATGGTATTTCTAATTTGTTCCAGTTAACTGTAATTACTACGTGCCTTCCAGGTTTTTGAAATGAAAGCGTATTTGGTATCTCAGTAATCCTGTAGCAACAGATTGGAGATTAGACGGCCCAGGGATACAAGACCATTACAGCCATGGCTAATCTGTAGAGTGTGTGTGTGTGTGTGTGTTATTTTTCAGGGCGGGAGATAAGGACTACTCCTCTCCCACTCCAGAGTGGCTGCAGCTGCTGAGTAGGGCCACGCAGGTCTTCCGCGAGGAGTACATTCTCAAACTGGACCTGGCCCGGGAGGAGATCCAGAAAAGGTGCTAATGGAAGCCCTAAGCAGACCAACCCAGCAGATCCTCCTCACCTGGCTAACACAGTCTGAAAGGGAAGGTTCTTCATGAACTCGCATGGCTGGGCTGTGGGCTCTCACCATGCATGGTTAAGCTTCCCCTTTAAGATAGGAGCTCAGTTTAAAGATACACTATGCAACATTTTAATGACTATTTTAAAACAGTTTCAGCTGCCTAGGCAAATCACAAAGGACTAACCCTTGATTTTGAAGGTCCTGCATTCTGTGATGGCAAAACGGACATTGTTAGCTGTGATGCTCTAGCACCGCCCTGCTGGCTGTATGCTAACTCTACCATGCTACTCTGCCTTTGTGTCCCAGAGTCAAACTGCTCACTGGCCAGAAGACCAAACAGGTGGAGGACCTCGCTTTGTGCAGAGAGGAGAGGTAGCCACCACAGCGCCCGACCAAAACACCCCAGAGACTGCGGCATATCATTAACTAGATATTCTGATGGCACAGCTGTCTTTTCACTTCCTTTTATTTGTTCTCTATATGAGTAAATCTTTGCATGTTTATACCCGTTTATTCACTTGAGCAGAGAGTAAAGCCACGCAAGGCATTACTAAAGTGCTGTAGGAGTTTATCCTTTTCTTAATTTGATGTGCAGTAAGCAAGTGACATGTACAAGAAGTCCTGGTTTACACGTGTTTGACAGTGGTGCCATTTGCAGCAATAACTGAGCAGTGTTGTGTTGATTTGCCTGTTCTCTCTGAACAGGAAGAGCCTGAGGGAGGCAGCAGAGAGGCTGGCTGACAAGTACGAAGATGCCAGATATCGTCAGGAAGCCATCATGAACAGGTTCCTCTTGTCGCTTTGAGTAAATGTCACCTCTCAAGCTGAAAGTCCTTAATTCCTCCTAGACCATTTCCTCGACTGCATAACAGCTGGTCTTAATTTGTTACAAAATGCTCAATAGTTTGTGTTGCATGAGCACTAATTAGTTGGTCTTAATGCTGTGTACCTGCGGGTACATGTAGGATGAAGCGGGTGCTGAGCAGCCTGAGCTGCCAGCTTCCCCTGCTATCAGACAGCGAGAAAGACATGAAGAAAGAGCTACACAACATCAACGACCAGCTCCGGCACCTAGGAAACGGCATCACACAGGTCTGCGGCGGTTTGGTGTTTCTTTTTCTTAGCGCTAACTAGAAGCCATGAACGTTGCTATTTCGTGTCGCTAAACCTTGTATATAATAAAAGTAACAACAGGGGTGCCGTTATGTTTAGCGAAGTATTCCCTTACAAGTGAACAGATCTAGATGTGCTTCAGCATTTTACAGCCTGCATACGTTTGCACGGATGCACAGATTCAGTGGATTGCGTTTCACGATTCCTAGAACAAGACAAAATAGAAAAATACAGATGTATTTTTACTCTGAGCAGATGTATTACGTTCTTCATTAGCAGATGGTATAAGACATTTATTTTTGTCATTGCAACTCATTGTATGAATGAGGACCCAAGAGGCTTTTTGGGGGGTTAAAGTAATCGGCTAACCTGGTCGTGTGGTGAACCATGTTTTAACAGGTGAATATGAAAAAAGACTACCAGAAGAGACAGATGGATAAAGGCTCTTCTCTGGGTCGTGGCACCATCACACTGAACGCCCACCAGAAGAAATGCGTTCAGGGCGTCCTGAAGGAACAGTGAGTGGACATGCATGAACCTGGCACTGGTCAAATGCTCTTGGTGTGCTGCTTTCAGCTCCTGCCGAGTTCTTTTCCAAGGATAATAGTGTGACACTTGTGTAGAAGTTAACCTTCTTAGGAAAGGCTTTGGGAGTTGTAAAATCATGTAAAATCAATTCTTCTAGCAGAGTCTAACATTGTGTTTTCTAACAGGGGCGAACATATCACCGACATGATGAAACAGATAAAGGACATCAAGAACCATTTTAGTTTCTGAAGAGTAAAACAACTGACTACACTGGGCTCAATGTTTATCATTACAGACTCCAGCGATGAAGCGAGACAGTCATACCAAATATTGTTTTATAATGGCTGGCTAAGTGGTCAAACAATAAATATACAGTAATCTTTTTGAACATTAAGTCCTGTTTTGAAGAGTGGTAGTTGTGGTTGAGAGACAAGCTGACACTTTTGTATAAAATAGTATAAGCAAGTTTTTATATGCTGGGTGTTCAAATATGCATCTCTTTGGAGAATAAAATGTTTTGTATATTTGAGGTCACTTGATTATCTGTGGATGATTGTGATGTGCTGTAACTTAGGCTTGGCTCTAGATATAAAGTAGGCATTAGCACAGGGAGCATTTTCTACACTTCTAAGGACATAAAAAGCCTTTCCCCCCACCTTTATAAAATAAAACTATTATACTTGGAGATGGGAGTCTTGTCAGAGGACAGCAGGGGTTGCCAACTGTACAAAAGGATCAGCAGTTCAAACACGAGTCTTCCCACTGAGGCAGAGAGGCTGGTCAGTATGTGGACACAGGAAGACTGGGGGGTTGTTGAGACAGGAACTGGGTGTGTGGCTCAGCACTGGTGTTTACTGACCTAGCTAGACACCGCTCACATTAAGACTAATGGGGTAGCTGTGTTTTAAAGGGAAATTCTTCATTTATCTTTATACCAACACTGGATATGTGGTTTCTCCTCCACAGGTTTAATGTACTTTGCATTCATATTTAGATACCATCTTGTCTTTGCCTTTGTTTGAGTTAAGCCACAATAATGTAATTCAATCACCGGTTCTGCTTTGGTTTAAGTACAATTTGGTTTATTAGATATGTACAGAGATATGTACACAATACAGTATATAAATTTCCAAGGGCTTCTAAATTTGGAACACAGCATGCAAACAGAATAAGAACTCTTAGTGCCATATTTAAACTAAGAATCTCCATAAAGCTATTGGAAAGGAGTAGATGGAATACTGACTGGGGGATGACTTTTATCATATTCCAATGTTATATAGTTTAGAGTTCCATCATCGCCTAGTGGTTTGGTTTTAAAAGTATAATTTTAAAATACAGTCTATGCTTTTGAGTGTTAGGAATGCCAGGATGCCTCAAGTAGCAATAGAAATGTGTGCTAATAAAACCAAAAGTAAACTGGTTATTCTGCAGCAACATAGAGATTGTGATTTACCAGTCATAATCCATCTGTATAAGACAAGCAGCAATTTGTATCTATTAAACATTGATGACTGATTCTGTCCCCCTCAAGGTTAAAGTTCACATGCAATGCACACATTCCCATTTCACACTTCCAGGTGTTTTATCAGATACTGGTTGACAAAGTCCTCAATATTTTAGCTTAAATCAAGTTTATATGCAGAGGACAAATTAATTCATATATCACTGGCTTTCAAATAGACCACAATTTTCAGACCTATTCAAATTCCATAAAATATTCCACAAAATGTCTGGTTATAGGTGTTGCCAGATAAATATCCAACTTTGGATAGTTATCACATGCATGTCTGAGACACATACAACTGTGTTTTTGAGTGCAAATCCATTTCCAGTAAAGATCAGTAGCACTACCAAAAAAAAAAAAAAAAAAAATCAAAACAATCTCTCCAACGAACTTTACAGATAGGAATAGTTACTGCTATGCAGCCTGGCCACGTTTAGCAGGAAAGAAAACTGAAGCACATGCCATTTCAGCTAATGTGAACTGTAAGAAAACCAAAAGTCCATTTGTATAACCCCTGTGCTCATCAATAATGAAAATGACCCCAAACGAACCAATCTCTAATCTGCTGGAGAAGAAGCAACCATAATTCAGATATTCTTCAAAAGTAACACACATACATGTGGCCACGATAATTTTCCTAAAGTACTTTCAATTCTGTACCCTCTCCGCCACTTTATTTATTAGTCACATATGTTTCCCCTAATAATTCATAAGGTCTCGTGCAGTTTTAACTCATCCTGCCTGCGCATGGATCCTTCACACACAGATGACCCCTTTTCTTCATTTTTATTATGGTTAACACAGAGCATTAACTCGAAGGGTCTGGCTGGGTTCTGGACGCTGGACATGAAGACAACTAGCCAGTGTGGTCTTGTTTCACATACAGCAAAGCTTTAAAGACGACGCAGGCTGCAGACTGAGGGCACTGACTGTCCAACCCTTAGCATGATTCTCACTTAGCTAGCAACACAAGGAGAGAAAAAAATTATAATAATAATAAATCGACAAAAGCATTTCTAGTGTTGGAAATTAGAAACTGTAAAAACAAACAAACAAGAAGACTAAATATAATTGGACCACCAAATACAAACACTGGCGAGACCCAAAATAAGAAGCCAATTTGACAAAATATGTATTCGCTAGCAGTAGAGAAGAGGAAGGGCTTCAAAAGAATCAGCAGAGCTTCTGGTGACACTGTGTGGAGGTCCTCTATTCATGTTAAATGTGGCTTGTTCGAAGCCAGGTAGGTAAAGGAATGGGTACGTGTTGATCAACTCTCTGGTGGGGGTTGGATGAATACTGTCACTTCTATGAAATGAACGATGGACCGATAGCAAACAAATGAACCTGGTTAGGAGAACACAAGGGGGCGCACACGCACACACACACACAGGAATTAACTTAACTTGATGCAATATACATATATATTCTGTATACATGGTATGTACAAATATGATAAAGCAGATCTGTCTCCTTCATATGTGTGCTGCCTTGAGGCTCAGCAAGCGAGGAAACGCATAATGGGCAAGACGGAGGAAGAAGAGCAAGAGAACGTTTGGCTCTCCAAGTCAAAACATCAGCCGTTCACAGACCCAGTAAAACCTAAGTTCAAACGATCAAACTGGTGAAACCAGTAAAATTGGAGGTGGAGGGGAAATGGGGGGAGCCTTTTAGAAGGCTATCAGAGCTCCTCGGTGGACAGTTCCTTGCTTGCATCCAAATCTCTTAGGTTCCTCTTTCACAGCCATGCCCTCCAACAGCAGTAGCAGACAATAATAGTGTTCTCCAGGACTTGCTGTCTCAGGTCTTTGTGTCTTCATTGTTAGTTTCATTCTCCACTTTTCGGGAGTTAATGATTGAGTGTTTATAAAGCTCTGGCCACCCAGCGACCCCGTGTGTGTCCAACAGAGTCGGAGGAGGTGTGGTGATGGGTGGGGGCCCAGTCGGGGAAGGTGGGGACAATCGTGTTTGTGTACGAGAGAGTGGATGACTGTGGTGGAGTGGGATGGGAGCATCATGTTTCAGGAAGCTGGCTGATGTCCGTCAGGTTGGTGTCGCTGAGGATGGCGCGGATTCGCTCTAGAGAGTCTGCTTGCCTTATCCGCTCCAGCTGCACCTGAAAGGAAATTAATTCTTCACATTTTTACACTGCTGAAGTGTAAACACCCCACCCCCCCACCCCCACCGCATGTTTCAGCACTGGGTTCACCTGCAGAAAGGTGCGGATCTGCTGGTGTGGAAGTGCTTACCTGCAGAGTCTGAGAGAGCTTAACAAAGTCTCTCTGGACCTGCTCACTCACATCCAGCTCTGTCTGAAGCCTCTGTGCTTTGTCCTTCTCATCGAAGACCTGACTCTCTAGAGTGCTCTGTGACAACAAGGACACAAAGCCAGACAATGACTATGCTTCTTTCCAATGGACAAAAGTTAAGAGTTATAATTTCCAAAGTTGCTATGACCTATTGCACAGTGTTTTAGCCCACAGTGTTTTGTTGTTTTAGTGTTTACAATGTACCCGTAATAATTAAATAGGGTGAAAAAAGCCAATTCTTCTACAACTGTGGCGAGGTAGAAGTTAATTAACGAAACGACACAAATTCGTTTCATCCCTTCACCCACTGTTGATTTTTGTTAAGGAAGTCATTTAGCATTCACTTCTGAAAACAGCAGAACAGACTTTGATTAGCATGATGGCATTTTATGAGCCAATCCTTCACTTTCCCCCCCCTATGGTCATGTGACCATACCTTTCTGGACAGAGCATCTTTGAGCTGTTCTTCCAGACTGGTCTTCAGGCACTGAAGGCTTTCTACTGTCTGGCTCTTCTCAGACAAGCCGCTCTCCAGCTGTTCAGAACAGCAGAGAATCAGCCAAATTCGAACAGGAAAGAACTACAGCTCGCTGAGGGGATTATTCGGCTGTTCCATGCCACTGATCCATGTTACAGTGAAAACTCTGTACCTGTTCTTTTTCACTCTTCACTCGTTCTAGCTCCATCTTCAGGCTGGAAAAAGATGCTGGAAGAGGAGTCAGAAAACACAATCAGAAATTCTTGAATAAACAAACAGAAAAACTGTTGGGTATGTAAATTTGGAACCAACTTTGGGTTGGATCAACACTCAAGACCAAAAGGTCAAGCTCCTAAACACTAAATCATACAAAATGATATTAAATGCTGGATTAATTACTAATGCTATTGTGACTTTAATATCACAAGAATCATTTACTCTTATAGTGGCAGTGGGCAATTTAACAGTGAAATGGAATTTTCACCACAGTCTTTTCTAGATGTACATGTGCGATGAAGACAAGGTTTTCAGACGTGTTAAACAAGTGATTTAAACAGCTAGGCTGTCTAACACACAGAACATGCTACGTGGAGGGGGGGGGGGGGAGTTGACGGACAAACCAACAAAAACCACTAGGAAATGGAGCACAGTCATTGTCTACCGATAGATGACACACTGGGCTCTAACGAGATACAAGGATTGACATAAGTGGTGCCATCACTACCAAGTACGACACATGCCGGTAACATCACGCCACTGCACTGGTTACAGCGAAGGGTTAAAAATGGCATTAGTAAGGCAAGTGGAGACGGACAGCCTACAGAGAGACACGTACAGCAGTCTGGTGAATCATACCTTCCAGGATATCTGAACACAAGTCACCAACGGTGGGAGGGGAAAAAAAAAAGAAGAAAAAAAAATAAGATTTGAATCACAGCAACAGGAAGCAAGTCCTCTTTGATTTAGCAATAAGAAAGAATGGTTTACAGCCATTTCAGTAAAAGACATTTGACTGTAGCAGAAAATAAAAGAAAAGAAAAGAAAACTGGAATTTTTCGAGTCTATGGAATCTCGACCTCAGTGCCAATGCAAACACAGCCTCTTGCTCTGCTGGCTGGATTTCGAAGTGTCTTGCATTCCTCGTCAGTTGCGTTAGGACTTTTTTTTTTTTTTTATCAGCCTTGAGGTCTTTTGCTTCTGGAGGTGTCCTAGTCAGTCCATGTTTTTTCTGTTCTAGTTTCCAGCTGCCCTGAACCAGTTAAGAGTTATTTTGAGTTGAGGCCTCTAAGCCCAAAAAGGCAGCAAGAACACACCTATCTCCTCTTTACAGCCTTCGATCTCCAGCTGTAGTGTGTCTTCCAAGTTCTCTTTGAGGCACTGCTCTGCCTGGATCTGCTCCTTCAGGAACAAGATCTCTGCCTTGAGTTTCTCCTCCAGGTGCTCCGCAGCAGTGTGCACCGAAACTATATCCCCCCGATACTGGAGCACCAACGATTGTAGTTCCTAGGGAGTTGAAAGGCAGAGAAACAGCATGGCAATGTAGCTTGGCAGAAAAAACAAACAGTTTGCCCTAAATTCCACCACCATGAGAGAAAATCTGTAGAAAACATACAGACCCAAGAGATGTGCTCCAACATGAATTACAATATTATACATATTACTACATTCAATTTTATAGAATACACTCTGAACACACCTATCAACAGAACCAGATATTTTCTAGATGTATTTATCCATTTTGTTCTAAAAATAATCGAATGTAAACTTGCTCTGTCAGACTAGCAATGAAAAAGCAAAGCTAGACTAGTGCCCTGTTTGCAGCTGGCATGCTTCACCAGCTTGGCACGGGAGTCGTATCTTACAGGGGCGTCCCTGCCGGGTGTCCGGCACTACCTGGACGTCGGCGGGCATGTGGAAGTCCTCCTGCTGCTGCAGGCTGTGGTGCAGCCTGTGTTTGCCCTGCAGGCTCTCGTTGTCTCTCTGAAGTCTTCCCAGCTCCTCTGCCACCTGCTCCCTGGAGCGCAGCAACACCGCCTGTCAAAAGCGTTTCAAACAAAGGTAGCCGTTAAGTGCAGGACGCCACCGATTTCTCCATGATGAACAACACATTTGTCATTACAGGTCCTCCACATGGAGAAAAAGACGCACATTGCTGTGTCTTCACGGTTAACTTTCTGCAGACTGAAAATGTCATAACCAGTGATATTATCTGTAGCATCAGTCACCAGCTGGGAGAGTTTCTGCAGTCATGGTAATCTGTAGTACATAAACTATGACCATTAAAAGCCTCTCAGACTTCTCAAAGGCTTTCCTGTAGAATGGTGCATGATTATTATACTTACTGACAGCAGTACCATTCAAGTCAATGATCTGCAGGCCAATAAAATAATTATGTAAGTAACTGCATACATCATGGATTCTTGCCTCGCAGCACAAATGACTTTTTATGGTGACAGATTATAACCAGATGTGATATGAGCAGCCCATCAAGAAATTCTGCTCTCTGCTCAAATTGAACACAAACAAGTACCCACTGTGTTGAGTAAATACAGGTCAGATGACTTCCATTATACCGCAATTCAAAATGTGACCAGGCTGAAACAAATGGGCTATGGTGGACTATTTGCTGCCTCCAAATTTACCAAATGAGGAGTCGGATGAGACAACTGGGAAACCAAAACTGACACATGATTGTGTCAAACAAGTGATTTTTTTTTTGTGGTTGTCGTGTGTGTGTGTGTGAGAGAGTGAATAATCAACCATACCATCTGTTCCTGGGTGTTCCTCTTGGCCTGGCTGAAGGCTTGCTGCAGGGTGTTCAGCATGGACTCCGCCTCCTGTGCTTTCTGCATCAGAGCCGAGACCTGCGAGAGGCGAGCCACACAGATCCGTGTGACTACAGGAAGCCGCGCTCGCGGCAGACGGGCAGCGCGTGGCTGGACCGCCTTCGCCCCCTGATCACACGCGCAGCCAGTCTTACCTTGGTGGCCGTTTCCTCGTTGCCCTGCTTCACCGAGTCCTCCAGCTCCTGCTTCTCAGCCATGGTCCTCTCCAGCTGGTCGTTGGCCTGTCGCAACATGGCCTGCAGTTTCTTGACCTGCAGGGAGGGGGTAAAGACGGTGTCCTCGAAAGCACGTCCAGGATCGGCAGCTGTGGGCGTGCCCGAGCTACTCCCGCCCCCACCTCCTTCTCACTTTAGACGCACACGCAAATAGGTGAAGGTTTGTGGTTGCTGTGCTGGATCTGCGGTTGCTAAGGGAAACCCAGCAACACGCACTGACCTGGTCACGCATTTCTGCCTCCTGACCCTGGATGACCTGCAGCTGCTTCTCATAGTTGGAGCACATGTCACATCGCCGGCCTAACTTCCTTCCTGCGTTCTTCAGCTACTCGTCAAAACCGAAACACACACACAGGCACACACAGAAAATCACTCACCTGGAAATCCAAGAAATGCTGAAATATGTTTTGTTCAGCCCCTGTGATCAGGTTTACAGAAACAGCAGCCAAGATGTAGTCCTGTTTTGTTCTAAATCTGTAGACAAGTACAGATTTTTGTTCTAAATCTGAATAACTGTGTTTACTGGTACTGTACGTCTGCAAAATTTTACTACAAGTATGAAGCCTGTCTAATCTGTTATATGTGAAGAGCATGGTGAGTAAATGCCACCTCTTCATGCGTTTTGCTAATTTACTTCCTGAAAGAGAAAGACTGACTTGACCAAAATCTAATCTCAATATAATTAGTGAATTTTGTACTTTTGTTGTGATTTTTGAGCTGCGAATGAGGAGTTTTTGAGGCGTTTAACGATATTTTGAGACATGAACAAGCCCTCCCCCCACACCTCCTGCTGTAACAGATTCCACTCCGTCTCGCTGACGAGCCGGTACCCGGCGGGGGGCAGGTACGCTGTGTCAGGACACTGCGAAATGCTGGAGAGCAGGGAGGCCGTCTCCTCCTGCTCCGGGGTCATGGCCTTGATGGCCTTCTCCTGGTCCTTGGTGAGCAGGAAATGGCCCGGCGCTGGCTGCAGGGCGCTCGCCTCCTCTGCCCCGACCAGCGGCCCGAAGTCAGACTCGTCCAGGTTGCTGGCTGACTTGGCCTTGTGGTTGTGGCCCCCGAGGCCCGGCGGATGCAGGCCTCCTGGCGCCGGGCCCAGGCTGTCTGTGGACTGAACCCGCCGGAGGCCGTCCCTGCACGGCTCGACGGAGTCCGGCCGGCCCGGGAGCTCCTCGTCCAGGGAGTGCAGAGAGCTGTGGATGCTGTAGTCCTGGTGTGACTGGAGAGCGCCCCGGCAACAAAAAGGACGGGCGTTAAAAGAAGTGGTGCGGGTTTCAGAAAAAAATAAGCGAACCATGTAAACCAAATGCGGCCGTGAGACGGCTGGAGCGACAGCAGCGGTTTGGTACCTCCTCTATCGAGAGGCCGAGAAAAGAGTCCTCTGCTGCCTCGGCCTGCTCCACCCCGTCTCCCTCGCTGGACTCCTTGGCCTGAGTCAAACGCTCCTTCTCATCCTCCTCCTGGAGAAACATATGAGGCTTTAACATACGTACTTCATCTTTGCTTACAACACCACCTACTATTCTGGTTACCTCCTGTGTCTAAATGGAAGTGCAATTTTGGAGTTCTAAAAATAAATAAAAAAATAAATAAAAAAACCCACCCAGAATCAGAGGGCGTTTTGCATTTCAAACATCTTCAAATCCACTGCAAAGCACTGGAGCTGCTCGCTTTCTCAACTGACACAAATGTGTCTGCCATGATTAGTACATCTATATTCCTAGCACTCTTCAACTTAAACGTCCTTTCAATTTCTATTCAACAGCTACAATATTCTTTTTCACATGTTCCTCAATTAGGGGACTTTTCATAGCTTAAAGGAGTACTCCACACCAACCACTAATTTTCCAATTTGCAGTAAGCCACATTTTGCCATGAACAAATATGTCCGTTTTCATTTATGACATTTAGCAGATACTCTTCTCCAGAACAGTTTGCAAAAGTGCTTAAAAGTGTTTTAAAACCATATAAACCCCATGAGCCCGGAAGCCCCTGCCCCCCCAGACACATTTCAAGCAGACTGTACTCTAAAG
The DNA here is from genome assembly GCA_028565775.1 of Sternarchorhynchus goeldii. Lineage (NCBI taxonomy): Eukaryota > Metazoa > Chordata > Actinopteri > Gymnotiformes > Apteronotidae > Sternarchorhynchus > Sternarchorhynchus goeldii. The sequence continues at coordinate 2,687,019 of JAOXYF010000003.1, read as the reverse complement.
CTCCGCCTCTGATGGGACCCACCCAGCCCAGTCTCCGCTCCCAGGCCCACCCAGCGGCTCGGTCAGAGCAGGTGTGGGACGCGCTAACCTGGTCCCGCCGCTTCATCTCCTCGACCTGGCGCAGCTGCTCGGAGGAGAGCACGCTCTCCAGACGCTGCATGTCCCGCATCAGCAGCCGCTGTGACTCCAGGAACTGGTCGTTGGCCCGCTGCCATGTGTGCTTCAGCTGGTTGTGCTGCTGCCTCTCCAGCTCCAGCATGTGGCACACTGCACAAAGAGGCACGAGTCAGGCTGCCCAGCTAGAATGAATCCCCACCACCACCACCACCCACCCACCCAGGGGGTGGGGGCTTTTGACCTGGGGAGCGACTAACAGCCGTGTGATCGTGGAGCGTTTACCGTCAGACTGGCTATCCGACACAGACTGCAGAAAGATGCAGACCTTCTACATGCTAAAACGTTTGGACTCGGTATTGGGGAACTTGTGAACCAAGGATGTTTTCCCGACAAGCCTCTCATGCTGTGAAGTCAGCAGTTGTACAAATGGTTCTGGCCATGTGTCAAAATGTAGTGCAGCTGATGTACTTGGATTATGTAACCGACTTGAATTTTGCCAGGTATGGAGGGGGGAAGGGGGTGAATTAAAAGATGCCATTATATATTACACATATACACACACACACACACACACACACACACACACACACACTGTATTTGTGCTTATCTATTTGTGTTTTTTTATGCTAAAAATTGCCTTTGTGATGAACAAAGTTGTACTTTGTTGAATTGTTTCAAACTTCAATTAGGCACCTTCATGGAGCTCTTTCCTGAGTTTCTCTGCATCTTCCTGAAGGACGGACTTCTGGGTATTGAGGACGGCCACATACATCTCCAGGTCAGTCCTGCATGACTTCTCAGCCTCAAGAACATGGTTGAGCTCCTTCACCTGAGAGGCATGAACACTCCCACCATCAAACATTTACAGAAAAATACCCAAACTAACAAAAAAAACAAACAAAAAAAAAACTTGAATGGAGCCTTCTGCCCAGCTGCACCCAACACACAAATGTAATAAGATGCTCATCTGTGTCATTTCACAGACGGATTCACGTGAAGAAACAAAGAAAAAAAAGAAAGAAAAAAAAGTGAGACTGTTAAAGAAGAAAAAAAGTGAGAGTGACATATTTCTGAGTTTTCTAGAACCAGAGTTCAGTGTAAGTGTGGGGAGCAGGATGTTTTCAATTCCAACCACAGAGTGCATGCAAAGGCACCAACCTTGGCGGCCTCCAGTTCCTTGACACGACCTTCTGAGCTGGTCAACTTGGCCTTCAGGGCAGTGATTTCTTGCTCCATCGGCATCACCACAGAGCGCAGCTTCTCGGCGTCCTCCTGGGCCTGAGAAGGACAAGAAAGAATACTGGGAACCGGTTTGCACCCAAGCACTCTTCACTTCAGATTTCAGTGCTCGAAGATTAGCTGGTTATGGTTAGTGAGTTCCTAAAAATAAGCGCTTTCAATGGCGAGAAAAGCGCTAAATGTTAGACTTGAGGAATTTGACATGAGTTTTAAAAACGGAATGATCTGATCAAGGGACTTCCCGAACAGAATCACAGGGCAACCTGGAGTTTGCCAGCTGAGAACATGCCCAGCACTGCTAAGATCCAGTAGTGCCCTGTAGCTCTGCACAGATGGCTGAATGTCTCTGTTACAGCAGGATCTAACAGGTCTATTACAGGCAGAAATGTCCTATTTAGTCCTTCAGCCATGGTGTTAAAACCTCTGAAGGCCTCATGAAGATGATGAACTCCCTGACAAAATGACCTTCTTCATCTCGTTCTCCAGATTCTCCTCCACCTGGCCCTCAGACAGGCGCCGGCGTAGTTCAGCCATCTCTCTCTCTGCACCTTCACGGTACTGAGTCCACTGGGCACGCTCCTGCTCCAGGCGCTGGTGGAACTGCGTCTCATACTCCCGCACTGTGTCTGAACACATCCACACCAAAGTCTTAGAACAACCAGATGCAGACTTTGATGCCTAGTTTTAGGAGATTATTGAGGAATGTGCAATAATAATGTAACTGATCTCAACACAAGACTTCAGTCTTTAATACGCAGCTCAGGTAAGTGGCAAGTGCACTTTCCTCTGGATTTTCATCAATTTCCAGTGAAATCTCCAACCTGTGCCTGAAAAACCAGGTTTGGTAGCTCTGAAGTATCTACAGACCATTCACAAGCAGTCTACTTAGTATGTAAGGCATCCAAATAAATTACAATCACATTAGTCTACTCTGAAAACTTCAGACATAACTGTTGAAAAGGAAGGGTTCAAATCAGTCCAAGCACAACACCAAGAACCAATAATAGGGAAACTATGTGATGACAGTTCACATCCTGGCCTAACCTTTCATGATGGCCTGCAAGGAAGCCACTTCCTCTTGCCACTGCTGCTTGACCTGGTCAATGGCCTCCTGCTTGGTGCTCTCTGAGACGGTGGCCACGGCCTTGATGTTCTCGTTCTCAGCCCTGGCCTCGGCCAGCTGGGCATGCACTTGCCTCAGTTCTGCCTGGGTGCTCTCGAGAGACGTAGCCTGGCGCTTCAGCTCCTCTGGGGGGGGGGGCAAAGGTCAGGGGTGGGTGGGGCTTAAAGCTTTCAGCATCTGACAATTACAGCACAGATGTGGTATTGATTCTGTTTGAGTTTAATGTTTAACTGCAATGTCTCAGGAGAAGGAGAAACACGTTTTCCTTTCATGATCTGTGGAAGAACAGTTTGCCTGCAATACATGTCACACTGTTTCTAAGTGGTAAATATGATAGCAAGGTATCAGAAAAGCAAGACAAAATGTTGAATATCTCAGGTGTGACTTCTCCCAACCAGTCAAATAGATGGAAACAAACTTCATTTCCTATGGGCACAGAACTCCCCCATAAACCCCATGGGCCCAATGACAGTGAGGAAACTGACGAAGCTCCAGAACTGACATGCAGGCACACGTAATCACCTTCTTTGGACAGGTAGAGCTCCTTGAACTTGGCCCGCTTCTGGTTGAACTCCGTCTCCAGCTGCTGCTTGAGCTTCAGGAAGTCAGCACGCTCCTGCTCCAGAGCTTCCACACGCTGCTGGAGAAACCCTGCAGGAGCAGCACATCCTTGCTCAAAGCAGAGGTCATCAACTTTGTGGCTCAAACCCAAATTCCGCTCCTGGATTTTAACAACACTGGTAGCTGAGTGAACAGTTAAAAGTTTTATTAAAATGACTGGTTTCTTTCATCTTGCATCTGGTTCTTAGATAAAGAGAGTGGGAAGATTGGGAGTACCCGAAACTTGTCATTGGAGTATGTTTAATGCTATTAATAAACTACCAGCGATTATAAAATCCAGGAATTGATTCAAGAGTTGAGGTCCTAAGTTTGAAGACCTCTAGTTTAAAGCAACCACTGCTCAGAAGTGCTAACAGTGTTAACACTGAATGAAAGTTTCATAATGTGTGAACCTGCCTTTATTACCTTTATTTTCTTTACTAAAGTTATTAAAGGTTTTACTATCTATAATAAAGGACTCAATCCTCAAACTACTCAACTTCCAAACCACCCCTTCACTCTACACCTGTTTAATGTTTCTTCTAAGTAGGAGGAAGGACAACGTTGATTTTTTTTTTGTTTGTTTGTTCTTGAAGCTGATGTCCTCTCAGTGTCAATGCTGTGCAAGATTCCCAAAACACAGTGAAAATGCGTTAAAGGCTGAACCAAAATCAAGACGAATATGTTTGTTCCAAATATACTACAGTGAGAAACTGAGAAATGTACAGTGATAAATTATCTACATTCCTAACACCGAGGCCTCAACCATCACACCATTTTAATGTACAACATAGCGGAAGTAACAAAGAATCAAAACCATCCTAAACTGAATTTTACTTCTTGTGATCTCCTTAAGAACACAATACATGGAACAGCAGAGAGATGTTAGTCCACATAAATCCAGCTTTTATTTAGTAACCAACCATGGCTTGTAGCCAATTCTGTTTTCATTGTAACATTAATTAACCTAATTAATGAGTGGAGACAAGGATATCCTACTGTTTGCGCATAAAACAGTAGGCTGCTCTTAGAAAGGCTATGATTAAAAAAAAACAAGTCTCTAAGAAAGCGTTAACCGTTACAAGTCTGCGTTCATTATCACACCACATAACACACAATCAGCAACAAAGTATCGAATGAGTACACCCAAAAAACAACCTGGGATTTGGGGGGGTATTAAGACGTGTTTTGGATAGACAATTGCTTCTCTATGTAGTACCATACTAAAAGAGTGGCAAAGCAGGGAACATGGGAGTATACATGCAATGAACACGAATGAGCACCAAAAAGAACTGATTAGGGATAGTTTGAGAGCCATCTTGAAATGAATCAAAAACCAAAAATGAGGAGTTACACAGAGGATCTGACATAAAATCGTTTCTAACACAAAAGACAAGTCTATGAGAAGCAGCATGTATGTATGTGATGCACTGATGTGTTGAAAGATTAGCTGATCAGGATAGAACAAAATAACCATACGCAGGCTCTAACAGATATAACAGCAATTAGTAGACGGCGTTCATTTCTATCATTATCAAGTAGCTTCTTACTACGTTGTAACTATTAACCTACGAATGTGGTCTCCTTGATGCTTCAGTTCGCAGTCATCTAGCGCTAAAGGCAAAGACTGTACAGGAGTTTTGTACACATCTAAACTATATTGGCAGCACACAACAGTGATGTAATCTGAGACACACGATACGTGCCAACAGAACACAGAGGCTGGCACTAAATTTGAGCATCACCTAATGTTAGACAGAGTCGACAAGCGTTTCGACAGTCCAAACAGACAGCTAGCTAATGTTATCCAACATGGGCACGGGGTGGGCGACCTGCACCCGCGCGTGTCGTTATTTCCAGTGGAAAACGCACAATTCATTCCGCAGCCTTCCACAAGAGAGTACGATGTACATTATACTGACAGTTCTCCAGGAATTAGCGCTCTAGAGATTCAACCAAGTTTAATGCGTTATGCAAGTAAAGCACCTACAATTTTTGCCGACTTACCAGTGGTAAATGGGTGTTAAGGAAAAATAGCTTTACTTCATATTTCTGAAGTGCACTGACCTGTCGTTCTGGCTTAGAGAAACTAAAGCCTTTATCAGCTCTTTAGTACAGTAATCACACTGACCCACTGCGATGACACTTTGCACAGAAAACAATACGGCTGTAAACCCATTCTGTCAGGAAAGTGATCCTGTCAAAGTTCGACCGCACGACGTTAACAACGACAGCTTACGTCTTTCGTGCAAAGCAACGTTAGGTTAGCATGCTGGCTACTATTTCAATACAGAATTGATCACTGCCGTACTGATAGTATAACTGGGTGCTGCATCATGTCATGTAGCTAATTACAGATACAACTGTTCATGTGTAACAAGAAAGCTAACGATACTTGTCCAAATTTAATGTTCGCGGCAAAATAAACATATTAGTTAGGATACAAAAGTCGTAAAACTGTCTCTTTAAAACGGGTTTGATCGCAACAGATCTGTCAGCAACATGAAAAGCTATCTGCCAGCGCATCACCGAGTATTGCATTCTTGCCGAGCCCGTGGACAAGCAGGCCAAAGGCCTACAATGAGTTGGCTGAGAACCCTAAAATAAAACGCTATAACGTTGAACGACCTTTACCGTCATGCTGAGGCGGCTGGGCGGATTCCGAGGCCTCTTCGGCCATCGTTTACCGGGGCACAATTTTAATCGCCGGTTATGTGAAAGAAAGCTAGGAGTGCCAAACAAAATAGGCTACCATGGAGTAGGCAACGTCATTGTAGAAACAACGTGGACCGCGCATGTGCGAATCTAATGGGAGGAGATGTATTATGTTTCTAAAACAAGTCTTAAGACATATCCACAAACATACGTTGTGAATAAATAAATAAACAAAATACATAAAAAAATAAATACAATGCATATTGCTCTTTGCTGCTTGAAATGCACAGTGTGCACTACTAACAGTCTACTTTCTTTTGCAGAACGTTTTCAGTACTCAAAAAAGTGCTTTTCGTTCAGAACTAAAACCATTTAGAACTAAAACCTATAGAGACTGACTTTGTCTCGAGACATATTTTGTTGTGCACCTTTAACACTGAAAGTAGAATGGTACTATTAGATAATGGTAATTAGCATTTTCCCGAGAAAAGAAAATCGAGAGGGGAAAAAATACTTTTAAACCATACTATAAAAAGAAACAAGAATATAAATTGTGTAGGCTGCAATGTCTGTCTAATAACTCTTTGTGAAGTACTCAGTAAAATGCTTCTCTCAATAATACTTCTGGTTTCTTACCTCTTATGTTAATGCTCTTATTCATATTCACGCGCTTGCACGTCCAGTAAATTTCAGTCAGAGTGAAACAAGTCTCACAGCATGTGCTTAGGACAGCAAGTATCGAACAAGCACAGCGTTTCAATAAACTCCAGCTCTATTTTACTTGGGCAGTGGCCACACTGTCTCCGTTATTTAACAGTGAAGAGTTGTTGTCTGTACTCAAGAAAAAGGTAACTGCAAACATTTTATTTTAAAATGACAGAATGGTCTTCTTATCGGTCTGTTTACATTTATATATTTTTCTGGTATCCTCTTATTCTACATGTACACTGAAATTTAAGGTTTAAGACTAAAGTTTCTATATACTTATGTGATTTTTCAATTTTATTGTCTTTACTTAACAAACCCTTAAAAGGTACTATCAAAACATTGAAATATGTAAAGAAATGTGCCGTGTAAATATGTAAAGCTCTGTGATGTTTCTCTTTTTGAATACGTATTTTATAATATTCCTACGATAGCTACGTTGTTAGCCATTACAAAATTTCACATAATTTTCCTAATCTATCAGTACATTGTTTATTTTTCTCAAATCGTTCATTGAAAACAAGTTTGAATTCTCCATTCTCTATTCATATTGTTTTTGCATTAATTACACAACAGTACACAACAGACCAATGCCCAATTACATATTTCACAAGTATTTATTGTCACAATATTTGTATTACAAACGCATACAAATGTAAAAGTATACTTTTACTATACTTATTGTGTGCTTTATTTCTGGTTCATAGTCTACATTGTTGTAATTTGCTTGAACAAATAATTTTGAAACGGGACACTGCTTATACTCATCCTTTTTAAAACAATTTGTCATTTGTGATGGTGTGAAGAATTGAAATAGCCAGATTACCACATATAAATACAGATCAACACATTTTTTTACCATATATTATGACCATATGATTTTACCATATATTATGTATTATATTTTTCTCTCTAAACCAGCCAACCAAGAGCTTACACTTGCCATGTGAAATGTGGCGTCTTTGAAGAAAGAACTATTTTGAGCAATGAACAAAACGATATGTCTCCTCACAGGATATAAAGCTAACTCTGCAAAATAAACCACAGCAAAGCATATGTCTGCTGGCCAGCTGCTGAAAAGGGGAACGAAAAGAAGCAGAACTAACAGTAAGTTTCCATGGTTACTTCATGTAAATTGTCTTACTGTGAATGTTTTTATTATTTGTAAAGAATCATTTACTGTAACATAACATTTTAAAAATGTTAAGCATATCCAGAAAAAAACGTTTTTCCCCCCTCTCACCAGGATGACAAACTTTCGGCTGTTCCTCCTGCTGTCCCTAGCAGGTGTTATCTTAACAACGTTTACAATAATTGCTATGTTCATCATCATAAACGTTCTCATTAAGAAGAAAGGTAATTGCCACCTGACAGTGCTACATGTTCTGCAATAAACTTCTGTAAAAAGCACTTTGCAAAAAAAAAAAAAAAAAAACACCTTAAAAGTGTATCTAACAGGCCACCATATCACAAACAACCAGTTGTAAGATGTAAATTTTGGACTTCCTGTATCTGTTTAACTTACATGTCAGTGAACAGTTTGTGAGCTCAGGGAAGACCATCTTAATATGTTGTGTTATTATGTATAAACCCATATATGGACTGTTACACCATTACAGGGAACAGGAAACAGGTTTATTTATTTGATAAGGCTGACCATTTTACTTTCTCAACAACTAATTGCACTAATTATGAATGCCACTATTTAAATATACTATAATGTGCATAATCTTTATGTATATATTTACAAATACAAATATGTATTTTTAGTTGTATTTCTATGTACTTATGCCAACAAACCAGATGCAGACTTACACACTGAGTCATCTGACCTGACTTTGGCATTGTTTCCCTTTCAGTTATAAAATTCAGACTATCGAATGATTACACGAACAGAAGCAGAGTACAGTAAGTCTATACGTGTGAGCCGAAGCCACGCACCCTGTGCTACGTAACCCTAGCAGCATGTCTTACCCTTTTAAGAGGCAGTGAAAGGTTCACCCAACCACGTCTTCTTCACAGGAGCATGACCACTGTGTCAGAAACAAAAGCACCACCACTTCCCGCAAGAGATCAGTTCTATTCTGTGGAGTCAGGTGAGCATGAGGTGTAGTGTCAGCATGAGGTTTCATCCACGGTTTCTATCTTGGGACTTTAATACAAGTATTTGTCTTCTAATGTGGTGATAATCTGCTGATGCTTTTTTTTTTTTCTTCATTTATTCTCTTGGTCCAAATTCTGCAGATGCCAATAGTTATGAAGATGTGGACGACTTGCCAGAGTACCTGAAGGTGGAAGAAGAAACTAAAAATGTACCACAAATCTCTGACTTCCATTCTTTCAATACATGGGCCAACCATCAACCATCATCCATCAACCATCAAGACCAAATAAGTACTTCAGAAAACTATGACGACGTGGATCAACTTGACCACAGTGGTGAGGAGAAATGTTTGCAATTACTGTGCAAAAGGCTACAGTCTCAAGGACTGTGTGTGTATATATATGTGTGTGTGTGAATTTGTTTATTTCTCCAGAACCTAAGAGTTATGACGACGTGATATCCTTGCCTGACTATGTGGATCTTGAGGATGACACATCTGCACTTCCCATGCCACCACTCTTCCTTGTTGACAGTGCCCAGTGTCAAGACAGCCAAAGTGTCTCAGACAGCTACGATGATGTTGTTGGACTTAACAATGTCAGCGAGGACTATGATGATGTGGGATGAGAGGCAGTGGTAGCTCAGTGGTTAAGGCACTTGACTAGTCATCTAGAAGGTTGCTGGTTCAAACCCCACCTCTGCCAAGTTGCCACTGTTGGGTCCCTGAGCAAGGCCCTTAATCCTCAACTGCTCAAGATGTATTCAGTCACAATTGTAAGTCACTTTGGATAAAAGCGTCAGCTAAATGCCATAAATGTAAATGAGAGAGGTGCATTCCTGCACTTTTATAAGAAAAAGAATAACTTAAACAATCGAGAACACCAACAAGTGTAACCCCCCCCCTTCTGTGCTGTATAAGTCAGGAGAAATTGTGATGTAAATGAAAGGCAGTCATTTTATAGGTGAATGTAAATACTGTCGAGATGTAACTTGGAAGAATTTTCCTAGCTACTTCCATCCTCTATGCATGGGGTGATTCAAACGCATCTCCTCAGTTTTGCAGTTCAGTGTGACCAATCCAAGATGTCAACTCGTGAACACAGAATTTGCCAAGACAATAACAACGGGAAAAAAAAACTGTCCCTTAGAAAAGCACAGCATATTCAACCACTTAAGCAATATATTACTTGCAAACAATCAGAAATGACCTTTTATTATAAAAACAATCAACAAAAACACAAACAACAGAACTCTGTGATAATCAGTATCGCTTCTTATAGCTTTGTTTGGACTAACAGTTTTGTTCAGCAGCTTCAGTTTTAGCAGTATGAATTTCAAGCCTTAAACTCAGATGTGTTTAAAGTGTAAAAGTGGAGGAAAACCCCCCAACTGGCAGACACGTGTAATTACACTCACGATGTGGCTGTTAGTTTATGCCATTTTCTTAACTTATCAGTTTACAAACACGGCATGAAAATGGATCTGAGAGGAAGGTGTTTTCAAAACACAACCACAAACTATACTCAATTATAGTGTTCTTAGGAATAAATACACAGTTCCTAGTAACTTGGTGACATATGTAATGTTTCCAAATTTGTTGTTGAATTCTTCCTGGAATCCGAATATAAAAAAAACTTTTATTTAAGAAAAACAAAACCAACAGCCTGAAATACTTGCACATTTTATATACATTTATTATTATTAAAAATAAAAATAAAATTACAGTTGCTCTTGCCTCAGCCAATCCATCCTTTTGGAGTAGCTCCACATTCGTGTTCACAATAGCACGACATGATTGGAGGGAGGGAGGGAGGGAGGGAGGGGTGGGGGGGGCACAAGAAAAATATTGTAATAAAAAAGGAAGAGCAACAGCACTTAAAGTCCTGTCCTGTCTCAAACCCAAACGCCCATCCTGAGGTTGAGCGTCGGTATGGGTCTCGCAAGCAGCCAGAGGGGGTTGGGGAAGGGGTGAGGACAGCGGACCTGCCCACGTCTCAGGACTCTGCTCCGTCCCGTTCAGTAGTAGCTCCCACCTTGTCGTACAGCACAAGAGACGCGAGTTGGAACCACCCCTGCCCTCCACTCCACTACCCCTCCCCTCTCCTCGCTCTTGGAGTAGGTGTCCGTGGAGGAGGGATGTGGAGCCTAACCCCCGAGCCGCTGACCCTCGCCCCAGGGGAAGCCGCCTGGATGCTCCTCGGGGAGGGGGTTGTAGTTGGGATCCTCCTCCGCTGTGTCAAACAACATTTTCCTGTGGGGAGGATAAGAACCGGAGCTGAACAACACCGACCAAACGTCATGTCCAACCCGTTCATTACCACTTTGATTCTGACCATATTCTTTTATAACCCAAGACCTTTCAGCAGGTAATTACATGGTAATAGCTCCAGTTCATTATTTGCATTGTTTTACAGAGCAAATTCAAAAGCCAAGAATGGTACAGAGCAACTCACCAATAACCTCAAATCTTGGTCTTAGAATTTATTTTCTGTTGTAGTTTGGCTACATTAAATAATAAGCAATTAAGTTATAACAGGTGTTATACACTTCTATGCTGTTACTATGTTGTTACTGACGAATCTAGAAAGACCTGCGGTAAGTGTAAACATATTTGAGTTGTCAACACAACTCACAGAAAGGAAGGAGTCCTTAGCCATCTGCCCCCTCCAGGCTGGTTGGGAAATACATCCTCCAGAAAGAAATACACATGTCCTACTGCAATGCCTATACATGTGAAAATACACATTACAAACTGGCACATTAGAGAGATGGATATTTATATTAACTAGTGGGAAGGCTTTATCCTTAACAGAGTAATGGAATTCTAGCTAGTGGGCACCAATTAGCATGGCTTCATTTGCATATTAACCAATGATAGCCTTTTTTTTAATGAACGTGGTTCATTTGAGCCATAACCACACTAGCAGGTGCCAGGTAATCAGCAGTAACGGGTGTAGCCCCGATTACAACACACACCTAAAAGGTCCACGATGATGGAGTTACCCAGCAGCAGGGAAAATCCCATGAGCACCCACGGCAGGAACGGGGCCTGGAAGTTGAGCAGCCCAAAGAAGTTCATTCGCACGTTGGGGTTGCGTCGGCTCCACACATACACCAGCATGATGGTGAACGCTTGGCCCAGGAACACGAGACTCACAAACATGCCAAATATCTACATACTAATTAAGGGGGGGGGGGAGAGAAGACCTGGCAACAAGATGACTACAGAATAAGAATGGGATGGATGAGCTGGAATGAGAATGCAGCAGCATTACTGCCCATCTGCCAAACATGTTGGAATACTCAGATGACAAACAGTGGAAGCATGAATTGAGTACCATGTAGGTTCAGGCTAATCTGGTGGCAGAATATGAAGGATACAGTCATGAGAAGACCCCCAAAGAGAAACATGAAAACAAAATCAGCTGTCCTGCCTCTGAACGAGCCCTCTTCCAGCATTCGACAGTACCGGTATCTGTGTGCATCAGGATAAGGAGCAAAAAAGCTAAACAGGAACTTTGGAGGTGTAGAAAGGGGAAGGGGGGAGAGTTGTGTGAAACTGATTTTAACAGCATACATCGAGTTTAACTGTGTATTTCACATGCCCACAGCTCTTGAAGGATACAAAAATATCATATTGAATAAGAAGTTGAAGCCAACTGGACCAAAAAACAGAAAGTTGGTCACAAGTCGCCATACCTGCATCGAACAAACACGAACAGGAAAATTAAAAACTAGTCCATAATAATAATAATAATAATAATAATAATAATAATAAAGATCTTTATGCATTACACACTCACCTGGTAGTGCTTTAATATCAAATCTGGATTGAAGTACAGTTGGAAAGGAGTAATAAGTTCTAATTGCTGTAAGGAAATGTAGAGAAGGGAGGTCAACGTTAGGCAAAACTCTGTTTGGTTCTGGCTAAGGACCAAATAAACTTCAGCAGCTGATGTTCTTTGATGGAGCACAGTAGATTATAACCAACACTTAGTCCGTTAACTAGTGTAAAACGTAGCAGCTTTTTTTCTTAAAGCCATTTGCCCTCTCATTTGAAAAATGGAACTCGGAACTGCTGACCGCGATGCATTTCAGAATTATCTACGAACAACTTTTTTGTCGTACCCAAATCGGTGGGAATATTAAACTTGGCTCTAGCTATATATGCGTACATTAGCCGGATAGGTAACTAGCGAACATGTACTCTGGCAGATTGCATGTAGCCGTCACGTTAAAGGGGCATCTAGCGATTAGACTGAACGTAACATAGCTAGTTAGCTAATGACCAGATCATCTCCCTCTCTTAATGGGCGCCTTACATATATGTTAACATGCTTGCTAGCTATGTTGAACAGATCATTCTTCACAGAAGACACTGGCACTATATTTGCGACACTCCATGTTGTAACCTATAGCTAGCGAACTGCTGGGCTGCGACCTAGCTAGCTAGCTACCGTGCTAGCAAGCAACCAAGCAAAAAAACTAACTTTCACTGTCGATTAGGACTATATTGAAACGACAATTTATAAAACGCGCTTGATAGTATACTTACAACAGCCGCGGTAGTGAGCACACAGGCGGTCGTATATGTCCTTGTAACCACAGGAATCTGTAAATACTCCTGCTGGAATGTCTGGTAAGCCATTTTTGACTGGTTATCGTAAGGCTTCCGGCATTCTCCTGACACGTCATTACATAGAAAAACAAAGACAGGAGGCGTGGCTTCATCTTAGAATATCTCTCATTCGTCCAAAAGCACCCGATACGAACAATCAATTCAATCCTGAAACTGTCAGTCTCTGATTTGCCCCGGAAAGCACTTGTATGGCGTTATTCTATTGGTCCGCGTATACTCTAACTAGGGAAATTTTTTACTAAAAAGAAATGAAGGGGCTAAGGGATATGTAAAACACGCCGGGATCATTTCTAGAGTATACATACAAAATACAACGGGATATGGATGCCGATGCGTCTTTCTCCGTGATGAGTCTATCAGTACATCCTAACCACTAGATGGCGACTTTACGCTCTTAATATTATCAGTGCTACGCAGAAAAAACATTTACGCGCGGGCTTTGGAAATGGCGGAACACGGAGAGAATAGTGGTAAGAAACTTTAAAGTGTTCGTAGTTTCCATGCTCATGTTTCTCCTGATTTATAGATCTGTCTGGAAATTGCGAAACTACGTTGTAAATTATTTTTATTTTCATGTTCGTCTGCCTTTGTTAATGCATTGGTGGCATCCCAGCTGCATAACTAGCTAGAATTTCTATTATGGCAATGATACGTTTTCGAAAAGTGACATTAATATTTAGGATTCAGGTCCGATAGTTATCTGATTTGTAGAACTGACCAAATCTCATCCAATCTGTAAACAAGATAAATTGATTAAAGTGTTAGCTGTGATGTTTAATATATGTTCACTTTTGGTTCATAACAGGACCCTGGTCCCTAGATTCCCTTAAGTTGTATGAGGCGCAGTTCTTTGGCTTCACCCCACAGACGTGCATGATGAGGGTGAACAGCGCCTTCCAGGACTGTCTGTACGAGATGTTGGTTGTCGTGGAGTCTGTATTTGTGCGGAAGCTGTCCCAAGGCAAAGATGCACCAGAAGAGCTGTGTGTTAAAACCCGAGAATGCACCGAAAAGCTGCTACAGTTTTTGCAGGAGCGCTTTAGGAAGTTGTCAAGCCGCATTGAAGCTCTGCTGGTGAACAGCGTACTCTCTGTCCCTGCCAACGTCCTGCTGCCTGATGACGAGGCCCAGCAGAAGAACCCGCAGAGCAAAGAGCAACTGCTGAAACTGGAGGCCTCCATTGCGGAGTTGCAGCAGGCCTACCAGGCCGAGGTGTGCGCCAGACAAGCGCTCCTAGCTGAACTTGATGAGCAGAAAGAAACGCAAGAGCAGCTGGAAAAGGTGCTGACGTGGGTTGAAGAGCTGCGTCTGGCCTGGAAGCAGGAGGGCAGTTTCCGGCATATGATCCACACCGTAACCCAACTGCAGAATGTTATGGCTGAAATAAAAAAGAAGAGTAAGTCACTAGATGAAGTATGAATCCTTTGCATTCACTTGTGCATTTGTTGTTGGTCCAAACTTGTCCAAGGCCAAGGCCCCTGTTGACTGTGTTGACACTTAAAATCTGCGTGGGTGCTACTTGTGTAGAGGCTTGGTCTATCCACAAGAGGGAGCCACTGCACAGTTGATTTTTTTTTTTTAACAGGGAAATCATACTGGCAACTGCAGTGAGCTGTCCTCAGTAAAGTACTGCATTTGTAACCACGCTATTCGTTGCTGCCATTTAAAGTAGTCAACCGAAATCACCCCTTTCCACAAATTCATTGGGTATTCTGAATCCATGCTCACTGTGGAGTCTTTGATGTTCAGTGCAACAAGACCAGCATTATATGTGTGAATTTCCCTTAAGACCAAATCTCTGGGCTTTCTTTCTTGTTCACAGTAGGAGAGTGTCAAATTCAAATAAAGCTTAGCTCTTTGGGACAGTGTGGTGTCATCATTGCCTGAGGGAGTGTGTCATGTACTACAACTGTAGATTCTGTTAGATAAAATTACCAGGCAATTTTACCTTTCATGAAACCATTCTCTAATTGTTCAATTGTATTTAACTGCTATATCTAACAATAATTAAAAAAGCATGTTGTGTCTGTAGATGTTTTAAAATCGTTTGACAAATGTGCCATTGTTCAAAATACTAAAAGACTTGTCAAAACAGTTTCTTTTTAGTAGAATACTTCTCAGAATGCTTTATTATACATTTATGAACACTGATCCTAGTAAGTGCTGAAAAAATATGTTGCACATGAGCGCAAAGATGGATTTGGAGCCAGTATGCCTTTACATCAGTCCCAAATAACAAACAGAATGAGTAACACCACGATCAATGCAATCGTGTGCTGGCGAGTGCTGTGCTTGCTGGGGGAGAGGGGAGGGGAGGGGGAGGGGGAGAGGGCGCAGTAAGGAGCCAGGCGGAGCGACCGACAGAGCCCCGAGTTAGCAGCTTGGCCGCCTGTCTGCTTCTTTCATCTCTCTCATTAAAGCCCCAGCCAGAGCAGCGGGGGCTCGCTCACTACCGGCTTTGCCCGGATCGGAGTGTCGTGGTCCGGACAGCGGCACCAAACGCCGTCACCGCCTCCCCTGTCCGGATTATCGGGCTGGTGATAAAGAATGCTTATCTTCACATGCACCCGCAGTCCTAGTGGACTATCAGGGAGAAGCTCAGGTGCATCTTAAAATAGATGGACTGAGGTCACAAGAACCGAGATGACGGCTATAACGAGGCTAAATTTGCACAGCGGTGATTAAGGACGAGAAGAACAGACCTTATTAGCTTGTGTAGCGTCCTTCGAGTGACACCTTGCTAACACATGGTTCTTTCCTAACGTGCTGTATTTTGGGCCCTTTGATGTAAGGAACGAGGTTCTTCCAGTGTTGCACCACTTCCTTGTTTCAGTCCAAGATGAAAATGGTACCACAGTTCGAATGGCGTACCATTGCATGCCACTGGCAGGGACTGTGCTGCCAGCGCAGATTGTTACTGCACTCATGGCAACTGCACTGAGATCACACACTGCTGCCTCTTACACACTTCTGCCTCTTTCCCATCTTGTTAGTAATGGCTGCAGTGCAGTACGGTTATTAATGAAATTTAGAGGATCACATGGAGCGCATGAGAAATTGTTGCATACAGACACTTGTGGAAGATATCATTTGTTATTAAGTAGCTCCATTAAATGCATGCAGCTTGACCTACTATAAACCACTAGCTGGGAGTGATGAATAAAATATGCTTCCCTGCCTTGAAAGCCGTCAACTCTGCCTTCGCAAGTCCGTTCGAGAGTATAAGATGTTACTTCAAAGTCTTCAGCAATATTTAATTCTCTGTGCTAGAGATATAGTCAAAGAACGTCAAAGAAAGAAGAATTGCTTTCCTGGCCAAAGCTCAAAAGACAAGTTCTTTAGTGATTATTACACAAGGTTGCTCTGACAGTGACCTGTTTTCAATAAGACACTGGCCAAAATGGCAGAGACCAGTAGTCAGATGTTATAATCAATTTGGACTTGTCAAGCATCCTGCTGTTAATCTTTAGAGGCGCTACATGTTGCCAGATACAGTCAATTATGCATATAGATTTTGCTTATATTTTAAGTAAGATTTGGATGGCTTTTAATGGGTTCTGGAAGAAATCTGTTGTACCGATGCTTATTTTAGGATCATTTATAAAAGTACACAGTCTACTGGGAACTGCCAGACTGGTAGAGGAAAGTGTACTCCTTTTTTTTCCGAACGGAAATGGATGCGCTTTAAGAATAAAATTTCACGTAGGACTTTTTGGCTCTCTAGAAGCACACATTACTGCCCAGATACGCTGCATCAATCCCACAGACGCTTTTCAGATTTAGTGCATTCGAAGCGTTCATCGTCCCGGCCTCGGAGCCAAACGAGTATAAACGAACAAGCACCCCCACAGGGCTTTTACATTATCGATTTCCACGGAGTACGCGACCTCCGCCGCACCTAGGATAAAGACATCCATGGTGAATTTTTACGGTAATGAAACACCTCTTGGTGACTTGCTGAGAACGCTTTAATTTTTTCCCTCTTTCTTCAGCGTCCGCTGGATCAGAAGTCTTTGTTCAGTTGTTGTCTTGGAGATCACGCTGTGTGCTTTGATTGGGATGACCGAGCACTGTTCTCCAGGGTCCTTAATGCAAGCGAGATGTTAATTCTGCTTCCTCTCACTGGGAAAAGAGGCAAATTGTCAGTGCGAGGTAACCTTGTTTTACCATAGTGGAGTCGAGACAAGGAAATGTGAGCCCTCTCGCCTAACCACTGCTAACCACATTAAATTTAAAGTTGGATTATTTTATGTATTCAGAGACATAAAAAAAATCCCCATCAGAACATTCTTCCTCTCAAAAGCTCTCATGAAAAGAACTATTGTCATTCAGAGATATTTCAGGCACCCCAAACAGTCTTATTGATATGGACCTCGGAATGTAGAAGAGACCACAGGAGCATTTCCACTATGTTGCCCATCCCATGGTCCTTCGGGCATGAGCAACAGGAACTCTTTGGGGGAGGGGAGTCAGTCTTGGCGTGGCATGAGAGGACAGCTGGTGACATACTGTTTGTTCTTCTTTGCGATGGCAGCCGGGCACAGTCAGGGAGAGGTCACCTTCTCTTCAGCTGGAGCTTTTGCCGAGCCTCAGAATCCTTTGTGTGCTCTTACATCAGTGACTCTGAAACTGTAAGACTCTTTGCTCTAAGACATCCCCCCCCCTCCATTTTGTAAAATGGTAGAATGAAATCCATTTTATGTTCATGTTACCTTAATTGTGCATAATTTGTGCAAATTGTTCACTAAAACGAAAATGCAGTTTGTATGCAAGTGTGCACATCAAATAATGTTAGCAGCACTGCTAAAAACAGAACAGGAGTGACTGATAAAGCATTCAGGAAATGTGCTTTGCATATCAGAAAAATGAATGTCTTTACTCTGTTAGAAACATATAATACTTCTGCTATTACTGATTTACATTATGCTATGTTCACTATTTCATGGAAATGCAAAATAGGCTTACAAAAGGCCTCAAATAAACGAAGACAACTATTTAGTATGAAAAATGAAAAGCTTTTTTAGTAAAATTAATTATTATTATGCCAGTTCTGAATCAGCTTGCATGAAAACAGGGGAAACTAAGACCAAATGAGTATAAGGTGGATAATGACACTGATGACAGTACTGTGTCAATATAGTATACAGTATAGTATTGTCAGTCTAGATTGTACTTAAAGCTAATAAGAGAACAGATAGAAAGATCTATATTGTAGTCTGCCAACACAACCTTAAATGGACCAAAATGAACATGTTTACCAAAAAAAAAAAAAAAAACAAACCAAAAAACTTCCACTGTGTACTTCCATTGTGATTTATAGTCTCCTGGCTGTGGAAGTCATGTGGAAATTTAATGAATAAATTTGAACTGCCCATGGGCCTCTGTGCCGTGATGCCTGGGCAGGCGTTTTGCACATGGCCAGCATATACGCTCCAGGTTCTGGACCAGGTAGAAACGTAAAGCACAGCAGAAGCTAGAGGGCAACAACCCGTGCCCGCTTACCCACCGCTACCGCGAGCTCCGTACCTGGCTGCCACGGGCAGGTACCACAGATGTCGTGCACATAGTTCTCATGACCACCACTGTGACCCTACTGTCTCTTTTTTCCTCCCCAACACAGACTGTCTGCTTTGTGGACAGGAACTTGCAGGGCCGATCCTGCAGGACGACGAGTGGTGCTTGGCGGTGCACATCCACCCCCAACTACACCATAATAACCTCTAAAAAGAGGAGAATCACTTCCAAAAAGAGGACAGAAGGAGGGTGGGGATATGACAGTACAGCTCATCTAGCCCAGCTAACAGAGCAGACTGAATTGCACTATTTAAGTCTGTCAGATTGTACAGAAGGCATAAAACGAATCTTTCCTACTCTAAAATGTAAGGATCTTTTTTAGTATTTTTACACCATAGCAAGAGACAAGGAGAGACAAAGGAGCTGAAAAACTGGACGATCCGGCCAAACACCGGATGCATGCTTGGGCAGCCAGTACTTCATTACATGGGGTCAGTATGACGATTACATGTGCCTGTGGGGAAGCGAGTGACTAGGTCAGTTCTTGCCACACAGTCCCGGCGGTATGCTAGCTGAGCTCAGCCCTAGCATACAACAGGACAAGCTCCTCAGCTTGGGGTTTGAGCTGCTGCCAGTTTGGTTTACCTGAAATTGATTAATGTGCTGTTAAGCCTTCCCACAGCAGTCCACTGGAAGCAAGCAGCATAAATCACATGAACATGCGGCGCATATATAACATTCTTTAAATATTTTTTTTACGAACGTAAAAATAAATAAACAAAATCTACCAACTAAATGTCAACACAGTTTTAACTCTCTACAGCAACAGCACTGCAACCTCAACTGCAGTTTCTTGTAGGAACTAAATGTAAATACTCTAGAAATTTGCATTAGTAGAAAAATGTAAAAATCTAGAAATTTGCCTTTTTAGGGAAACTACAAGAACCTTTACAACACCAAATGTTTTCTCCAGCAAAACCATCCTAAAAAAACCCTCATATTTAAACAGCAACAAAAAAAACAAACCAGTAAGCAGAGTTAAAAGCTTAATGTTTAATCAGTCCATTTACACTGCTTCAGTGATCTAACGGTGATCTTAGGTTTTTATGATGGAATAATAATGTTAGAGGATGTTGTTATTTTGTTTAATGTTTTAAGTTCTAAAAATGATTTAGAACTTATGCCTACTGGGGTTTTTTTTGGAGGGGGGGGGGGTTGCTTTTGCTATACTTTCCCTCAGATTAAACCTGCACATTTTCACAGAGACCTCAAAAGCCTTCACAAAGCCACTTTTTATATACAGTCTGTCTTTTTGCTTTTCTCGAGGCTGAACTGATGCTTTCGTGGCGTGGATGGAGGCCTTGACACTCTTGCCTTTATCTAATGCTTCAGACAAATATCAAAAATTCTTTTTTTTTTTTTTGACCCTCTGACCGGTCCCCTCGTCACGTCTTGCGTCCCTCTTTCCTGTCTCGCTTCGTCCCTTTACAGGAGCTCCTCTATCCTTTCCTCCAACAATAGAGCAGCGAGATAGAGCAGCTGTCGCCAGCACCTCTTGTGTGCCACAGACTTTTTCTCATCCTCAACACTCGCTGCAGATACGCAGCAACACCTCTACCCCCCCCTCCATTGTAACTAAGATCCCTTAATGACAGTCCCACTGTTGCAGCTCCAAGTGTGAGTGGACAAATGCATCGTGAGGGTGAAGACGGGGGTTAGGGTTAGGGTTAGGGTTTCCTCGTACGCCTGCTACAAATGGGCTTCCCACTTACTAATAGCCACTTATCTACAGTGGGGATGATTAGCACAGGATGGAAGGAGCAGAGCGAGGAAAATTCTCGGGCACAGGGGAAGTTAATAATCAGAGGCGGTTTTGAAGTAACATTCTTTTTTTTTAGTTTGCAGGTAACACCGTCATAGTCATGGTTCGCTGTTCTGTTTAGCTACGGGGCAGCTTGTTGTACAACATCAAAACCCGAAACCCCACTTCTTGAGGTCACGCTACTCGGCCTAGGTAATTCAAATATGCTTTGACAAAACGCAGGCAGTGGAAGCCTCAGGTGATGCTTTAGTCTGAAACTAAAGTTCAGTGTGCATAATTCGGCTTCGTTTTGCTGATTTTCTTTACATCTCAGCAACTCTGGCTCTCCACGTATTAACAGTAACAGAACATATACCTTGCTGCATTTAACGAACTGCCGACTTGAACAGAATGAATTTAAACGGGTTTTATTTTTGCTGTTGTTGTTTCATGAGATGAACGGAATGGTGACTTTTATTAATTGCACAAACCTACATGAACGGAGCACAAAAGCGTAATGATGTTGTGTGAGTCCCCAGTATGACAACAAACCCTTACTATTCCAGTCACTCCCAGTATTTGAAACAAGACAAGGCTGCGGAAATCACATAATTAGCCTCCTCATCACCCAATGACACGATGACAAATTATACGTAATAGACTAAAGCTTCTGTCAGTTTTCCACAACAGTGGTTGTTAGCGCCAATATTGTATTAATGAGTCTTGAGGGTACAGTTCAAAAACACATCCATCATCGTGATTTATGCCCATGAATTAAAAAAAAGTAAAAGAAAAGTGACAAATGCCAGCGGTGCTCTCTGCCTCTGGGCTGGCACCATCTGCAGCCCTGAACTGTGGCATGATAACCTAATAATAGCCGATCCATTTCAAGAAATGTGCTGGATAAACTCACAGTCCCGGGCTAGGAGTGCTCAAGTAATAGCACATTCAGTCGCATCAAAAATAACCTAATAACTAATTAAACATTGAATACGCAAGAGGAACAGGCAACTAAAAGGTGCCTGAAATTGAAAAAGAAGGATGTTTTTTTAATGACTTGTTTAATACAAGAGTAAACAGCCCTTCAGTCAGTTCATTGCTGTTTGCTCCTTGTACCTCACTTGCCTGTATCCTTAATTCAGCAGGACGGGCAGGTTTTGCTTCTGTTACTCATCTCTCACACTGACTTTTACCGCACCCCTCTCAACCTGGATGAGATAACCACTCAGGAGTCAGTAATCTGAGCATCACATTGTTCTACTTGCTCACCTGAAGCTATTCAACCATGAAAGAAATTTGGATTAATTCTGGGTAATCGACATGGAAAATCAGGAATTATAATTAGTGTTTGGGTAAAACTGAGACAGAACATAATGTCTGGGGGCTTTGGGGTGGGGGGGGGGGGTGGACGACATCGTAGACATGATCCATGTAGCTAATTAGCTAATCTCTGCTATTGACTATGCAATATGTAAGAATCCTCCTGTCAAAACACAACAGCAAGTTTAGTTCTTTCTGCTACTTTGGACTCCTGTCAGGGTGGCAAAGTCATTTCAGCATGTACAGGTCAGTGAGGGTCAAAAACAGGGCGGCCGAAAATTACAGGACATACACAATTGCTCGTTGACTACATGCAGATGGAAATTGTTTTCCATTAAAACCATATTGATGAAAGGAGCTGAATGGAAATTGCTGCTTTTTGCCTGGAGAGCAGCTGAAGCACTTCCTGCATAAGTAATGCATGGCAAACACTGAAGTCAAAGTCCTCGTCACAAAGACGACGAGAGTCAAGTCAGGTCAAACGCTACATAAATATCAAAGAGGAAAAAATTCATGGTCAGACGGACGTTATCTTTGAGCATATTGGAAACACATCATGCCTTTTCTAATGGATGTCTCATATCATGTTATTAGTCTACAAACCCACAGACCATGGCGCGGGTAATGTATGATTTATCTCTCTGGCAAGCTTGCCTAAGGACGTCTCTAATACAACAGCCAGAAGCCACATTTTGACTGAAGACCCCCCAACCCCACCCCCAACATCTACACCCCTCCCAATTTGTCATTTTGTTACACCGCTCTAGTTAGTTGAAGCTCTTATCAAATCAGAACACGGACCGAATCTATTGCTGCCGGCTGTGTCGCGGTTACTCGGCTTCTCACGATGGTCTCCTGGTGGTGGGAGTCGTTCTGTCACTGTTCCCTGCGGCTCTGCGGATCTGTGAAGGCAAAATCCTGATTGTCCTGGCTGGGTTTGTCGTATGTCTCTAGGCCTGTCAGATTTTCCCTTCAAGCAGTCCTTGTAACAGGACCTGAGAAGCGTTGAGGCTGAAAGCCTCTGAGGGTCAAAGAATATCATAAAACAGACGCCCATTTTTCACCCATCATGAGTACTAGTTAGGGTGGCTGCAGTAGGGAGAACATGCGGTTTGTGTCTGATACAGATGCCAGCTCTAATGCTTTCTTTGTGTTCTATCTGCTGTTTTTTACTCTCTCCACTCTTGATATTACCACGTGTCACAATATATAGACACTCTTTTCTGAATTTGCATGATTTCCAAGTTAGAGTCTCTATATGCGTGTGAGTGTGTGTCCGTGTGTCTATGTGTGTTTTTGGAACCTATTATCCTTTTTCGTCTCCTGGATCGCTCCTCTTTTTCTGACAGCTGCTCCCACCCACTCCTCCTTTCTCCCACTCCCCCACTCCGTCTCGCCCCCACCCGAAGCAGCTGCTCACGGTCCGCTGTGTAAAACTAGCGCCAACTGTCCACGTAATGGCCCAGCCGCCCTACGCCCAGCTCCCCTCGCCCGCCACTTACGTGCTCTGGTCATGGCTAAACGCGTTAAACCCACCCGGCAATGGTATTCTTTATTATTAATGGTATTCTTTATTATTATTGATATTGATATTGATATTCTTTATCCCCAGCCTTCTCCTTTAAAGGTGTAAGCAATGTTTTTAGAGGCAAATTTTATTCACTAGCCTACATTCTGTTTGGGTACTGCTGCCTTGAGTTACTCAAGTTTACACTTACTTCAAAAATGAAACTTAAAATACGCTTTCAGTAGCTTTAAGCTTGAATAGATAGAAAGTAACACATGGAGTTCACTGAATTTAGCATGTTATTGCCCATCCATCACAGGAAAAAAAGAATATAACTCGCATCACAGCAGCACTTTGATATTCCGAGTATGTGCATTTTATGAATACTAATCGTGTCTGTGCAACAACTTGGGTCTCTGTTCCACTTGCGCAACCAACTTGTGAATCTCCCACCAAGCCATCCATCTGCGCCGTCTTCCTCTTTGTCACCAAGCCAGTCTAATTTCGGCCGAGCACAGACCCACTGTGCGGCGTCAGCTCCCCGGCCCGGAGTCAGCAAATCGAACCGAGCACCGCCTGAGGCCCTAGGTGACCATGGATGGCCCTAGGGCCCTTGTGCAGCGCTCGCCCCATGAACTCGGCTGTTGCCGGCCGAAAAGTCACCGGTGTTTTTGTTCACAGATTTTTTCGGGGGTTCCTGCCCCCAGCGTCTTTCATGACGTGGCTGGTCCCCAGAACAGATGAGGTCTAATTGCTTTCCTTGTGCGGTGAGTGTAGCCCCACGTCCAGGGTGATTTCTGCTGAGTAGGACCCTCTGATGCGTGGGAAGATTGGAGGCTGTGTCTTCAGGGCCAGTAAACGATTAGCTTTGTCCACTAATGAGTCAAAACACAAGCCCCTCAGGATAATGGTGAATATACACCTCACCTTGTCTTACTGTAACTAAATCCGATCGATTAGAATCCATTTAATATATATTATGCTACTGTATCTTAAACGGTGTAGTAACTGGGTTATCAAAGATGTCTACGTAAGCGTTAAATGAACAAAAATACTGCTGTCTCATTCTCAAAAGTTAAAGTTAATAAATTCTATTGCATGGCTCCAGTTGGGAGCTGTGGTGCATTTACACTGTCTGACTTCTCAATGGTCATATAGCTCAATCCAGTATTTCCTGTACTATTCACCAATAACATCAGAGCAACAAATGAGTAATTAACCATATCCCTCCTTTTTTGAATAGCTTACCATGAAAAAACTATTTAGTTCCATGTCAGAGATCACTGAGTTAATGTTTACACCTCAACAAATGTTGTGAAATGTCAAAAGATCCCAGAAAGGTGAACCACATCTCAGGGAGAGTGAATTTAAACTGTTCTTTTACTTAATAAAGATTAAAAGACATCACAAGTGGGCACACCTGGGTCCCACAAATTCCCCACCCTTGTTGCCAAACCCCTCCTTCTCTAACTCGTCAGTCCAATCAAAAATGTGTGCCACCAACCAGACATCGGTGTGTCTGGAATGGTACTCTAAAGTAATTCATTAGCTAATTATTGGAACCCCCTCTCACCACCGTTGTCAAGGTGACGAGTGATACAAGAGGTCATCCTAGAAGTCTCAGCCGTAGGCTGGAACCTTTCACTTGGAGGGCACTCACCCCACCCCCAGTACTCACCCCTTACTCAACCCCAATGTACCCCCACCTCCCTGGAGGCAACATTACACCTCCACAGCAAACAGTCCCACTCAACCATTGTAAAGCCCCTCTCCAGTCATAGGAGATAATGGCTCTGACACGGTCAATAAGGAACTCACAGGACAATATGCTGACAAACAAGACCCCTGAGGGACATATTATCATTAGCAGTCTTAGCAAGGCTGCGGACGGCAAGGAGCCATCGCAGTTTTGACAACTGCGAAGGCCATTTTTGTTGCGAGTGACAGAGTTTTACGACTGCATTTTAAGGCTGCTCATTTGTTTACTAATGTTTATGTTTGCCCATGTTGCTATGGTGCTTTTTGCCGTTTATCTGGTGAAAACAGGTTCATGTCAAGGTCTCACTCCTTGTGGATGAGAAGAAGCACTCCTGTCGAGTTAGGAGAACAACCATCTAAATACATATTACTGAGTTTTTCATAATATATTACTGACTTTTTCCTTGGCTAAAACTCACTGTCAGCTTTTTTATGTTTCACATATGCTTAGCTTTCCCTCTATTGTTCATTCATTTGAGAATGGACCACTTTATTAACTTTTTTAACCACTTTTTATGTCATGTTATGTTTTTATGTATACAAAACCTGAACAAATCAACCCAATCCATTCATGAAGGAAAAACATTAAATTCTTCAAAATGCTTCCCAGGGAGCTCTAGGGTGGGGGCTGGGATGACAGAGGACGTGCACACACACCCCCCCCGGTGAACTCTAGAATTTCAGCTAAACATTTGGCTTTGGTGAGTCTGACACCCCTGTTGTGACACACACTGCTCTCCAGCCTGTGAAACCAGAGCTGGCATAAGCACTATCTGCCTTGCTGTAGGCCATGGGGTGGAGAATAGCCAGTCTAATCACATTACCACCTGATCAGTGGTTTACAGTGCATTTACTGTCATCGGATAACCAGGCTGGTCAGGCACGGCCATAATACAGTTTCGCCTCTGCGGAAGCCCTTCGCTCCTGGTGTCACCCAAGGAAGAGGGTGGAGAGTGCTGCACCTTATCCCACAGTACTTATGGGACTTGCTACTGATTTCGTCACAGTGGGGATCTTGAAAATAGGATATTTTGATGTCTCCCTGGGGTTCAGGGTCAGGGTTCAGGCCACGATGTGCCTTTGGCACACAAGTTGAATGACAGAAGTTGTAAGAACCAGCTAGAGGCAGGAACAGGAACCACCATGAGTAGGGGGAAACCACATTCTTTCGACTGTGGGTCATAACTGCAGGAATGGCAGCGGCGAAACGCCTCTGGCGGCAGTGTAGGGTGACCAGAACCAGGTGGAGATTACAGATACTTGCAGGTGAGGAGGACGGCTTTGTGAGGAAGAAGAATACACACACGCACTCTCACACACACAAACACACACGCACTCACCATACACCACAACCATGAGCTCACGCCGTGGGCGGCCCCAGGCAAGCCTTGAGCTGAGTATAGCTTCAGATCTAAAGGCAGATACTGAGAAAGATCTGGCAAGCAAATGCAAGATGTGTACAGCAGATACCCGGTGTGTTGATCCTCACTGCGTTCTGTGGAACCTACCTTTCTCTTATCTTTGTTCCCTTCACTTGGAAAAGGGATGATGCAGTAAAATGTGCCTTGGGCGAATTGAAAGGTGGTGCTTAGTACCCGTATCAAACAGCGACTAAACAGTTTTTCTCCCTTTGATTCTAACCCTCAGATTCCACAGGGATTAAAGCTCCATTTATGTGGGGTTGCCTTGTAAAGAAACTGTTTTGTTTTTTTTTACTTCTTTTGTTTAGTTTTTTTATGGAATAACTAAGCATTTGCAGACTTCACTCTAACATAACCATTTAGACAAAACCAAATCACAGCACCTAGTCATCCTTGTGTGTAGGTTCTAGGCCACCTGTCCACTAGGGTTTACTTTGGTGTTTGTTAATGGTGTTTACCTCGTGAATCCTCACTGTCTTTGTGTCTTTCTCAGTGTTTGCTTTGCCCAAAAGCTACTATGAGGCATTTAGATTCCCAAACAAGATACAGGAAATTCCACATGGAGATAGTTTAAGAATGTTTCCATGGTGGAGATAGGGAAGATGAGAGGATAAGAAAAAGAGAGATGGACTCAAGGTGCAAAATGAAATGTCAGTATAGACATTTCTTTCTCTTTGAATCAGGGCGGGGGCAGAGGCCAGCCGTGACGGAGAGTGGGGGGTTCTGGATTCAGCACGGGCTTCAGAGGAGCCCACCTTCCAGTCCCTCTCTCCGGAGGCGCAAGCTTTCCCCCTTAGCTACCCTGCCGTGCTCATCGGCTTTAGGAGCGCCGCCCGCGCCATGAGCCAGGCTGGGTTCGGAAATGCTGCTGGCTTCTCACTCGGATTTCCCCAGCAGCTCGGATTTCCCCAGCAGCGTGTCCGTTTGGGTTGCCATTAACATCAGGTGAGTGAGCACATGTGAAGGGCTGGCAAAGACACAATATAACATTAGCGCTCTCCCACCTATTGAACTGTCCCCATAATGGCCAAAAAAGCCTCTTTTATATGGAATGAAGAGAAGTTTATAATAGAGTGTTGTCAGAGTCCCACCCTGCCTGCGCTAACTCTGAATGCCATGCTTTACCACCAGAATAGTGTTGTGTCATTAAGTTGACCAGAGTGAACAGTTTCCCTCCCTTCTGACTGTAATGTAATATGAGTGCGTATTGGGTTTGAGTAACAAAATGACGTATGGTGCGAGGGCTAGCTGGACAGCTGGAGACACACGCACACATACACACACACACACACACACACACACATACACACACACACACACACACACACACACACACATAACCGCAGCTGTTAGCAGAGGTGACAGTGGAGTGGCGAAGAACGACAGAGGTTGTTAACAACCTGTGAGCTGAGGAGTTTGTTTGGAGAAGCCCCAGCGCTGAAGCGGGTGCCCCGCCCACTAATGACACCTCCTGTGAAAACAGAACTTCACAGTGTCTACTTTCTCACTGACTTGAGTATCAGCTATAACAACAACAACAACAATTACTATTATTATTATTATTGCTATTATTATTATTATTATTATTATTATTATTATTATTATTATTATTATTATTATTATTATTAGCCTTTGACAATGAGCCAAATGTATTTCAGTGTGTAGTCACTGGTCCAATCCACTCTTTTTGTTTAAAGAAAATGTGTCAGTGTTTTGTCATCATTTGAAATGTATTATCGTTTAACAGCATCTGCGATTAATACTAAGCAGCCAAACCCCACTGGGATAATTCAGATATAAGGCAATATTCTTTGGATCCGAAAAAACAAGCTAATTGAATATGCAAAATTTTCCTCCCACGTCTTACCCGAGGATGGCACAATAAGTACAACATTGTCAACAGAGACATACTGCAACTCGACTCTCCTTTCGCCCTCCCTCCTTCGCGTGCTCTGTCTCGCTCTCACACACAAACCAAATTCGCCCAGTTAGCTACCTCCTCGTGAGGAAAGAGATTTGCTTCATTCCAAGGGCTGGATAAGTGAAGATAACTGAAAAAATGATTGTGAAGAACTCGGTTTTGCTCCTTGCACTATATTATGCTGCTTGGGCAGGTAAGTGTAAGGTTTTGTTTTCAGGTTTTGAGTTTTGAAACTTTTTTTTAGAGAAACACTTTACCGCATTTGAATGGGATGCCCTTGGTAGTGGCACACGATGTGTGGAGAATTGTCAGTTGCGCGGGCGTTGATTTTGTGTTGATTTTCAGGGTAAAAACATAGCCTTGACGTTCGTTAGAAAAAATCATTTCAGATATAAATGCACAAATTCATCATTGTCTCGATGCCTTTGTGGTTTATCCCAAAAGAGCAAGGCTGACTAGTAGGCGATTGATAACAGGTTTGCGTGCTATTTCACGAAAACAAAAACGATATTTAAAAAAATACAAGCATAAGTTGCCCGAAAAGATATGATATCAATATGAGATCAATCTTTTTATTACACTTAGCCTAGTGTGTCATGAACTACATTGCTGTATCGGTGCCATTGTTATCATACTTATTGTTCACTAAAACAGCACGAAACTGTTGAGATGTTTACTGCTCCACGTGCCCTATGGTATCAAACGCTTAGCGGTGAGGTAATTTACAGAACTGCCCGTTTCAATACGTTTAGACTAACTCTGCACAATCACTTGCTTCTTTATTCCAGTTTTTTTTGCTACAATAACATTCACTGCCCAACAAAGCTCATTAGCTTTTGTTAATAAACTGCGTTGAATTGCCTCCAATAACATTTTTAATATCCCTAAAACCGCCAGACTGCATGGCTATTCTGGAGATATTAAAGTGCGCAGCTGTTTGAACTACTTGATAACATCTCTGAAACTTGTCACCGTGCACTCAGAAAAGTGAGCGGCAGCGTTTTTCTGCCCAAACACGTCGGACTGAATCCTCTAAGACAGCTGGTTAAATAATTTAAACACTTTTTCAGTGGAGATGTCTGTATGGACGCTGTCATAAATTGCAGTCCGCTGTAGTATAGGGCAGTTTATCGTTTCCTTTATTCATTATAAAAGGCAGCTGCATTTAGCCTGACCGTCTTTGCTTCGTCTAAGATATCTTTTGAAGTTCAAAGTTGAGGTTGAACTTCATGCTGGTTCTGGATGAGAAGACAACAACTGAGCCATTTCGCCCCTGAGGGGCTACACGGCCAGTTCCTAATCCAGCTCCTACCCAGTCCCCCCTCCCTCCCGCACACGGTCCACTCTGTCTACCCATCCAGCGTCTTCGTTTTCCTCTCTCTCTCTCTCTCTCTCTCTCTCTCTCTCTCTCTCTCACACACACACACACACATACGGCACCCCTTCCCACTTCAGCCCCGCCCACCCCACCCATCCACCCTCGAATTTTACCCGCTGTGGTCGATCCCTAACAAACAATCTCTCTGAAGGCTTTTAACGAGCCCCTGTATTTCTTCCCTTCTGCTCACCTTCTATTAATTAGGATAATTAGGGCCCTTCCTCTCCCTGCTTCTCCCACCCCCACATGGGCCACAGCCGTCTGTTTGGGGATTATCGACTGGACTGTCACAACACCCACCCCCTTAGATGGTGACCCAGTGATGAAGAGGGGTCACCTTGCTCACTTTGCCCAGGACAGCAATTCTTCATCCACAAGTTGGCCCCACTACCACCATCCTTACAATTTATACAGTGTATAAAAACACGTTTTTACCCATTTGTTTATGGCACAAACTGCATAACGTCTCTGTCAAGGTGTTCAAATCCGGTAATAATTTCTTGAAGCTCGATGCAATGCAGGAGACCAGGAAAAGATATGTGCATTAGTCACCTTATCTGAATCCTACACTAGTTCAATATAAACTCTTCAGCGCTAATTAAGACTCCCTTTTAATCACTTAATACCTAGGGGTTAACAATGAAAGCATTGTCATGGACACAGTCATACTATTTTGGAAATAACTCCCTTCCTAATAGAAATGCAAATACAGATGGCTTTATTTGAACCACTGTGGGGGGATGGGGGTGTCCCGTTCCATATCGGAAAGCTTAGGCAATCATGGATGAAATGAGGCAATTAATAGGACTACAAAGAAATGTTCCACTGGGAGAAGACAGGATCAGCCAGTGGTAAAGCCTTTCTGGTAAAGCCAGTGCCTACTTCTACCTTTTCCTCCCAAGTTCAAGTGCGTAGCTGCGAGACTGTGACCTGGCCACAGAGATGCCTTCTGCTGGACTTACTGCTTCCCCTAGCAGCCGCAGACCCGAGCTGTGTGGAGGACACAATTGGGAGGCTGTTCATTGTGTGTGTAGTTGCCCCGAGGTTGCCTGCACACTGGCACACCCGCCCTGCCTCTCACGATCTTTCCACAAAGGCCAGTGGTGTGGCATGTTTGAGCACCACTATGAGATCTCAGGCCTCTTTTGCTTGCCCTTATGTGTTGTGGTGAAATATCCATGAGTTTTTATCCTAGATAAAAGAAAGGTTCAAACAAGCATCGCTGATATGGTTAGCGGTAAAGGAAAGATATTGATGTGATGCTAACTAGTAATGCAGATGTGATGAAGTTCATTTCTAGCTGTTTTTTGAATGACCACACCAAAACAGCTAGAAATGAGCCTAAGATCATTGGAGATATATTTTTATCGAGATCAATTCAGCTCTGTCTTTAAATGTGAAGATAATATATGTTATTTCTTGTCTGTTGATCCTCCGTTGATTAGATAGGGATTAAAGGTTCAGATACCTCAATTATTCACATCTTGCGTGGATCTCCACAGTATGGAGTTGCAG
>JAOXYF010000003.1:2610063-2648273 GCA_028565775.1 Sternarchorhynchus goeldii | reverse complement strand
CATATTGAACCCTATGGATTAGGAATGGGATGTCACTTAAGCTCATATGTGAGTCAAGGAAGGTGAGCGAATACTTTCGGCAATATAGTGTATTTTCATTCCAAGCTCTTAAGGCAAGTGGGATCTGAGAGATGTCTCAGAGCGTTAGCCAATCCGAACAGGGCTCAGTAAGTGTGGGTGTTGGGCTTCGATTGTCAGGAGACACCAAACTGCGAGACTCTGTAATTGTGGCCTGGATTGTGTGCACACAGGAGCCAAGCCAGCAAATAAAAACAGCTGAAGTGAGGTTCCGCCACGTCCTCTGAGCCTCTCATGTAAATGCACACAAACACTGCTGGGATATGCTAACATTCGAACATGTAGTGTCTAATTTGTACCAGTGTTGTGGAGTAGTTCATATGAAAAGTCATGAATGGTTAGCCTTGGGTGCTTAGGGCCAGTATCTGTTTATATCATTTTTTTTTTTCAGATTCAGGGAAACCTCCTAGTTTTCCAGTGCCCTTCTACATTCTTCAGTTTGTGTGCTTTGCTCACCTGCTAGATGCTAGTTGACTCATTTATGTTTGAGCCAAAATGTAGAACTCTGTAGTGCATATGTACTCCAGAACTGAGACGCTAATAGACCACATGACAATTTCAGATCAGAGATGTTGCTTAGTTAACGAATGCACCTAACTTATGATGATGTCTGCATACATTGTGTATATATGCTTAAGGCTCAGTACAGTATGTTAGTATGAGGAAAGCTTCCATTTATAAAGGAAAGACAGGCACTCCTAACAGTTGGAATATTGGGCATAAAGCAGAATTCATCACATAGATATGATTACATTTCTAATGATTTTGGCTGAAACTCTCTTTTACTTTACTCAGCAGATCTTTCATATGTTTAGAGTTCACATAAAAGGCTGGACTAGGACCCTCAGCTCAAGTCCATGACCTTCCCAAAGAAACCACGATTAGATTACTTAACTTTATTTGATTGATATGCTTTGATTAACCAGAATGAAATCCTGAAAGCCTGTTTCTTCCGGGCAGAGACCACTCGGAGCTACTGACTGGTCACTGGTTTGGTTCCTCTGTAGGGCATAAGTGTAAAACAAAAGGGAACCTAAGCTGGTGGTCCTAAATAATGATTCAGACATGCTGCAGTGCCCTTGAGGCAGATGATTAACGTCAGGTTGTGATGTAACCCTTTTTCTGGAAGAGTCTGCTGACTTGTTCTTTAGGGGAATTCTTACAAAAGCAAGGTTATTCTAAATGAATCTGCTTATATTAAGGCATAGAAGAAAAACTAGAGACTGAATGTGATTAAAATGTAGCTCAATTCATTTTAATTAAATGGATGATGGACAAATAGATATTGCACCTGTCTACTAGGTATTAGTCTCTCCCAAGACAGCTGGCCTTGAAAAACCCTCTTTTGTGGGCATTTAGAAGGCCAGATAAGAAAACAACTTACACAGCTCTCAGGTTTCTTCACTCAGATCCAGCGAAATCAAACATTTATCCGAGAAATGCCCAAAAAAGCTTGTTGCATGAATAAACAAAAGTGAAGTCAATAGCTTCCAGAACCCAATGGTGTTCCAGGGTTAAGAAACCATAACAATATAAATTCCACATCTTGACCAGCCTGTGAGAAACAACAATGAACATTAACCTTTATGCATACAGTTAAATAGTTTTGAACCTATAGCTAAATGTGCTACTACCGGAACCTGGATGTCAGCCTGTTGTTTAAGTCTAACACAGTAGTCTTAAAGTGAATGGGCGTACATTTGCAGTCACCCTTCAGAACACTATGTAGTGCCCTCAATGTGTGAAAATCTTTGGCTGTGTTTAGAGTAGAAAGTTAGGTAAATCTTGCTTTAGGGTGAATGAAAGAACCATTTGGAGTGTATCCTGTGGCTCACAAATTATACAGACACAAAGGCACTCTGTTTTATGGAGCTGGGAGCTTTCTTGGTGGTTCTTTTATTTATGCCTGATGTCTTTAGTCTTTAACCTCTTGCCCTGTAGGTGTTAGCTTACAGAGCCACTCTCATGGGTCCCAGCTGTCCCTGGTGGATGAAATTTATGGCCTGCCTCATGAAAATTGCCATAGAAGGTTGGACTTTTGCTTATCATAGCCACACATGGTTTTATGTTTTAGGTTTGGGACTGTGAGACTTCCAGAAAAAAGATGGCTGAACTAGAAGCAGTTTTGGCCATATGTGTTTATCATGAAGGTAATTGAGATGATTACACAGTTTTGGACTATAGCGTGTGTCTGCTGATTACTGCACTGACTGATTTTCTTGTTATAGAAACAAAGTATATTGGCAAGACCACACTCAGATGGCTATGAGAGTCAGGATTTGCTTATGCTTCTCACTGCAAAGTGTAACAGTACAGTAAACTAGGCAGATCTTAATTACCTACATCATCTTGGCATCAAAACCGAGCCACTATGAACATTTTTGCATGCCCTCTTTGTTGGATTAGAACCAGAGCTATGGCCGCATGGATGACTGAGCGTGAGATGACGTGGTGTCTATTACCTCTCATTAAACACTCCCTTAAACTTAATTTCTACCTGTGTTTTCATTAAAGTAAGGGCTGAGATGACAGAGGAAGCTCCGGTTGTAGCTAACCTTGAGGGCGAGGAAATGTATTATCA
The DNA here is from genome assembly GCA_028565775.1 of Sternarchorhynchus goeldii. NCBI lineage: Eukaryota > Metazoa > Chordata > Actinopteri > Gymnotiformes > Apteronotidae > Sternarchorhynchus > Sternarchorhynchus goeldii. Next base: position 2,645,614 of record JAOXYF010000003.1, on the reverse strand, counting down.
GTGAGGAATAGGAAAAGTGGGGCTTTGGCATTCTTTACTGTTTATTCTAGCTTGAACTGTCCATTTTCGTACCTTCAGCAGTCCCTTCCAAATATGAAATGTCAAAATGCTAATCAGTATCCAGGTTTTATTCATAAAACGTCACAGTCTGGTGCATAAAGTCCAATAAGGCTAAAGGAAGAAGCCTTGGAAAGTATTGCCAGTTTAAACAAATTGTCTCTTATCAGTATTCAGTAGAAATGCACCATTTCACTTTTTACTTCTGCACAAAAACCTATTGTGCTTTATTTATTTAATGATAATTACTTCTTAATGTAATGATCCTTAATGTAGTGTTTCTCAGAATGATCCTTCTGCTCGTTGCACAGATGGTAGGGCACTGTATTGAGGTCTCACCAGCTGGGTTTCCCGAGACTCATCTTAAAGTTGTGCATAAAGTTCTGCTCTGTTGGTGATCAAAGATACGTTTGAGGATGGAGACAGAAGGGAATTATTGTCAATCTAATCCACCCCCCACCCCCCAAACTGCTTTGTAGAATGAATCCTGCTAGTTGTGTTGGTATTTGATGAAAACGTCTGAATCAAATCTTGGGATTCCCCCAGTTTAAAGAAGCGGGATACAGGCTGACCTTTTTAGTAAATACTTTGCTGTACTTTGCTGTATCATTGCTCTTAACTGACTCATTCATTGGATTAGGTGAACTGTGCATGGATTGTGCTGTTTATCTCAGAGAAACTTGACTTCTCAGAAATCCTGCTTTGAGAAGAGCATTTTGAAAAGAATACTTTGTATCAGTTCTGGTGTTAAAGAACATGTTTGTTATGATCAGGGTTAGAGATTACGGTTAGAGTTAGAGTTACGGCACTCTAAAAGTTCACAATCACAGTTTCAGAACCTCAGGTCAGTTTTAGCGACACAAAGCATTTGCTCACCTTTATGAATAAATTATCCTGGAAAAACCTCATAAGATATGAATCCTCTGGCTGATAATGTGATTATGCCATAGCACTGACAGTGACTCTCCATGACTTCCACGATTATCAGCTGTAAATTATGGATGCTTCCAGAAGTGACACGGCAAGATACCACTAATCCCTCATGCTGGAAGTCGCTAACCACATATATGCAAACCCCCATTTGCAGTGAGGTGTTAGCATGCTGCTCTCATGCGCATCTGTAAGCTTCCACGGTCCCTGAAGTGTTTCCTCAAACAAAGAGAAGCAGCAGTACAATTGCAAAATCTTTAACATAAAAAGGCCTGAGGCCAGTTCCATATAATCATTTCCTGTAAACTGCTTCCTGTGCTGTATATTTATATAGAAAGGCAACAGGTTAAATTAATGAAAAAAGATGACTCAGCAGCCCCCCCCCCCCCCCCCCCTGCAGGGAGGGAGGAGCTACATCACAGCAGGTCTGCCCTATCCCCAACCGACTGGCATCTGCTCCTGCAGCTGAGGGTAGGAGCTCTGATATTGACAGGCAGGGATACTGTAGACAGGCTGGATGGGAGATCTCGAGTGGCTCATTATTGAGATGAGGAAAACAGTTCTACTTTTTATTTATTTATTTTTGTAACAATGGGCTTATTTAAAGCTCATTTTAGAGAGCCATGTCATCATACGACTCTTCCATTGAACTGTTTTTTTTACCTTTGAGCTAAGTACTTTGAGCTAAGTACTCCAATAGCTACCCTGAACTGTCTTAAAATCCTCTTATCTTATCTAGTGCTTATAGATGGAGCTGCTCCATGGATGGAGATCCTAGTACTATGACACTAGAGGTCTGACTTGTGGTAGGAGCTGTTGCATCATTTCATCCTCATTTCAGATTTGTTCTACTTATTTACTTCTACTTACTTCTACTTCCCCCCTCCTTGCAATCTCCTCCCTATTAATCCTTGCTTAGGCAGAGAAAATTAAATTTTTTCTAATATCCAGAGGCAAAACAACTCTGTATAAGAAGCCCCATTTTAATGACAGTCTTGATCACACCGATATCTAACTCCTTACAGTGAGCTAATGACATTCTCTGCTTTGACAATACACCAGACATGAATCTCAAGCAGGAGGGTCCAAGCGACATTCAGGATCCAGGGGTCTCGGGAAAGGAGCCCATTTTTTTGGGGGGGAGGGGAGAAGCCTGTCTTCAAGTTTTCACTGTATTCCCAAACAGCGTTCTGGATTCGCTCCAGTAGAGCAGAGTGGTGGGGGCCGACCTTGCTGGGAGCGATGGAGCCTAAATGAACTGGCGGGACTTCACAGAAAGGCTTCTTAGGTGAAGCATCCGCCAGATTTTGCCTCTCATAGGAAAGGCTGCAAATGGCACACACCTATCTGCTGTGTCTCAATGTGGATATTTTTAAGGAGCCTCTGTAACATAGATGTCAAAAGTAGATTTCCAAAGCAAAAGTACCATGGTGAACAGTTTCAGAGACTTTCTTTATTATGGGATCCTAACCTCTTTAGACACGATCTTAATTAAAGGTAAAAATCCCTGTGCATCTCTGAAAACCTTATCAAATGTCACAGAAAGTCTTTGCACGGGCCCATGTCTATGAGGCAGTTTTACCAAGACTGGACAATGATATAATCAAAGTCAATGGTGTCACATTTCAGTCACACACCATTGATAATAACAGCAGATCATACTAATTCTATTGTTTAGCTTTCAGGCTTGAACAAAGGGATTTTCTGTCAGCCTGTGATGAAAACTAATGCAGTGTTTTCCTTTAGGGTCGCCTTGGCCCACAGATCAAGGCGATTGGTCTTTATCTTTGAACTCCACGTTTCAAAGAGATACTTAAAGCTCAAGGGCCCCTCCTCCTCTTCCTCAATATTAGACACTGTTAAAAGATCACTTGTGTATAAAAGTACGTTGGGCAGATTCTCTTGAGCGATTGTTAAGTTTGGTCAGAGAGACGAGAGCAGTCCGCAGGATCGACACCCAGTGAAAAACGAAGGGACACCATGTCTGGAACAGTAAAGCTCTCAGGCTAAAGCAGTTGCCTCCAAAAATTGCATTGGGCTGCTTACTATTCTGAAGAGAAATGTAGAATACAGTCTGGTCTCGACCTCTTTTCCCTTTCGCCTCACTTTGTTTATTTCACATTAACATTCTTCCTTCCTTTGGTTTGTGATTACATGGAAATTGAAAGCCAGTAACATCAATGAGAGAGAGAGAGAGAGAGAGAGAGAGAGAGAGAGAGAGAGAGAGAGAGAAGGCTTGGTCTACTACATAGGTTGTTCATTAGCTATTTAATTTTTTTTAGTAACATAGAAATTGGGTAAACATTGGATTAAGAATATTTCAATGCTAGTCCTATTTATTGTAATATACACTACAAAATATACTCAGGAGCAAATTTAAACATTGCATGTGTTAGTATCGATTCTTTAAGAATCTCAAAGATTTCTTCATAAAACTCCAAGAATGTTTCCATCAGTTTACGTCCGCATAAATGTAAACAGAACGAATGCCAAGCGGGCAAGCATAGAGCTGGCCAGCGGCCAAGCCATGGCCGTACCCTGCGGCCCCCGGCACCTGCTGCACTTCTCCCAGCATGCACCTCAGGGCGTTCCGGATTCCATGCGCTTCGAGTCCTGCGACCGGGACCTGTGTCTGAGCTGCTGCCGAGAGGAAGCCTCGGCTTTTCTCCCCACACGGTCCAAAACAAAGGGATTTGTGGTTGTCGCTCATAAACCACGACCCCCACCCACACCCCCACCCCCACCCACACCCACACCCCCACCCCCACACATGACCCTCTTGCTCTCCCGCCAGGACTTAGCAGATCCCACAAATCCCAGGAGGGGTTGCGCTATGAACAGGTGTGAACAGGGGGGGGGGGTTGGCTCTTCCCTCCCCAGCTGTGCCTGCCCTTTATGTGAGGATCGGACAGGCACTCCTGTTGTTTGAAGCTGCACGAGCCCTTTCTCGCTGGCTCGACCTCTGATTCCCGATCGTTAAAAACCCCGGTTCAGACCACTCCACCACAGCTCTGCTTCGGTTTCCTCCGGGGAGGAGCAGGCAGCCAAAACAGAAGCTCCTCTCAAGGTCTTCGCTTTGGCTTGAGTCTGTATAACAAGCTAAGTGCTGTTGATGTTATTGCTCTCCGAGGAGCACTTCTGCTGCACTGATGTGCTCAGACCGAACATTAAATTGACTCGGTAAACAGCATGACTGTTTAATTTTTTTTCTTTAGGTCATTTTAAAAAAAACATGATGATACTGTGACTGATTTTGCCAAAACAGGGTAGCAGAACTGGGGTTGTGCTTGGACACAACTGGTGTTTGCACTACCTGCAGTTAAGCCCATGTTATAACCAGAAACACGGTTTGTTGTGAATCCAGCTGGAGGGCCTCTGGTGTCTGGGCGCATATGTTTTTCCAGCACTTCAGTGGGACGGAAGTTCACAGCTCACAGCTGGCGCAGGCGCCAGGCGGACCAGGTGTTGGAGAAGAACGGAGTGGCTTTTACAGTAAAACCACAGGAGCGACAAGTTCATAATCCCTTTGGCTCCTACTGGTCTGGCTTTCTAGCAGTGATATCAAGAGCCTGTACAGGATGTCCTGCCCTTTCACTCTCGCCAGTAATTATTAGGTCTTCCCCGAGGGTGCAATTTTTTTTTTCTTTGTTTTCTCACCCCACGCTTCGATTGTGATCAAAACAGTGCCATGACCCAAAAAGCGCCCGTTGCCCTGCATAGAGTCGCATTGCTGCCGGCTAACTCAGCTCCATTAAAGTGTAATGGAAATGAAAGCTTGGTGCTAGGAGTGAAGCGGAGCTCTCATTAGCCTGTCTAAGAGTTCGGCAGGGATTCAGGAGAGAGGGAGGGGCCGGCCGGCACGCGTGTCACACCGCTAGCTTCGTTAGCGACGGTGCACACCTGTGATCACTCGGCTATTCTCTTTGAGGGCGCCAGCGCCGCCCTGCAGGGGGGCGGAACACTGCTGAGACCCCCAGCCGGGTATGGCACGGGTACGTCCCCACCCACACCTCTGCCTCCACCCACGCCTCTGCCTCCACCCAGGCTCTCTGACAGATGTGATGAAAGAAACACCGGGCTGCTGGGTCGAGCCTTTGTTCATGAGCTTGTCAAGACTGGAGCACCGAGGAGGAGGGCGTGGTTTGGGTCGCACGCTTGGCATCGAGGGACCTTGGGTGGTGGTGCCGTGGCAATGCTCCTACCCAAGTGAAGCGTGCTGATTGGCTAGATACCGGCAAGAAAAAAAAACACCCCATGCCACCAATGGCTTTATTTCTCCTTTCCTTTAAGCCACTTTCAGCTTAATTCAGTTCCAACATGAAAGATCCAAGCGATGAAAGGAATGCATGAAACACAATGGAGTCTCAGTAAAATATACAGCGCGAGTGTGAGCCGATGACTCCGCCCCCTACCCCCTAGCGCGAGTGTGATGTTGTTACGTAGCGAGAGGTCTCCATTATTTTTGGAGGTACCACCGCTGCTGGTAAAACTCTCCTCTCTCTCTCTCCATCTCGTCCATCATCCTGGTCCCACTTCAGACAAGGAGGTCTTTTGTCTGAACTGACTCATGGCGAGAGCTGGAGGGTGGGGTAGGGTGGGGGTTATGAACAGACGTCACTTCCAGTGCTGTAATAACAGCAACAGTAGAAGAGCCGACCCAGGTTTCGACTCTATACACGACCTTTTACGCTTAATGTCAGGCGATCTTATCCTCCTCACTGAGGGCTTTGAAGCTGAGATAACGTCCACTTCACCCTGGCGCTCACATGACTGCTGTGTCTTGTGCTACAGGCTCCCTTGGCATAACAGCACGGCGGCCCCTGACTGAACACATGACAAACAGAACCTCATTATCTACGTGGTAATAAGACAAATATTACAAACATAAAATATTAAGTAAACTGTTTGTACATTTGATTGTTTCCAGGTTGTTTCAGTACGTTTCTAGACTATTAATTCCACGTCCCGTTTCCGCATCACACATAACCAACAGAACCTCTTCACATTCCTTGGGAGGAAGTAAAACTACGCACTAACGAAGGTCTCACTCATGGTATTTCACCCTGTTGCCCCATTAGGCAAATACCGTTGCCTTGGCTAATCAGAAGCCTGTTACGAGCCCATCATTATTTCATTCACCCTCAGGGTTCTCTGATTGCGTCGCTTTGTAATGCTAATTAGCCTTTGATTGGCCTCTTGGGCTCCTCCTCTCCTCAGATGAATCAGTTTATGGCGGTGTGGTGTTGCTGATCGGTATCCCGGAGGAGCCCGACCCGATTCATGTCAGCCCAACTCAGCTTTCACCTCATATCACAATCCGTAGCGGGAATCTCCCCTCAGCGCGGCCCACGTAGCCGCGTTCAGGTGTGTGCTTATGTGTTTGCTTGGCGGAGTCCCGGTGGGACGTGTGAATTCTGTTCCTGGTGAAGAAAACTTCAGTTTTTTCTCAGAGGAGGAAGAGGAGGAGCAGCCGTGGCAGAGCAGTGAAGTATTTTCCCTGAGAAGAAAGATCAGTGACCCAGAGAGAGATATTACATTTAAAACACACACACACAGAAATAACAAGTTCAGAATCTGTTTACATCACGTGACAAAAAATAAATAAATTGAATCCCTCACAGTTTGGTGTAAACATTTAGGCTGGCATGCAATGAGATGAGTTTTCAAAGCAGCAGTGATGGGCATGTAGAAGAATGTAAACGTGCCAAGATGTGACTCTGATTTCCATATTGAATGAAGGACTGCATTTCTTTCTTCCTCTGCTCATGTATCATATCACATCTTTCCAGTTGATCCTGCTTGTAACGTGCATGGAGACACTCGGCCACATCGCCTGTGAAGTGTGCGAGGGGAATCCCGCTGTGTGGAGTGTGGGTTTCCGTCCTGTGCCCCAGGGCGTGGATGAGTGCTTAGAACGTATGTGTGTGTGTGTGTGTGTGTGTGTGTGTGTGTGTGTGTGTGTGTGTGTGTGTGTGTGTGTGTGTGTGTGTGTGTGTGATGTCTGCTATACCCCGTTCTGCAGAGCCATGCTCAAGCTCAGGCTTGGCGAATGGACACTTTGAGGGATTTGCATGTTTGATGTCGCCTCCCAGGGTGGAGTGGGTGGGGGTTGGGCTGGCAGGGCAGCAAACATAGTCTCTCTGGCTGAGTGGGTGTCTGAGGGATGAGGGATTTGTGCCAGTTCCCAGTTCTGAAAGAAAGGGTGGATCACATGCTGCCTCAGGATCACAGTGGACACTTCTCCTTAATGGGACTGCATGTGTGTGTTTGTGTGTGTGTGTGTGTGTGTGTGTGTGAGTGTGTGTGTGGAGTTTGTCTGAATGGATGTGTGACATTTGATAATGTCTTTCATGGTACAGTGAAAGTGTACATGAATGATGTATGTGTGTAAGTATGTGTGTGTGTGTGTGTGTGTGTAAGCATATGTGTGTGTTTGTGTAAGCATCTTTTTGTGTGTATGTGTGGTACATATTGGCCTGCTGCCTCCTTTGATCTCAGGTGTTGAAGGTGTCTCAGGTAATTCCCTCCCTGTCAGAGTCTGTTACACACATCACACATGCAAGCATTCTCAGTTTTGTCTCGAATAGCTCACAAAAACTAGGCACAGACAGACTCCACTAAGACCTGAATGAATAGATTAGCAAACGTTTTTCTCCAAGGACCAGATCAAACGCTGGCTATTGACAAAGGGACAATTCATGATCACTGAATGTTTTAGTAGGTTGGTTATCTATAGGCACACAGGTCTGACCCCACTTTCAAACCCAGTGGCTGGGTTCAGGGTTCAGTGATACCTGTGATTGATGGGACCTGCTTGGGAGGTCTGAGTGGGGAGGCCCTTTAGATACTGGGCCCCAAAGATAGACAGAAGGCACCAAGGCAAGAGCCCGATGGTTTTGCCTAGGATGGACTACGGGTAAACCGGCCTTCTTACTATGCGTGTCTGTGTGTGTACAATGTTATTTCACAAGTGCTTATGCTGAAAAAAATATCCCACAGGTGTCTGTTTTTTGACAGGCTGTGTGTGTTGGGTGAGTGCATCTGTGTGTGCCCCGACTCTTTCCACCACTCGCAACACACTCTAAACAATTTAGCAAGCAGCCTGACTCTGATTGCAAGGCTCTGTGTTTGTGTGTGAGTGGGTGTGTGTTCAGCCCCCACCAAGAGTTTGGGGGTTGGCTTGGGAGAAAAAGGAACAGCTGGAGATCTAATTGGTGCTCAGATGAATCAGAAGCTCATCTGCTTTGTTGGCGAGCTCAACCCAGTCTGCTGTTGTGGTTACCTCCTTCACTGGAAGCCACCATTGTCTGTTAGGGGCCCATTGACATGTACAGTAGAACACAGGGGGCGTGTCCCATTGACATGCAGTATACAGTAGAACACAGGGGGCGTGTCCCATTGACATGCAGTATACAGTAGAACACAGGGGGCGTGTCCCATTGCTACTGTTTTGTGTGTTTTAGTATTTGTTGGGCTGGAACTGTTTTGTGATATGATGTGAGCTTAGACTGTGTTTCTGTTATCAGCAGCTGGAAGCCACGCCCACAGGCCTACACACACACACACACACACACACACCCATGTGTGCACACACAGCATGATTTTGGACTTCCACGCTCCTTCGTTCGCCCTGTCAACACGTAGAAATATTCCCTGGTGGTTTTTAAAAAATGGTCATGGCAAACCTCAGCCAGCTGCCCTCGCCATGAATAACTCAGCATAGCAATATGACGTGCTTGAGTCCTCGGTATGTTCTCTCTCTCTCTCTCTCTCTCTCTCTCTCTCTCTCTCTCTCTCTCCTCTTTTTTGTTCTGCCTTTTGCTTTCTGTGAGATAAGAGAAGTCGTGTCCTTCTTACTCACAAATCCCTCCCATGACAAGATATTCTGTACCTCTGCTAATCCGATTAGACAACAACAACAGATTGAAAAGCGAGCAAAAACACCTCTTTCCGTCCACAGGACGTTTCTGTGGTGACGGCATAAAAGTCAACAAGCAGCTCGGTTACTTCCTCAACTTCTGCCAAGATTGTCTGCAAGATCAGAACCAAGATGTACCTAACGTTTTAGCGCTTGATACTTGGTCAGCTGTGGGAGGCGACAGAGGAGTGAGAGGAGGCTTAAGGTTCCCCAGGTGTCTGGACAATGGATGTGCTTCTTGAGGTTATGGTTGGGTGGATACAACATGGGGGGGGAGAGATGGGGTCTCCATGTTCTTAGCTGGGCTAGATGAGGGAGAGGTAGGGGCCGGCGCTTCGTAATGAGCAGGGCGTCTGCTCCACGTTGGGCGTAGAGGGTGAAGGACAGAGTGGGAAAGGGTGTGGGAGAGGAGCAGGCAGTGGCCATGACAATAGTCAATGAATGGTGAATGGGACCAGCAGGCTGTTATAATGAGGCTTTCTATCTGTGTGTGTGTGTGTGAGTCTGCGTGCAAGTGTGTGTGCTTTACACCATATGCAGATTCAAGATATATGGAGAGACAGCATTTTAAAGTATTTTTTGGCTTTTAGGAATGGCCCAAAATATTTGCTTATCTTCTGTAAAACTAAACTATAATTCCACATGCCTATTCCCATCAGTTTAGTCCTGAAGTAGCAGAAATTGTGGATAACTAAAAGCACTACCAAATGCTCAGACAAAGGCAAGTGGCAGGGCCAAACCATTTGTGATGTTGTGGGTTCAGCCTCCCTCCCGACTCCCCTCCCCCTCTCAGTGGTAGCTTGCTTCTGACCTTCAGAATGTGGACAGCGAAAGAGAGTGATGAGGTTGTCGTAGACGAGCTTCACCTCCTGAACCCTGGCCCGTGACTCCTATCTCCACTCCTCTCTTCCGCCGTCTCTCATCATGGATGTGGAAATCCCATAATATCCCCTGTCTCCCTGGCAGCCCAGTCTAGTGCCCCGATTTTCCAGATGTTTCCAATTTAAAAAGGGGGCCTTTAACCATAGGCCTGTTTTCTGCATGCTGGAAGGAGCAAAGGAGCAGGAAGCTGGTCTGGGTGAGTGGGGGGAAGTGGAAGGGGGGAAGAAAGTGGGGGCAGAAAGAGGAGTGAGGGGTGCGAGCAGGTCTTTGTTTTTCCCACTGAAAGTGGGGCTGGGAGGATGGAGGAGACGGAGCCAAAGGCGGGCGGTGCTCGTAAAGTTGCTGTGGCCTGGTGCCCAACGGCTGGTTCGGTTATGAGGTGGAGCTGCTGAACAGTCACAGCTGAACTGGGCTCGGCGGACGGCATTCTGGGAGCGCGGGAAACGCCGGCATGTGCATCTGAAAATAACACTGATCGCACACAACATATCATCTGCATGTGCATCAGTTGGTTTGCATGAGACGTTTCACCGTGATCTCCAGGTTTGTGCTTTTACTCTTAACCAAATGTTTTCTTTTTTCTTTTCTCACTGACAAGCAGAAATGATCTCTGGCCACAACCACTCATAATCTATGGTCATCTGTGTTATCAGATCTTTCTCTGCAATGAAGCGTTCTGGTTAGAAGCATGTGAATTTGAGTTTGCCTTTGCTGGTGACACTGAGAACGTCGCTGAAAGATGCTGGAGATTTAGCTTGTACAGTGTGTTTGGTAGTTACCCTGCCACCCTGAAGCAGTTCACATAGGCTGCCCTTCCTGTTCTGTGCCAGCATTTCGGGGAACTTTCCCCCTGGTAAAAGTGAGAGTGATCCTCCATGAGCTCACTGGGGGTCGGCGCCAGTGACTCCCTTCCCGCTAACATGGGTCAGCGGTTCCGGGCCATTCCTCAGATAGCAGGGCTTGTCCTGTGAGAGGCAGCACCCACAGGGCTCCCAGGCGGTCCCTCCACTGGAACGTCACTGTGCTCTGCGGGCCTGCCGCTGACCTGGGACCAGCCGGCCCTGGCGATAGCCCTGCCCTCGGACACCAGATGGCCATTGGTGATTACATTGTGCCTGGGCTCTTGGAAATGCAGGGAATGCTGGTGGAGAAAATGCTTGAGGGTTCTGCGACTGTCAATGTTACAGTCCATGATAGGTTTTTTTTGTGTGTGTGAAGCCAGTTCTCTGTGTAAAGAGACAAGGATGTCACTGAATGAGCTCTTTGCTTTGTTTCCGCTCCATGGACGGTAATTGAAAGTTTGTACTTTTTATTTGCAGTCACGGCCCAGGTGGTGCTGAACATGGAGGACGTGGTTGAAGTTTATAACAATGAGTCCGCAGTGATCCGCTGCCAGTACAGTTTTTCTCAAGAGCCCAGCATGGTGATGGTGCAGTGGTTTGTGGTATGTTCTCTTTACTTCTCACTTTAAATTTCAGCTACCATGTCAGCATTCTGTGTACTGAACTACATTTCCCATCAACCTCAGCGTACTCCTGAAGGAAGGAGAGTGAGGATCTCCTACAGTGACCTCACTGTGCAGAAGGTAGATGAGAACACGATGTACACTGACCGCATCAGCGTGGCGGGAGACAGCGGTGGCGAGAACCTGACCGTCGTGAATGTCAAACTGTCTGACGAGAGGGAGTTCTTCTGCCAGGTCAACGGTCTGGCGGCTGGCAATGGAGAAAACAGGACCCACCTAAGGGTGTTTGGTAAGCCTTCCCTTCCTCACGCTGCTGCTTTGATGTGTTCCATCAGAATATGATTCAGAAGAAAAGATTTTGATTTGCCCTGTTTTGTGATTTTTAGACCCTCCAGAGCAACCTGTGATCGAAGCTGTCCACTCCGGAGTTTCTGTGAAAAATTCCTTACCATCAAAGGTTTGCGTCAATCTCCAGCTTTCCATTTTCTGGTTTTAACTAAATGGTCTTCAGATGTTCTGTGTAGTGTGTGTTCAACGCAGCTGGTGAAGAGATGTCTCTCTTCTGATTAGATTGCCACTTGTGAAGCACGACATGCTTTCCCCAAACCAAACATCACCTGGTATCGAAACAATAAGGTCCTGCACCCTGAAAAAGGCCGTAAGTGTAGCAAAGCAAGTCTTTGTGTCAGCCCTGTCTTACTTCCTGCACTTTACAATGCAACACGTAACTGTCTGTCTTCAGTCAGCTGTAATTCCACCTTCAATCCATGACTAATACATTTAGGGATATTTTAAGAACTGAGTTAAGAACTTTTAAGTTATTTAAGCTTTTTAGATCTAATTACAGGTTTCATCATTTCAGAGAGAGTTTAGCTTGCTCTGTTGTGTCTGTCAAATTAAAAAGTGTTTGCACCCCTTTTGATTACCACAGGGGTGAATGTGGTCACCCTGGTGACTGTTGACTCCAGCGGGCTGTATGCGGTGCAGAGTGAGCTCCAGTACAAGGTGGAGCGTGAGGACCAGGACTCGCTCTTCTCCTGTGAGGTTCACTACCGTGTCCCTGGCTCCACGCTCACGGCCAGGTCCAGAGGCGTCAACATCACCGTGCACTGTGAGTCCTCCCCACCCCTTCCTCCGCCTGCCCTCAACCTACCCGGCCCCTCCCCAACCGCAGCGCACCCTTCCCCACCTCTGCCCTGAACGTTCCTCACGGAGGCTGTGGTGGGTGTGGCCAAGGTCAGACCGAGTGAGAAGAGAATCAGGGAGCTCAGCCAAGGGTTAAGACAGAACCACATTTGACCAAAACAAACCGCACTTTTACAGCAAGAACAAAAATCTGGAATTTCCACTGTAGCCTAATTGTTATGGCATTTCAAGATACTGCATGTGGTTTTTAGACACTAGAGCATTGAAGTTCTTAGTCTGAAAGGAACAGCTGGTCTTGAAAAAATAAATATAATGACATGGCATGCTTAAACTGACACATACCATTGTACTTTCTGACATAGCCCCAACAGGAAATTCTAGTAACCCTTTTCTCTAGGAAAAATGACTTTCAGCATGAAAGCCCAGAATTCCTGACTGAATGGCTGGTGGCGCTGAAACTGCACTGCCCTGGTAACGCATGTGTGAATGCCCTGCCATTTATGGCCTGTTTTTTTTTTCTTTCTTTCTTTCTTGCTTTCTTTGTTTTTTGTTGGGGGGTTTTTTTTGCGTGGCCTCCCCAGACCCCACGACCAACATCAAGATATGGAGGGTACCGCCCGAGGGGCTGGTCAAAGAGGGGGACACAGTGGAGATCCGTTGCCAGGGCGACGGCAACCCCCCGCCTCCCATCGTTTTCAGTCGAGAACAAGTGAGAATACCCCTTCTTCTTTCCTTCTTTCGGTCTTTCTGCACTGCACTCTCCCCCACTCCTCCAGAGTCTACCATGAGAATAGCTGGACGTGGAACACGTCTGGTGCAGGGGGAGTGTTAGTCATTCGTTCAGTAATAGGCCCAGCTGCAGCGCTTAAGGTGACTGTCGGTTTAGGGTCACACAATGTGCAACCGGTTTATGATTTTGTTATCAGAGCAGGCTTTCTCTGGCTTTAGAGCTGGACTTTATGTCCTCCACTGTAAAGTGCATACTGGTCTCTACAGTACCTGTCCACAAGTCACAAGCTAACAAGGCACAAGGCAAATAGGATTAGCTTCTAGCTTCTGAGCACTAAAGGGGAAAAGGCTTCGCCGCAGATACTATGGTCTGACGTCTGGCCCGTGTGCTCCCACAGCAACCGGAGGCGGAGCCTGAGGGTAGCAGAGGTGTTCTGCTCCTCAAGGAGGTCACCCGTGGCAACAGCGGTGTGTACAAGTGCCACCCCCTGGACCTGGACACTGTCAGCAACAAGGATGTGGTGGGCAGTTTGCAGCTGACCGTGCACTGTGAGTAAACAGAGTACCGTTCACTCTCTACAGCCCTCAGTACTGATCCAGACCTCTCCATGTCATCTCTCGTTCTGGATCTACGACTATTACCCAACTCTGGTAATCAGACCTTGTGTTTTGCTATCAGAAGTAGTGGGGTTGGTGGAATCAGGTGAGTCGGGAATGAACAGACCTCTGAAGTCCTGATGTCAATCTGTCATCTGCGTCATGCCATTAAGCCCACATAAGATACTCTGGGTCTAAAGGTTTCTTGTCAATGAGAAAAATGAATGGAGTTTTTAGAAATCGCCTCTGTTGTGCCCTGTTAAGCAAGATCCAATGTGTTTTGTCCTGAGGTTGTGAGGTTAAGAAGTTGTTAAATTGCTGAGGGAAACTTACTACTGCATTTTGCTCAAATAACATATAGAGTTTTATAGTATAACATATAGACTTTTATAGCATAGACTGTTTGGATGTAGCAGTATTCATATTTCAACAGTTCAATGATTTCGGAATTCAGAGAATCCACTGACATTTGAGAGAAGAAAGAAAGTTAGAAATTCAGTAATGAAAAGTTAGGAGCCTGTATTGATCCTTGGAATCTTATAGCTGTTTATTTGCGTGTGCGAAGAAACTTCAGATCAGTTTTTGTTGTTAAAAATTTGGAAAGAAGAGTGCTAGTCTAATAACAGGCATTCTGTCACAAATGTGTGATCACACAGAATTGTGTGTTCAAAGTTATGAAGCAGGGAACAAGAGGTAGGGGGGTGGATGGGGAGAGTGAGTGAGGACTTATGACCTCTTGACCTTGATCCTCAATGTCAAGCACCATGGCACAGAAGAGCAACAGAGATATTCAGAAAAGCATAGAAGTGCAAAATAAAACAATCACAAACAATCACACAACTACACAAATACATATAGATTAAACATATAGATTCCTGAGATCTGACCCTTTAGTTCTTCTCTAGGCATCACAGTAACCAGGGCCTGATTAAAATATGGTCTCTGCTGATCAGCTGCACAAGGTGAGACGGTGGAAACTGAGATTTAGTGGAGAGTCTGTAACTCTCCAACAAGTAATCCACTTTGTAAGTAATCCACGGATTAAAAACATTCCAGCCTTAACGTACCTGACTAGCTATAGCAATGGCATCCTTAGGTTGTAGTGAATACAGCTGTTTTTTGTTTGTTTGTTTTTTGCATGAGATCAATGAATTGAAGGCCCATTTCTCTGGGATGGCTGCATTCCTTGGATATTTGGTGTTGGCGTCTAAGGGAACATGACTCATTTCCAACTTTACTGATGTTGTCTTTGTTATTTCTTACCTCTGTAGCCACCAGTCAACAAATGTTGATGTTTTAGCATTATTAGTCTCTGATTTACTGTCATTTCATATATTGTTCTTGCTCACAGTCAGTTAGCAAGACAGACAGTAATAATTGTGTGTGTGTGTGTGTGTGTGTGTATAGATTTGGACCCAGCAGTGGTGGTACCCAAAGACTCTGAGGTGATGCTGAAAGGGGAGAGTCTGACAGCCACTTGTAATGCGTTGTCCTCTCTGGAGACGACCGCAGTGTGGCTTAAGGTACTCACGTCTGACCTTCACGCATTCATTTTCAGAAATGTTTGTGCCCATCACTCATAGTTTATACGTTACAGAGGTCATATTTGAAATAATGTAATATTGCTTCTTTCTTCTGTGCTTTAGATGTATGGAAAGTAAATAATAATTATATAGTCTGGCTGTGTGTGTGTGTGCGTGCGTGTGTGTGTGTGTGTGTTTGCTGCGGGATGCATGCTCAGGACGGCGTGGAGGTCGGCAAGGGACACACGCTGCATCTGCGGGACGCATCGTTTGACACGGCAGGACACTACGACTGCGAGGTGGCGGTCCCGTCACTGCCAGGAATGCACACCAGTGGCTCGGTCCACATCATCGTGCAGGGTAAGCCTGCCCCAATCCAGCATGTCAGTGCTGGTACTGCACATCCTTTTAACATACCGATACATCTTTGTTTCTTATTTTTTCTTTTTTCTTTTTTTGGCCTATTCCTCCAGGTGCTCCTGAGCTGAAAGATGCGGAGATGGATGTGAACATGGTGGAGAAGGTGGGGAAATGGGTGAACCTGAGCTGCGAGGCGAGAGGCTACCCGAAACCCGTCATCACGTGGAGCGTAGATGGCAGCCCGGTAAGAGCTGTGCGGTACCCCCTGACCGCGGGGCTCCTGACCTCCGCTCGTTGACCTATCACTTATGTTTTCAGAGTTGGCGTGAGGTCATGAAAAAGGAGGTGGAGGATTTGGTTCAAAGCATCTTGACCCTTAAAGTGACTACAGACACCCTGGTCATCTGCAACGCTACAAACAACATGGGACTGGAGACCCGGAGCTACACCATCACGAGCAGTACGTTTCTCCGACTAGCTGAACGTGCAGCTTGCTCTGGGTTCAATTCAATAAAACAACATGATTTAATGCAGCTTTGCAACTTCGACAGATATCAAATTGCATAATTACAAACAGAGAAGTCAGTGCTGGTTGTTTAGTTTGTACTGGTTCAGTGCAAAAACACGAGCAGGTATTCGAGATTCAGCGAAGTCAGCCGAATGTGAGTGTCCTCTTTGTGTTTCTCCGCAGTTCCGATCGCGCCCTCTGCACCCCGAAGCTCTGCAGGTGATCACGTCTCCCAGTTTTCCTCCACAGCTCTTCCATCTCCGACCCGAACTTTCATTTCCGTCTCCCGAAACCCATCTGCCCTGTGCAACGAGTGAGCGATCAGCTGACGCTCGTGAATAATGCATGTTTTTTTTCAGTGGGGTGGGGTTTGTACCTCAGAAGTTCGATTCTCACCAGCCCCTGGGCATATTTAAAATTCTGTGTGAAGAAAAAGTCATACAGAAAAAAGCGCGTGATAATATCACGGCAGACTTTGCTTAGGAAAACACATCCCCATACCAAATGTTTTTCCCCCCAAGATGAATGAATAATTAGCTTTCTCTGAATATTTAAATAAATATGGTTTGAAGCTGCAGACCAGGGAAACGGGGCGTTTAGCTGTTGTGCTACATGGTTGCAATAGCACTGTTTCACTGAGAGGACTTAGCCCATAAAATTCATTCCCAGATGATGGTTTGCTGTCTAACCCTTTTGTTTATACACGGTGTTCAATGCACACACCTCGTAATGACAGTCTCGCCGTGTTGTCTGTCTCACAGGACGAATAAAACGCCACAAGGCATTCTTTCTTTGCTCTTACCCATGAACTGTTTCATTAGGGAAATATTTCTCCAGTAATAATATGAAATCTCTCCAAGTGTTAAAAGGGCATCAGTTTTCCAAAATTGACCTGCTCCAAGACTAAGAAATGTCTGAGTATAAAAATGTTCCTGCCTGGCTTTGCATGTTCTGATTTTCCATCTGTAAACACAATGGTCGTGCGTTTGGCCAGGCTGTGCCTTACGCCGTTATATTATGACAAACAAAGTATTTTGAAACTCTGGAGGCAAAACACAATAACATATTTGGTTCAGCACCAAAAAGGCTTTTTTGAAAAACTGGTGAACTTTTACTTTCAAAAGAATTGGTATTACCTTGAAAACACTTGTCTTGACCTACTTGGAGTTATTGGTCCTTGCTGACATGGTAATAGGCGAGCGGGCAGGCCTCTGGTACTCACTGCCCTTCACCACTCTTTCAGTCGACACTAGCGGAGTGAGCATCGCCATCATTATCGTCAGCATTCTTCTCCTGGCCATCCTGGGGAGTGTCCTCTACTTTCTCCACAAGAAGGGCAAGCTGCCTTGTGGACGCTCTGGGAAACAGGAGATGTAAGTCTTGTGCTCACCCCATAGAAGGGGTATTTGAAAACCATTGGTCGTAGTTAATAGGTCATCTTTGTTTAATGCAAAAGACAGTTTTCTTTTCATGCGTTATTCTTGTTTTTAATTTTTGGGGGTGCCAACGCCGTAGCCTACAGCCGGGTATGTTAACGTGTACAGCATTAATTCCTACAGCACCAAGGAGAAGACCAATAAAGACGACATCGTTGTGGAGATGAAGGCAGAAAAAACAGAGAAGTCTGGCCTACTGAAAGCTGTTAATGGAGACAAGAAGCCGCCTAGTGACCAGGTAACTGTAGAAATGGAGGGTAAAAGGACGTGTGGATTAAATTCAGTTCAGGGCTGGTAAGGTCAGTTATACTGTCACCACAGTGTACAAGCTTTTTGGCTTTGTGGCTGGTGTTGAGATGTGATGTGGGCAATGTGCAACAGAAAGAGGAAGAAAGCCTTACCTTACTTTCTTAGGCAGATTTCTTAGACTTGTGTGTTCTTAGGAAATGAACATTTCCTAACAGTGTTCCTTTCTCGACTGTTTTTCCTGTTCCATTTTTCCTGGAGTAAAGTACACTGACCTACACAAGTAAGCAGGAAAAGCCACAGAGAGCCGATGCGGCAGCCGAGGCCTTTCCCACTCCCCCACGCTTCCCACTGCCGTCACGGCTTACAAACATGGATAACGTCTGCCGCCACGGCAACTAATGAGGGCCACCGTTGTATTTCTCCTCCATCATGAACAGCAGTATTCCTGATTGGGCATGTCGGACTAAAGTAAGCTCGTTCAAATGATGCCAGTTTTTTTTTTTAAGACTTTTGTTTTTCCAACATTGTTTCCATAACAACTGTCTGCTGACTGAAGAATACAATGTCAGTGTACCAAGGTGTGTTCTCAATCAACTTTAAAAATGTATATACTATATATAGTATTTAGTTACTGAATATGATAACATTTTAAGCTTCTTTCAGTATATGGAAACATTTTTTTTTAACTGTAAACCAAACTAAACCAAATTTTAAGCCACACCCAAATCAGTTTCTTCTCAAAACCAGAGTCTGACTGCATTATTGTGGATACTGAGTATTTCACAGGCAGCTGAATTATCATACTGTCCACTATTCAGACACACTGTAGTGCAGAACCAGTACACTCTTCAATCAGGAGGTGTAAACTGATTTGTGTGTTTCATGTAAAGATTTCAGTCAAAGCTCAGGCTTGTTTGTTGATTTTTCTCCACTGTTGTAAGGATTTATAGTTCTAATTTCTGTTGGAATGTGCCATGCCAAAAGACTGACCTCACTCAAACTAGCCCTGACCATTACGAAGATTTTATTTGACGTTGAACTGTTGGACTGTCTTCACCTCATGGGCTTTATCATAACCATTTATATCATCTGCGAAAGCAGATTTGCTAATGGTCTTTTCAGTTCTTAAGGGCACCAGACGGTGAGTAGGGGCACAGATCACGTAGTTGACCAATAAAAGAAGAGTTTACATGCACAAAAAAAGAAGAAAAAAAAAACAACAGAAAGAAAACTGCGATGCTGTCAGCGGCCTGAGGGGGCAGGCTTCTGTTGTCTGTAGAAACTACTGCACAGCTCTTGTGCTGTTTGTAAATATTTGTAGCAGAGGGAACTGTAGCTGTTTGTGATTGGTCCACAGAGCGTGAGCACAGCTCCTTCTTTGTTCTGCCTCACTTCTGATAGGTCGGAGAGCTCGCCTGTGGACGTCCGTGTTTGCTTCACATGTACGTTATACTGAATGTTCTTTTTAATGCTTTTGTTGTTGTTGTTTTTGTGCGTGTGTGTATATCTGTGATTGGTGAAGGGAAAAGTTGATGCTTCTTTTGGTTTCTTACTCTGGATCTGTACACACGAGGTGTGACTTTGCAGGAGACCAGGATTTTTTCCTTTATATTTAATTTGTTGGACAACCATTGCTCTTCAGTGAATGCTCACACTGTCATTCATAACCCCAGTTTGTTCTGCCATTGTTTGCCAAGGTAAATGAGAGCGTTGTTGTACGTGTACTGTGGCGGTATTGTACATGAGCAGTGGATTTGTACCACAGCCTTGAGCATTTAACCTGAAGGCAGCTGCACTGTTCAGCAGGCTGTTCGGCAGGCTGTTCATCTGGCTGTTTATGGAAAAGGGCCTTGGCCATGCTGCTCTCATTCACCGAGCTGTTCTAGAAACACAGATCACAGTAGTTGTAGTCGATCCTGATGTGATTTGAACAGACCCTGCCTCAAACAAGGATATGCCCAGATTTTTGTAACTGTTTTTTTTATCCAGCACCTTTGAAGTAACGTTCTAACAGTAGAAAGACTGAAAGGGACCAGCCATGATAATGGGGGTTCGGATTTTCTGATTTTTAGTTTCTGTTCTGAGTGAATGCTGGATATTAGCGAACCTCACCAATGACTACTGTCTGAAACAACACTGTGAGGAAACCGTCTGTCTCCTGGCTCATCAGTGTACAGAAAGCAAGATTTGCCGTAGGACAAACTGGATCATTGTACATAATGATGTTCACTTGTGTGCTTCCTTATTGTTTCTGTAGCTCTGTTGTGTTAGTTGTGTGTAAATTAAGTATGTGATTTGATGCTTGCGTTTTTTATATACTGTTATTTCCTCTTTTTTGCAAAACAATGCCAAATAAAGTTATGTTACACCGAAAATTCATATTGTATATCTTTTTTATATTGTAGTCAAGACTAGGTCTTGCTGTTCTTAGGTAAGTGCTATTAGTACCAGTGTTTTTTAATTCATAGCAGTAAAGAAATACACTGACTGTCCATATGATGCCTGTAGGTTGAGTGGACTTGGTGTCAGTTCCTGATTCTGTGAGGCTTCTTGGTGGACAATTGACTATAAATGGAATATTTTTTGAGTGATTCAGTCTTTTCCTTCTGTTTGCTCCTGGATTAGAAGTAACTAGATTATAAATGAATTCTGATCAGTAAACAAGAGTGATGACTTCTGAGACGGGGGTAATTGTATGTATGGAAGTATGCGGGTCTATATAGTACACTATTTCAGAACGGCTGTAATATCATCTTAATGTATATCACATGGATCTTTGTTATGTGACAATAAAGGCAACACAATATCACTGAGCACTCACTCAGTACTGGCATTATTACTACAGACCAAATCTGGGAGATAATTATAAGAAGAACAAGAGCGCCCTCTATCAATTGCTTATTGTTCCTACAGACCATACGGCCAAAGTAGGATTAATGTTAAGTTTTACAGTTGTCATAGTCACTACCTATTTTATTCACCAACAATTTATGCAGAGAAAATCTAAATACAGTAATCCAGATACAGTAATCCAGATATAGTAATCCAGATAGCAATGTATTTTTAGATTTAGTTTTTATTTTGTACTTCAAACATGTTCTTTAATGCTATGTAATTCACAGAAATTCTAGACAATGTAATTTTTTTTTCTTCAAAAAAAAAACAACGTATCTGCCTCCCGACTTGATAGTCACTTTCAAGATTTAGACATTCTGAATATTACATTTTATTACGTCACCACTCTTAATGCTGTACAGCTCTCACAAGCATTTTGGAGTCTTTTACATCACTGTGCTCTTTTGTGGAACTGTAGTAGACAGAACTCAATAATAATAAAAAAAGGAACAACCAGACTCTTTTCATTTGGTATTTTAAACAAAAGGAAAGCTTTTTCTTGGCTTGATGCTCTGGCTGAGGACAGATAGCTAGCTCACCCTCTTGGTTTCTGGCTCTCTCTTTGTCTCTCTCCCTCTCACCATCTCGCTCTCTCTCTTTCTCTGGCTCTCTCTCACACTCACATGCATTCTCTCCCTATACCCGCCCACCCCCCCCTCTCTCTCAGTTTCTGGCTTTAGCCTCTGCTTCCTGCAGAAAGAGAAGCTGGTGTATAGGTAGGCTGCTGATAACACTCAGGTGCAACCAGTTGTAATTATCGACCTGTAATTATCCGCACCTTGAAAACGCTGGTTCCAAATGTTTTATGGTATATAGTACATAAACATTTATAGTGACAGTATATAGACCAGAAAACTCAGTGCACGGGGCACTCCGCCCAAGATACCAAAGGCTGTACGCCAGCTGGAAAAAGAGGGAAGGGGCTTACAGAGTGTAAGATCCACTTTCCAGGATACGATTCAAAATATCTGTGAATACATCCAAGCAATGACCCCCCCAAAGATGATTAGTTGTGGCAGTTCCTCAGACAGATGGTGCACATTAAGCAGAGAAGCTGCCATGCAGAACAAGCCTTTCCAAGGAATGTACACCACCACCAGACAGCAGCTACAAAAGGCAGAACAGACTGACAGCGCAGAGGCACTGAATATAGTAGCACAACACCAACCACTACGCACAAGGTCAATCAAAGAAGGGGCGTATCAGGTCAGGGAAGTCCTGAGACGCACACTGTGTAAACGAGCCTCAGAGACGATCCAGCAGGATGCAAGATGCTGGCAGGCAAAACATATATAACAAAATACAACCAAGCAGCAGGAATCATATACAGGAACATATGCAAGGCAGGTGAGCTGCAAAAGTCCAGATGGGATGAACAACAGAGTGGTGGAAAATAACAAGACTAAGATCCTTTGGGGCCTTTCCAGGTCCTGACAGATAAGTAGTGGTGGACCAACATCAAGATACCGTGGAAGGTTAAACACCAAGGCTGTCTGAGCAGTGATAGTGGGATTTGAAGCCCTGGCCCCTAATGTGGAGGAGTAGTTCCAACTGATCTGAGGAATGACATCAATAATCTCAGGCCAGAAGTGTGTAATCCCAGGAACACTAAAACTCCTGTGCCACACCCTCAAGCTCCCAGGCTTCTGGCAAAATGCCAGAGCGTGAGAGAAAAAATATGACCATATGTAAATATAAAAAATATATTTGAAGGAAAAGCTCCAACTATTCATTTCTTCCTTCTCCAAGTTCCACACGGCTCTTGTCATTAAGGCTTCATGGATGTAAGGGGTGGAGGTTTTTCAGGCTTTGGGATGTGAGGAACTGCACTGCAAATAAGAATGAAAGTCTGTAGGCTTATGCAGTGGTAGTGGTATGTAATAAAGCAGAATTTTCAAACTTATCTGAAACACCTACACACGTTATCTTCATGCCAGCATGTGCTATACTCCATGTATATTCCAGAGCAGGGTGGAATTTAGATAAGGAAGAAATAAACAGTTTATGCTTTTCAGGTTTACTTGCAGCTGTGCCTAAAGTGTCATCATTGTATATCTATGGGATGGTTCTTGTGAAGAGCCTTTAATATAGAAGAGTTACAGATTGAACAGGATGAAAAAAAGAGAAACTGTTGTGATATAATTTCTGTTGACCAGAAACAAGCAAAAACAATAGGAAATATTGTATGTATATATATATTGTGTGTGTGTGTGTGTGTGTGTGTGAGAGAGAGAGAGAGAGAAAGAGAGAGAGAGAGGGGGAGAGAGAAAGAGAGAGAGAGAGAGAGAATCACTTTGAAAGAAGCACTTTTCTTGCACAGCTGATGAAGGACCTGTATATTGCAATGAAGTACACAAAGTTTTCAGAGAAAATTTAACTTTTAGCTAGAGGTCCTTCAGCAGCTCAGCCAACAAAACGCAACTTTTATATGAAGGAGACTACAGGGAATTACTACAGTTACTGTAGATGTAGAAATACCGAAACATTTTTGTTCTTCAAAGTTTCCAGTTTCCAAAGAAATAGGACATTTCAAACAGTAGACTGAAACATACTGTTGTGTAGTATTTTTTTTAAATCACCAATGCTATGAAGTTGCTGATACACTAGATGGCGAGCGTGCGCATCTTGTACTCGCGCTTTGGCCTGTTCATGTTGTCAAATGGCGTCCTTGACGACGGCGTATGTATTTTTAAACTATTTAAAATCCATGGTAGTGGATGGAGTTTTCTGCTGTCAACAACTGCCATAACATTTTATAACCAGATTAGACGCCTGCAAATGCTCACAGACAGGTTTTTTATTTCATGTTTATGTTTTTTTTTTTTTACAGAATCAGTGAATCAGCCAACACCAGAATTGCAGCATATACAGTAATTTACAACTTAGCATTTACAGATAACATTTTATATAGTCTGACAAACATTTTGTACATTTTAGTGATTTACAAATTCCTTTTAAACGCTGTGCGAGCAAAAAAATAGTGTATCATCCTATAGAAAAAAGAAGCTCACAATGTTGGTCCAACCTATTCCCTCTGAAGAGGGTCTGAGTTTTAAATATAAAGGTAAGCACGGTTTCTGGCACTGAGAATACAAAATTATGGGTGTGCTTTGCTAGACGCCATTTATGGCTGTCATTATTTTTTTGTTATGAAACAGCGCTACAATGCAAAATATTACAGTAATAAAAATTACAGTAATTAAATGTATTATTTTTTTAAATAACATTTATTGTTTAAACATGTATCTTTCTTAATATTGTGTAATATTTATGTAGTTTGAATTTTGGTTTTTATAAAGGATTAATGTGAATTTGTCTGATTGCAGGCTTTGGCATTTTTGCATATCCGTTTTGCATATTTGTTCATTCTTCAGTCTCCTTCAATATATCATCATTAAGATAATCATTTTCCTGTTAATAATTTTCCATCTATCCAAAAGAAGTACAGAGGCTTAATGATGTCTTTACTTTACAGTAATTACAGTATTACAGCATGAAAATTAATTGACGGTTTAACATGGGTATGGTACTTATTCAAGTAATTTAACAATACCAAACAGTAGCAAGTTTTAAATGGTATCTTTGCTGACGATTAAACTCCATTGTATGAATTGTCTGTATGAACTGTTAATAACCGTTAATAATATCCACTGGGAGTAATGACTTGTCTCAGATTGTGGATAAGGTGTATATGGGCTAGTGTTCCTTTGTCTATCCATGGATCACACACATTTCATGAGTGAAGTCTAGGGTGGAGGGGAGTGGAGAGTGTTATCCTGATGGTCATATTGTACTTTAGCTGTAGTTTAGTTGTAGTCTTGAAACATGCTTTCTACTGGACATCTTGAAACATGCTTTCTACTGGTCAACTTGGTGTGTGACAGTGTATCAGTGGAGCAACAGTGGCATGTGACATCAAGGCCACATCTTATCTGTGAACAGTGTTTTCCTGTCATCATTTGAACCCCGCTGGCCACTTCTCTACAGTGTCATTCCTACGCTTCGTTGCCTCGTCTCGCCGCTGACCTGGTGTAATCTTGTTGATGTGATCTTGTTGTGGTGAAGCGTGACGTGCTGATTTCCTCCGCGGGGGCTGCTGGGCCACTGGACCCATGACCTGGACGCCTCTGTCTTGTTTGTGGCTCTGCCAGGGTGCCGAGGCACTAATCCTTTAAGAAGCTCAACTGTTCGCAAAACTCGGCAAGGGGCCGGAGAGGGGAGAAGGAAACACGCAAATTTTAAGACGTGTCCTCGTCTGATGCAAAAGGCTGCGAGTGGGAGGGTACAACCAGAATGAACATCTGAGAGTCACCAGTGAAACGTCCAGCACAGCCAGAGCAAGGAGCCCAGCACTGCTGTGAGTGTAAACCCAGGTAAAACCTCTGACTATGAGGCTATACTTTCAAACCCAGTCTAGAAGGTAATTTAAAAGTGTACGTTAAACTTCTATGATTAAAACCTTTGATAAAAACTGATGTTGAAATGCGTGTAAGAGTAACTGTGAAGATACAAGGAAAAATTCAAATCAAGATTTATGAATCCCCCACCCCACCACCCCCTCAAGGTTGGCCATGCCACTTTTCCTGGTGGAGACGAGCTGTAGCCTGATTGGCTGGCTCTCTCTTTATGCGCTACTGTGTCATGTGAATGGGAGGCGGGGCTTGGAGTGGAACTGCCGGCTGGTCACTCTGCTCCATGGCATCCTCATCGTCGCAGTCACTGCTTACATCAGCTTCATCGATGGCCCGTGGCCATTCACACACGTAGGTGAGGGCTTTCTCGAGAAAAACGCATCTGCCAACATTGAAAAGCTCAGAGAACATGTAAACTGGAATCCAGACTTCTCTTTTTATATGCTTTCCATAAATGGATTCAGACAAAAGGTTTAGACTGTATGATTGCATTGGATGATCAGGAATTTGATTAGATCCCAGCTTTGAGTATGCACAGCACCCTCCCAGCGTCACTCCATTTGTTTATGTTTTTAACCTCTTTCTAGACTGTAATAAGTTCAGTCTGTTCACACTGAGTCTCCAAACCAGTGTGTTGGGTTAGTGCCATCATTATTTAAAACACAGTGGCAACTTGATTAGTTACAGCCTATCCACTGCCATATTCAATAGTTGT
Organism: Sternarchorhynchus goeldii; assembly: GCA_028565775.1. Taxonomy (NCBI): domain Eukaryota; kingdom Metazoa; phylum Chordata; class Actinopteri; order Gymnotiformes; family Apteronotidae; genus Sternarchorhynchus; species Sternarchorhynchus goeldii. The sequence goes on along the minus strand of JAOXYF010000003.1, from coordinate 2,619,792 downwards.
GTGACACCACTTAATTAAGAGGTCGGTACCATGCTAACTGTCCTGTAGTGGCAGGGTGCAACACAGGGTGATGTGTCCCGCTTCGCTCCCGTCTGCAGGCACGGAAAACACGCCTCTCCAGACCCTCGCCCTTCTCCTTAGCCTGGGCTACTTCCTGTTTGACACAGCCTGGTGTGTGCACACCCGGTCCGAAGGCCCCATCATGCTGGCTCACCACGTGCTCAGCATCCTTGGCCTGGCAGCGGTGCTGGGCTCAGGGCGGTCTGGCACCGAGACGTGCGCCGTCCTGTTTGGCGGGGAGATCACCAACCCTCTCCTGCAGGCGCGCTGGTTCCTCAGGCAGATGGGCCACTACGAGAGCCTGGCTGGCAACGCCGTGGACCTGCTCTTCGTGGCGCTCTTCGCCGGCGTGCGCATCGGCGTTGGCGGCTGCATGCTCTACTGCGAGCTGGTCTCCCCCAGGCCCCAGCGGCTGATGAAGTGGGGGGGTGTAGCCATGTACGCCCTCTCCTGGGTTTTCATGGTGAACATAGTGCGATTTGCATGCAGAAAGACCCAAGCTAAGTACAGGCGATGGCAGCAAATGATGAAACGCAACAGTGCTAACGGACGTGCTGGGGAGTAAAGCTGGGAAACAAAGCGGTGGACTGCAGAGAAATCTCATTCTGTTTTTCTGAAAAATCCTTTCACACCAATGTGAAATAACATGCAGAATCAGTTATTCAGTTATGGGAGGTGGTGGGTGTCTTTGAATGCTGATGGGGCTGTTATTCTGTAAAATATATCGGTGACTTTGCGGAATGTTAACCGGACTTTAATCCCTTGTGTTCAGTTCAGTGACTGTAAGAATGGACGCAGAGATATGCACATAGCCAACCACTGGGTGGCATAAATGTTCTCTGTAAAAGTCTCCATAAAATACAGACCAAAACATAAACATACTTTATAAACATTTTATTTTAAACATATATTTCATATATATTATATTTTGATTCTGGCTAGAAAGATGTAAATATGAATGTAATTAATGCGGTAAAATAGAGTTATAAGTAGTAGTCCATGATATCTCTAGAATCGATGTAGCAGGGAAAAGAGTTATTGGGGAATAATTCAGTGAACTAAAACCCACTCAATTACGGCAACATATATTTTAAAAAGCTTTCCCAATGATATTTCATATAAGGCTTTAATTCACACTGGTTGACGTACACTTACACTGTAAAGTAAATGCGTGAGGTACGGACCAAAATAAATGTGACACTGCTTAGAGCTTACCTCAGAACATTTTGGCGACATACAACAACTTGACAATTATTATTTATGAATACATAAAGGAGCAGCTGTTGGAAAATGGAAACTCGCACAATTCCATATGCACTTTGATACAAACTGAGTTATCTGTTCTGCATGATCAGTGACTACCGCAAGACACGGATTATGCCTGCTGCGGAAGGATACACCCCAAAAGGGAGTGAATCATTTTCTAGAGCGTAGGAATCCGGGGATGTAATTTTGCCGAAAGTCAGGAATTATGTGGATTTTACAAATTTTCTTCGTTGGTTTTTACTTGAGTCCTGCGGAAAATTGACATTTCTGTCATAATATGCAGAGGCGGTTTCTCTGCGCTTCGACAGAATAGAATAAAAAAACAACGAATATTGCCGAAAAAAAGAAGAGGAAAAAACTACTGAATTTCGAAAAACATGGAGACAAGGAGGGGAAGGACCTGACTAAATGACTAAGCCCAAGTTTACGGCTTCAGAATACCATAGAAAAAGTGGAAATCATTTTGTGGGATACGCTGGACAGTGTTTTGTTTTTAATGTTATTGTTTTATTGTTCCTTTGGAACAAAACCGTTTTGAACAGAATTCCTGAATTGGGATCCATCTACTGCTTGCGAGCAAGCTCGTCCTAGTTGACATCAAAGGATTCTAAAGTTTTCTGACGATTTCCCCCCCTTTTTGAAGTGGAACATATTTTTGGAAAATTTGAATTTGGAATATCTAGTGGAGAAGTTACAATGAAACCTTAAACTTGGTAAATGTTTTGAACTAGGAATTGCATACAAAGCGATAGACACGAATAGACCCATTCTTTCAGAGGAAAAAGTCCCATGCCATTCATCTACCGAGCAAGAGGCCTAAACAGAGCGAAGATCGTATTGGTTATGAATTTGAGTATTACGGTCCTAATGCGTATTAATTCGTAGTTTATACCCCATTTTCCTTTACAGCACGTTCACACTGACACGAGGAAGCCAACGTGTGTAGGGATAGGGGTAAGTTATAGAAGAATCATCAGGGGTTACAAAGTAACGTTTGGAAGGTTGAATAGAAATCTAAGTTTCTGACGCTGCTTAAAATCGGACTACTGTATTTTAAGGCAACAAAACAAGAACAGATTTACTAGTTGGCTGGGGAGGAGGTTATCGCTAGTCTCCGTAGCACTGACAAAGACGACGGTAGCCAGACAGCGGCAGGGGAAACCTGTCGTGTAATGTGGTGGCATTTGCCTTGGGGGGCAAAAAGTATATGTTATATTTGCATTGATTCACCGTAGCCAAGTGGCATGCACGAACAGTTCTGTATGATTACGCTGGACATCTAGTGCAGTAGCCTGCCATTTAGTGTTTGTTCCAACCGAGAACTACTGAATGTTTACCTTTTCTTTCCCACTTTTTTGTATTTGTCTGGAAGAGATCTGATGACACATACAACTAAAAAGAAAACCCAGCGGATTACCTAACAAACTGATCCCCCCCCCTTCATGAGACATTCCCATACGTTATTGGACGCACTGTGTGGATCATACTCGTCGCCAAACTGTTAACACAAATTTTGTTGACATACAAGGGTGATTTACCTTGATAAAATGCTAGTTGGATAAGACGTGAAGAAAACCAAGAAACGGAAGCCCAATGAGCGGCTCACAGTCCACGATAGCCGACAGGTAAATTAACCTACCTCTGTTGAGTTGTGCCTATGCGTTTAATTCGTTTATCATATGCAATGTTTATTTCCAAACATTGAGTTTAACCTAATGGTGCATAACACACATGAACATGAAGGTAGAGCCATAAAATGAATAAAATACGGTCACACAAACATGTCATCTATAGTCTCAGTATCATGTCAGTAACCTTAGTAAAAGAGACACTTCAAAGATGCTAGACCAGTGGTCTGTCACTTTAATATAAAAAGAGTTCTTTAGTTTAAATATGTTACATTATACATTATACTATCTAGTCTTGAAACACTTGTAAGGTGGCAGAAAGTGTCTGGAAGCGTTTCAGGATGAAGCAGTTTTGTGGGAGCAAATGTAACTTAAAGGTTGAAGCTTTGTTTAAAAAAAAAGGATTTGAGCATTAAAAGTACACGAACGGCCTGGGAGTGGGTTTAATATGTGATTTTCACTGTCGGAGGGTCAGTTCTGGTGGAGGGGGTGTGAAACAGCTGAGCCGTTCCACCAGAGCATTACTGCATTTGAATGAGTCACCTGTTGAGATGAAGAAAAACAGGTGGTACAAAGTGACTTCAGTGTGCCAAATTCTATGTTTGTTACTTAATAGTCCCCTATTACATATCTTTTGAGCAGGCAGTTATGATTATATTAAAGATTACACAAAGACAGCAGCAACTTGTGATGTTTGAAGTTTTGTTTGAACCAGTGGAGTGTGTTTTGATTGAAAGGTTCTCACGTGTGTGGCCTGTTGAAGAGTCTTTACTTGTGTAGTCACTTGATGCAAAGTTGTTTTCTCATTTCATGTGGAGGGTCCAGGTGTTCAGGTTATCCATCCCCTGGATGATGTAGTAATCAAATCATAGTATGCTGAGAACTTCTTCAGTTACATGGCCCTTGTTTGTAACCTACAGTGTATGATTGGAGGTCTACAGCCTGGTGTACTTGGTGTGCTACACCTCTAACCTCTCTGGGTTAGGGCAATGCAATTATTCCTTTGTATAAGTCAAATCCACATTGTTTTTACCCAGAATCTCGAGTCGTACCCCATAGCTTACAATACACATACACACAAGGACACATAAAAGAATAAAACGCAGAAGACAAGTAAAGCAAATGCTCTTCTCATCTTATCTCTCTTTCTTTCTTTTCTTTTTTTTTACATCCTGTACAATCTTCGTGCAGATAAGAGTTGCAGCATTACACACATGCGGGTATGTCTGTGGAAACGAGAGCGCTGCGTTCATCATTTCTTCCCAGCAGTTTCATACCACTTATCGGTGGGTTGCGTCCTCAGCGTCTAGTAACTAACTGTTGTTGAGGTTTGCCGTGCTGTCTGTGCTCCACCCTGGGGTTGGGGGGGGTTTCGACCCTGTTTTGTTCCTCCAAGTCAGATTAATGCATACGTGAGCCATATTCACGTACACTTGTTTGTACATGCGTGTGTGGCAGGGTCTCAGGCCTGCACTGAGTGTGCTCGGTGGGTTCGGAAGCAAGTTACCATAACCCTGCTATAAACTATTACAGCTAACGCCAGCGGGACTGCCGAATACCTCTGTAAGCTCCTCCTGCTTCTAGCCAGACGCCCTCAGGGCGCTGAGACTGGTGAGGCGATCCTGCCTGACAGGCAGCCTGAAGAACACGCTCTCCTCCTTCTGTGCTAGGGGAAAAACATGTACGCTTCTCGCCATTGGCCAGCAGCTGAGCAAGTCGCGCCTGGACATCTCTGCCAGTTTTCTGAAACCCAGTGTACCCATACTATACTGCTGTTATCCCATGTAAAATAAGAAGACTAACTTATCTGTAAATTATAATTTCTTTGCATGTCTCTGCTAATTTTGTGCAGGCTGCACAACCTGATTCAAATTCTGAGGACAACTGGGATGTGAAAAGTTTTATTTATTTATTTATTTATTTATTTGCTAACTTCCTCTCCACTTCGAAACTCCTCCCTTTTCTCTAAATGCTGGTCTTCCTTGCTGTCTGATTTGAAATACCATCTAATAGAAGTACTGTCGCACTACTGTTTGCAATATTGGCCAACTGCATCCTGTGAATAACTGCACTGGGTTTGCACAAACAGTAGAGCTTTTTCCTGCACTCTTGCATGGGTTCCCTCAGAGAGTGTGCTGTGTGGTCTTGGTGCTGAATCTAGCAGTGTATAAAACCATTAGTCTAACTTGACCTTTTCTTGCCTTTTTTTTGATGTCTTGGCCGACTCTGTTGGTAAGGGAATAGTTTTGTGAAAAATCTCATTCTGATTCTAAAAGCTCCCTTACCCTAAGTGTAAACTGTTAGCCAAAACACATTTGCCATTCAAATTTTCTTTATTTTTGCACTTTTATAAGGCTAACAAGCAGGAGAGAAGCCTTTACCCACCATTTACCATCATTTACCATTTTTATAGATAAAAGTATGTCATATATTTTGTGGAAACCACATAAACAAGCCTGTTTCATATATTTCAGGTTGGCACAGGTGTAAGCAGGTGTTTGGGGGATTTGCTTTGTAGTTTGTGCTTATTTGTGGGTGTAAACATCCCATGCTCTTTCTTGTAGCTCAAGGGCATAACAACATAAGCAAAAGTTGGACACACGTCTAATCAAGCATATTTGGAATAAAGGGGGGGAAAAGGTGTAAATTAGATTTCTACTGAAATGTTCCTTTATGCCACTGGAGCTGAAGGGAGTGTTGGTCTCCTTTGAGAATTATTTTAAGGTTCTCTTATTTAAAAAGAACCACACTTGGGTCCACAGACTTCATAAAAGCACACATAAATAGTTCTCTGCTTTTATCTGTTTTTTATGAATAACACTCTATCTGCCAGTAGTGGTGCTGATTTATGTGTTTTCTACTGGAAGTCTTTTGTTGCTGGTTGGATTTCTAAGGCTCTTTGGTCTCTTTAAAAAAAAAACAACAACAGTGCAGTAGCTTAATCTACGGAGCGCAGACTGCTCATGTCAGCTAAACCCAAACCAAATGTCTATTATTTATCTCCTCTGTTTTCCAACAGATGTTAGCAAGTCAACAGTATGTTAACAAAGTGCTATTTGATAGGTCGGTAGCTTGACTGCAATCGTCCATCCTGCCTTGCAATTTGCTGAGATTTGGAAGAAGGCTTTCAGACTAATATGGACAATAGATTGCTATAACATTTTTTTTTTTTTTATGGTTTGCGATGCTTTGTTATTCTGTTTATTCCTCTGCCTTGTAGTTGTGGGAGTTGAGAAACAGATGCTGTAAGCCTGCTTTCTTCAGACAGCTGTGGATCTTGTTGTTTTTGTTCTGTTGCTAATGCAGTAAACACTTTCCTGTGTTCATATGGTAAAGCGATAGTCTTTCCAGAAGGATGAGACCTTTGTGCTGTAGTTAAAGAACAACTGCTGCTGCATTGTAATCAAGGTGATGTTGGATGAGACAAGAACCCAGGTCAGTTCAGCTTAGTCACAGCAGTACCATTTTATTTGTGCATCCTAACATTTTTAATGAATGTGATGTATCGGCATGTAGTTCTTTCTAATGCGCCTGATTAATTTGAAGCATCAAGGGGAAGGGGGTGGGGTTGCTTCTCGCATCTTTTACAAATAGGTTCAGACTCCCCAGTGTCCTGCTAAAGGAAAGACCCAGTTTCTTTTGACAGTTGTTTTGTATTTGGAGGAAATATAGTTTCTGTTGTTTTGATATTGACCAGCTGTTCTCTGAATGGTGAGCTTGTGGAGGACTGCATGAAGGTTCACAGTTCAACACCATCCCTTCATTTAGCATTTAGACTCTTAGCACTAGCTATAATGTGACTAGCTTTTGCCTTGACTTCATGTCTTTTGTTCAATTGCTGGGCAGAAGAGAACAAATTTAATTGAATGGTTTGTCACGTTCTTATTCAACCCATAAGAGTAGCCCCCCCCCTTTTAACTAGCCCACTAGATTGTGTGTGTTTTGTTCGCTTCATATTTTATAGGAAAGGTATGTAAGGAAAACATGTAAACGGATCCCTAGCCCAACCCCATCCACCATCACCCTGCCTCACCAGCACAGTGTTGCACTGTGACCTCAGTATTGTGATGCGTATTGTTTTGTGCAGTAGCTGCCAATACCCAGTGTAAATAACTGCCACAAATTACACTGGAAAATTGTTACACCGTAAGTCATTTGCACAGTCTCAGCCTCTCATTTTCTAGCTATTAAACAGAGATCTTTTGAGCTGGATGCGTCTGGGAAGTCCCTGCGAGTTTAATGAACGCTGAGGGCAGGCTTTTGCTTCTTTCTCTGTGTCGCAGTGTTTCGCTGATCTGTGTAACTTTTTTTTTTTCCCCCTCCCCTTTTACCCCCGAGGCCCTCTCGGGAAGTGGTGACATCACTGATAAACAATGTCTGTCAGCCAGGCCAGGCCACCAGCCCTTCCTGACAGGGCTACAGGCCACCCCCAAAGCATGCTGGGAAGCGACAGAGCCTCATCCTTACGACTGGTGCTACGACTTTGCTGTTAGATGTGTCTTCAGGAGGACAGCAGAATATGTTCTGCGTTCGTTCTATGGACTGGAGAACGTACTAATAAATTTACATTGTGTGTGTCCATGTGCGCTCGCTGGGTTGAAATATGACTCATAATAGCCCTATACACAAAACAGTCTGCTTGACTCAGGAGAGTGGTATTCATGACTTTAAATGGTTCGTATTAAATTGTGTTGTGTTTGTTGATTAATATCACGGTATTGGCTTTTGCGATTCTGATATTGCAGTACGGATACTGTGGTTTAATGTATTGCCAGGGACACTGCAGTTTTATGTAGCAGTATTACTGTAATATATTACTGCTGGAGCCTTGCAGCCTGGCCCAGTGCAGGCCTTTCCCCTGACTGACTGAACCCCGCTGTTAATGGGGACCGTAGTCATGTGTTTCAGGGTAAGAGATGCGTTTTAATAATCTATAATGATCTTAATATATTTTCTCAAATGTAATGTTTTGTTTTTGTTGGTTTTTTAGAGCCTGTGTGTGTGTGTGTGTGTGTGTTTGTGACTACCTTCCCATTGCTGAAATGCATTAAAGAGAGACCCAAGGAAATTGACTGTTTGCTGGAACTGCAGATTCCAAGTACCGACAGGCTCTCTTTCTCAGTAGCACCACCCAGAAGAAGCACCTCACATTTGATACTTCCTTCTAAGGTTTCCAAGCATTTCAAGCGCTGTGCCGTCAACACGCCAGACGAACGGCCCAGACAAACGAGGCCTACACGCTACGTGGCTTGGTTTCGTCCATGCTGCAGCCCCATATGAAACTGTGCTAAAGCAGCATTGTCATTCTTTCACTATAGTAATTATTCAGCGAACCTGGTGCACTAGGACCCAGCAGAAGCATGTCTTGTGTATTATTCGACTCTTCTTGATGTCGCGTCACCTTTACACGACTCAGGGCGGTAAGGGAGAGCCCGTCATGGAGCAGCTCTCCATAATAACAGGTCCCGGTTATTGTGACACTTGAGCCCAGAGTAATCTTGCTGGGCAGGTCGGCCGTGGTCTTTGTCATGTGCTTTTGCAGACTTTCAACCATGTGGGACCTTTCTGCGCTCGCCACATGCACGTACACACACATGCGCGCGCACACGCTCGGAAAGTGTGGTGCACCTACGGCGGTTCTCCTGCACAAATGAGGCGGAGAGTAAGTGCGGCTTCGGCGCCGGCGCCGGCGCCGGCCTGGACCTGCCGGCCTGGACCTGCCAGCCTGGACCTGCCGGGCTGGACCTGCCGGGCTGGACCTGCCGGGGAGAGCACGCCACGCTTCCTTCAGTCAGCTGACAGCCACCTCAGTCGGTGCTTTGATGTTTGTTTGTTGTTTTTTTTTGTTTTGTTTCTGTTGCCTCAGATTGAGTGGGTGGGGATTGGGTCTGTTTTGTGCATCCTTATGCCTTGTGTGTGTGTGTGTGTGTGTGTGTGTGTGTGTGTGTGTGTGTGTGTGTGTGTGTGTGTGTGTGTGAGAGACAGACAGACACAGACTTCTAAGCCCTTCTATCGTTTGCAGGTGCATTAGTTTTTGTAGTGGGAGAAACTGAAGCCCCCCAATCAGACTGTTGCCACACTACCTGAACCTGTGTGTGTGTGCGTGCCCTTGTCCTCAGATCGCCCTGGTGTTCAAGACCATGCTCGAGTGGAGGTGTTGCAGGACCGTCTGTCTGAGGTGCTACAGGCCTACATCCGCGTGCATCGGCCCGGCAGCCGCCTGCTCTACGCCAGGATGATTCAGAAGCTGGCCGACCTGCGCAGCCTCAACGAGGAGCACTCCAAGCAGTACCGCTCTCTCTCCTTCCAGCCCGAGCACAGCATGCAGCTCACGCCTCTCGTGCTGGAGGTCTTCGGCGGCCAGGTCACCTAGCTGAGCCCAGGCGCACGTAGCGGGTCGGGGAAGGTCAAAGAGTGTGACCCCGACGAGTCATGGTGGTGAAGGAGCGAATGTAAGGCCGGTCAGCCTGAGACACGTGCAGATAAGCTCGGGAGGGATGTTTGTATGTGTGAGAGTGTTTGAGTGAAAGGTAAATATTGTGCTTCTATCATTCAGAGATACTTTGTTCTTTGAGTGGTAAAAGATATATGAGTATTTATCACAATTTAGAGACAATAATTAAGCACCATCACTCAGTGGTGCAGATTACCAGGTATTTAATTCCATGGTCACTAGCCAACAGTACTACACTGTGTGTACCTCGTGTGTGTGTGTGTGTGTGTGTGTGTGTGTGTGTGTGTGTGTGTGTGTGTGTGTGTGTGTGTGTGTGTGTGT
>JAOXYF010000003.1:2598778-2609963 GCA_028565775.1 Sternarchorhynchus goeldii | reverse complement strand
TGTGTGTGTGTGTGTGTGTGTGTGTGTGTGTGTGTGTGTGTGTGTGTGTGTGTGTGTGTGTGTGTGTGTGGGAGAGACAGAAAGAGAGAGAAAGAGACTGTGTGAGTCCTAGTCTGAAAAACAAGAAGAAGTGCAGGTGTAGGGTAAGTGAGCGTGTGAAAGATAAACCCCACAGTTGGGAGATCTTTTTGAGCAATGATCTCATGGTTTAACTGGTCAGGGACATAACATGACTTGCTAAGGTGTGGTCCACACATTTGTACACACAAACAAACAAAAAATGGTACGATTGAAGGATCTGCCAATTCAAAAGCAAAAAACAATCTTAAAATGTCCCCAAATTGTTTTGCCTTTGGGCAAAATGTAGTGACCTAATACGGTGGAGACGCTCAGTGTTTGGGACGTGCCTTGGCTTGTCAGGCAGAAGCCTGTGCTGGTAATGGACCACACCTCAGCAAGCTGCATGAGAAAAGAAATGAGACCATAAACACTGGTGAAGGCTCTGGATCACATAACTGGAAATAATAGGAACTTTTTTTGCTTCTTTATATAGAGAGATTGAGAGGGGGAGGGGGAGAGAAGTCAGACCTAAACAGGAAGTTGTTTCAGTCTGTGGTAATTAAGGCTAGGCTAGGCTAGGCTAGGCTAGTCTGGGAGTCCCAGTGGTGTTCCTTCAGTACCTCATGAACAGAAAAATTATATTTCATGCAAGGTCTAAAATATACATGCATTCATTTTATACCGGTATTTTGTAAATACCCTGTTATCAGTATTTACATGTTGGTATCAATGTCAAAGAGCTAAATTTTGTCCTTTGGCGTTGAGTAAGGAGTTTTAGTACTTTATCAGTCTGTAACTAAAAGCGCTTAGTGATCAACACTGCACCCTTCCTCTCTGAGCCCCCATCTCCTGTGATGTCAAGAGTTGGTACAGTTTGCCTGGGCTGTACACAAAGCACGCCTGATTTGTGGCCCACTACACTGAAAGGGTGAAAAGCAGCCAATCCAACCCTGACAAATCGCCATGATTTAGTTTGAATTCCTGGGGAATAATGAATAACACACCCGTATTCTCATGTTCCATTGCCGTGTCACTGTCTGTCCACATTTTCAGTCTGGTGGGATTTTATAAGTGTACATTTTCACTAGGAATTTGATGCCATTATTTTTAACTTGCATAGCATTTAACAGAATGTTTTTTTCCCCCCATCAGCTTGGCCTTAGTGTCATAAGCCTGGTAATATTTTGACATTTATATGCCAAACAGTATATGCACAGCAGATGTATTACCATTAGGCAGCCTGACATTTTGGCTTAGCAAGTCTTAGTAGCAATAGTTAGAGGTACAAACTCTGCACTTCCCCTAAACCTTCATGCATTTGTCTGCAAATATAATTTGCAGTGTGAAAAAACTTCAAAAGGTGGCTAAAGTTTGATAGCAGTACTTTAAAATGGCTGTTCTTAGTTTATTGTCTAAGATACTGTGGAGTAAATACATATCTTACTATTTGTATTAACTGACAATCTTGTTTTTAAAAGCTAAAAAAAGCTAAATTACATCGAAGCTTATATTATTAATTACATAAAACAACTGCAATTCTATTAATAACAGTAATGAACAGCGTATAAAGCATTTAATCCAAGAGTTCTGCATGAATAACAAATATTCATTTAAATATGTCCACTGGTGAAAGGTCCATTTGGATAGTTGATTTGATAGACTATTGGTCAGACAGTAGACAGTCAAGGGTGTTTATAGCCATTGTATAAGAATAATGGCAGTTGTATTCTAGAATTGTATTCTAGAAGAAGAATACTTCTTTTTCTTGATTTCCCAGTAGTACTATTGTCTAGTTATTTAGCACCGCTGAGGTAATCATGTCACACTTTATTTGTGAATTAAATGTAAATACGGATAACTTTTATTTGTCACTAAATTGTAAATACGAATGACTTATTTTGCTGCGCCGTGTTGTGTTGTTCCTCAGAGAGTCAAACATTTTAGCTCGTATTTTAAGTGCTAACTTGACAGCGTTGAATAGCTCCATAATGCACAGTTGAGTTTTACTGTAGTCATGTGTGTATTTTTAGATTTTGTTATTGTTGGGTCATGTTAGCCAAAACCAATTGGATTCCACTCTGGTCAATTTTGGATTGGAGCCGATGTGAATTCAGACATATTAATGTGCCTGGATTTGAGAAGAGTTTTCGCAGAAGCCAAACTCCATTCAGCATGCCCAGATCAGAGCTGTTATTCATCTGTGGAACGGTAGACAAGTATGCATTAATAGAGCCGGCTGGTGTTTACGTCAGTTTAATAAGTACCCGACACTTACCTAAGGAGACAGCTTTAGGTTAATAGCAGACACAAAGCTATGCTCCACTGCTCAGTGGTGGGCAAACGGCTATCCGAGCAAACCGTCGAGGAAGGAGGAGGAAATGGCTTTTGGAGGCACCAGGCTAGGCTTTCCGGAGCCCGCAGCTGCCCACGTGACCATGGGCCCCCGACCTCCTCCAGCTGCATCGCCATGGAAATTGCCATTAACAGCGAGGCAGCTCTCCCGTCCGTCGCCGCAGCAGTGGTCAGCAAGTGGATTTGAGGCTTTCCTTGGAGCTGACGTCAGTGCTGGCCTGGCCGCCGCACCAACTGGCACGGAGCCCTGCTCTTACCGTCTCCACGAGAAGGGTGGAAAGTGCGGATAAAAGCTGTCCCTCAGCCCTGACCTGAGGTTCTTCTCCAGACAGCTCCGGTGGCAGCTCTGCTGACCTAGCAGGTCTTTGATCAGTAAGAAGGGGGTAACTTGTCCTCAAAACCACTGATATTCAGTGATGTCACAACTTGAGAGAGCATAGTATTTAAACCGTGCACTTTTTTTTTTTCACCATGGTTCATCATCTGTGTCTGAGACGTTTCTCAGGTCTTGAAAAGTATGCTGTTTTCGGAGACCCTGGATTCTCTGAAATGAATCAAAGCATCTTCCTCCTTATAATGCTCCAGTGACTCACTGTGTCTAGCATTTTAAAGTCTTTAAACCTGCAGGAATATGGAGAATGTGGAAAAATTTATTTGAAAAGGGGGATCAACTTGCTGCCTTTTACATAGGAACCACCAGGGCGAGGAGCCTGTAGGTTGCAGGATTGGCAGGGGTCAGTTATGTGTCTGTGTGAGACCAAAGCCAGTCTAAACATGGGAAAGACATGTTATGACTTCTGGATTCCAATGTTTAGCCAAGATTGATTTCTCTGATTCACTAAGTGCACTATGCAAGTGTAAGTACTTCTGATTTACTGGAGTGTCTTGCTCACTAATCTGTTGAGAAGATGAACTGAAGTTAGACATAATAAAATGAGTGAACAATAGTGAACAATGATGCTGTATTCTGGCCCTTGTGAGCACAGCAGTGATTTAGCACAGTTTCAATCTGCAGTTAATCACAAGTAGCTCGACTGGTTGCATCTGTATGTAAAAGATGATGGTGGTAAATCCCAGCTGGTTACATCTCTGGTAATTTTGGATATTTGCAAAAATAAATGTGTGCAAAATTCTACTTTGTTTTGCTTATGCATAATTAGTGATTCTTTCGTTAAGAAGCTTTGCTTAGTGCATTCATTATACTTCACTCTCTGGACTGTTATTTGTGATTTGTTCATATAAACTCATTATATGATTATAATACTAATTATATATTCTTTTGTTCATTAAGTCTTGGTGATCGACACCTGCCACTCTTAGCACCTGTGACGTGCGTAAAAACGTTCTTTCTCGTATTTTAGCGTGGTCACCAGTATAAACGTGCAGGTAGCAGCGTGAACACATTTGGAACAGGTTTGCGCGGTTTGTCCAGAGTCACTTGCTTCAAGCGACTTCTTTGACCAGCTTTCCCAAGCTGAGTGGCTTTGTGGCCTGGGAGATTCTCCAGCAGTCCCACTGGGAGCTGCCGTCCGAGCATGTGTGTCGGCCAGGGAGGTGCACCTGGACCCGCAGAGCTTTTCTCCTGCATCCCACACGGCTCCTCTCCTGCCTCCTCTGCCGTTTCCTAACCCTCCCTCATCTTTCTCTCTCCGTACTTTTCCCCCTCCGCATCTCTCCAGCTCAGTGGAGCGAGTCTCAACAGGAGCCGCGCCCCTGATGGCTATCGCCTGCTCGCTAGGCACAGCTGGCTACATCTCCCCTTTCCTAGAGCCAGATACGGCGGGATTGGCCGGCCCCGCCTCCTGCCGCAACGGGCCGCTACCGGGCGGACGCCCCCCTGTTTACTGCGCGAGCTGGAGTGTGACGGGACGCGCGGGTGCATGCTTGATATTTCCTTTCGACTCGATAAGGCTTTTCACGGAAACGGTCAGACAAACGATGCCGTATTGTGGGAGCACCTTGGATGTGGAACAGGCTTGGAGTCGGTGACCTGACATATTGGAAAATGTACGTGAACTGTGGGTGGCGTTTGAGTCTGCCGTCGTTAAGTAATAAATCTCCATGTAATGTGTTATGTGCTCTTAAATGCAGTACACTGTAACCCTGGGCCATAGAGAACATCGGTGACACACACTGTGGTGGAGATTAAAGTGTAATGTACTGTTGAGGTTTAAATGTCAGAGTTCCTAAAGCAGGCTTGTTAAGCCGTTCATGTGAGAGTGGTGGGCTGCTCTGGGTTCGCTTTAACTATCAAACCGAACGTTTCATAATCTAATATCAGCATGCGACATGTGTAACCCGCAGGTGGTTCCTATGCAAATGCCATGATCTCTCATTAACTTGTGGTTGGTGATCAGGCGAGGCATAACTGTAATGCACTGTAATTACCACTGTAATTATAAATCGTTGGCCTGAGGCAGAGTGCGGAGGGAAAAACGCCTCAGATTCTGTTTTGACATGATGCGAGGGCACTTTTATATGACTGCACCAAGAAACAGTTATGAACACTTCAAACTGTCACCAGTACTGGTGAGACACTCTGTTTTCCCCTACAACGTGCTATATGCGCTCTGCTCTGTTGTTTTGGTAATTATTAATTAGGTGTTCAAAGATGAACCGATGGAGGAGATTAAAGATGATTCAGAACAGCCTGGTCTGCCAGCATGGACCTGAAGTCATGCACGGCCTCGTCAGCTCTACACATTTCATCAAATTCGCACCACACGACGGCAGCTCACCGCCAGCGATCCACGCCGTCTCTGAGGCAAACCACATGGAGATTGAATATCGTGTTCCAGGCACACAGCTACCCCACCCCCTAAAACCCCCCACAACTACCCCCTGGGGACTGACAGCATGGGCTTCTTGTTCCTGCACCTGCACAGTCCAATGGCTCACAGGGACCAGCCACAAAGGCACCTGCCAAGCCCAGGCGCGCGCGCACACACACACACACACACTGCAGGTCGCTCAGCAGTGACCTGATAGCCGAGATGCGTGCTGAGAGCACTCTGACCACTACGCGTGTCTCCCTTTCAGGGAACAGCTTTTGGTTTTCGGTGTCGGCTAAGCTCGGACGAGCTTCCAGACGAATCTGTTTTGCTCGTGCTGTTCAAAGTGGAAAGAACATAATGTCGTATTAAAAAAAAAATAAATAAATAATAATCCCAAGATAAAGCCAATTGTCTATCATCACATCTGTAGCAGTTCTCTCTGCTAATGTGTTCCTTTCAGGTCCCATTAGGACCATATCTCTGCTCCTGGAGAGGTATGCTAAGCCAGATGGGTTCATCTGCTTGGGTTAGGGTTAGGGTTAGCCGTGAGCGGCAGGGCTCTCGGTGCTGGTTGCGGAAACGCCTGCACTTGGGCCATCCCTCAGGAATCGTCTGGTATTTTTGGCATCTTAGACATGAGAGCATTGTTATGCTGTTTTTCTTTCTTCCTTTCTTCCTCTCTCCCTTGTGTAATCCCATCGCTAAATACAAAGCAAGCCCTGGCCACTCCCTGAGTTAACCCTGCTAAATGTGTTTATTTGTTGTTGTTGTTGACGCCCTCCGTGTTCCCTGCTGTGGTTTGCATGGCTTTTTAACTGGGCTGACTGGGGAGAATGGAAGAGCCTTCAGGACGCATGCATGCTGTTGTGCACTTCACCAAGGACTGGTCCACTCGCTGCAGATTAGCTGCTTCAAGAGCCCCTCTGTCTGATAAGAGCCTTTGATGTATACCAAGGATATGTAGGAATCTGACCATATATAGTGATGTTTGCTGTGTAGTTTTGTTACGTTTCACCACACGCGTCCTTTGGCGTAACGTGTAGTTGCCATGAGACAGACATTAAAACATGATGTTGTTTAGGCCTGTGCCTTGATTCAGTGGTTCAGAGGCCTGGCTCCAGATGTGCTGATTTGTGGCATCCGTTCCTTTCCACGGTTGCCCACCATACGGGTTTGGGCCAGGAATTGCAGGGGGGGGGGGAAGCACTGCACTCGTTCTCTCGCTTTACGACTTTTGTGCCGCTCCTTTGGTGAAAAGGATTAGGTCCTCGCCACGTTCACCAGAACGAAACCGCTAGCCGCCGCCCAAGCGGCCGTCTCGGGCAAGGACCCTGGCGCTAGGATACGGCCTTCACCCTCTCTCCTGTCTAGCTGCTGGAGCTCTGAGCTGCTGCCCATGTGCTCTTTGTGGCCACTTTATTCAAGCTTCATTGCTCTTTATGAGCTTGAAGCAATTGGTTTCAGTAACCAGTAGTAAAGGTTTGGTCTTTGGCCCTACAGTAACCAGTAGTAAACGTTTTCCTTGCATGAACACCAAATAGATGGACTTGGTTCAGCAAGGCATTTGGTTGGGTGGAGAAAAATGTATCTTTCAGAATTCAAACATGGCAGAAATATTATTTCCATATGGAGAGAATGGCACACTGACCTGCCAAAAGGGACACTTTTACAGGCCCAAAGAGCAAGTGCATATTAGAGTGCTCTCTCTCTCTCTCTCTCACAGCTGGACAGCTGCCCTGAATTTCATCATCACATCAGTCCATTCTACACAACCAATGAGCAGTTTAAACACCTGCAGCAGCTTTGACATTTTGCTTTAAGACTTGGGGGTTGGATAGGGTGTGGGCTCAGGGGCTTCAAAGTTTTCCTGTCTTTCGTCTATTAAGAAGTCCCTGTCCTCTGAGTTTTTTTGCCGACAGTCCAGTAAGCTCTTTTTCAGATATAGGAATTATTTATGCTGGGTACACATACCCAGCACTATTTGAAATGCCTGATTTTGTTCTCACCACTATTGTCTAAAGAAAAAGACAATAAGAGTTTGTCACCGAAGCCTGTCCAAATTCAGAGCAGCACTAGGACCGTGCAGAGAAGTGAACGTGGGGCGCACCAGCAGCCCTGTGTTCTGATTGGCTCTTGAAAATGTCTGCTTGGTTCCATGGAAAAGGAGTGTTTATTTTACAAAGAGCGGTACTGGTAACATGTTGCTGCCCATTCTTTCAAAGAATGAGTCGATGGAAAGAAGAACATAAAACCGATTGCAACTTGCATTGATAATTCCATTGCGCCAAGAATATATCTATAGAATTGAACATTGGTGGTCCCCAAGGAAACTCAGCTGGGTTAAAACCTTTAGACAGAGGTTGCATAAACAGTACAGTTTGCCCGTTCTTGTATGCACCCAGCACTACCTCAGCAACTCCTGACTGGGTATGGAAAAAGCAAACAAAAACTTTAACGCAATTGACCTTGTAAATACGGACTCATTATCCACTGGAGTGTTTACATGGTTTTGTGTGCTGTGTGCTTTGAAAGTCCAGTTTTAGTGCCAGGCCTGGAAAGTAACAGCACCTTGTCCGCATTTCCATACTCGGACATTTTGAACCGCTCGTTCTAGTGTCTTATTGAAGCTCTTAACAATGGCTCTTCCTGCTGCCATTAGCGTCTGGCTTCCTTCTATGCTGAGCAGCTATAAGTGATTAGGTGTTTTCTAGCTGCAAGCTAGCGTTCTTCCAGTTAGCCTGAACCCTGGTGTTCCTCATTGCAAAACCTCCGTGTGGCATAACGATCCAAGTTTAGGGCAGCCCGGTAACCTGGGCGACGAGGCTGTGGGTTGAACTGGTCAGTCGTGAGCAAGGAGGGACGAAACGGAAGGTGTACATACCATTATGCACAGTGCGTGTGATTAGTATAAAAATGTGTTATTTTGCTCTATCTACTCGGCATGGCCATGGGTGTTGGCCGTACTGGCGTTTCTGAGCAAACTGTTCCTTTAAGAGTGCTGGTGTTGTCTGGTCATGCCTGTGTTAGCCTGGAGGCCTTGCTGCTCAACCGGCAGCGGCCGCTTCCTCTGGCTGCACACTTGAGCTTGTTTTCTTCTAGACCGGGAACCTTTTGACCTCTGACCCAGCAGATGACCTTTCAGGACTCAAAAATGCTTGACACGCCAGTGTTGTGGTGCGGTGTTTTGTGTTGGGCTAAGACACCATTCTCTGTGATTGAGTACTTTCAGTTACACTCTCTGCAAGAACACCCACGTTTTCATTAAAATGTACTGAATGCTATGACACTTGAATTTTAAAATATAATTCCACAGATGGAATTCTTCTAAACTTTTTTATATATATTTTTTTTTATATATTTTTTGTGGACAAATAAACAGTTGTTCAGGTTGTTTAAAAGAAAAGTAAAATTCTGAAGAAACTTGCTGAAGCAAACCTGTTTATCTCCGCTGGGAACCAGAGGAACATTAATGCATTCCAGAAAGCTCTTCTGCAAAATTCTCAACGCATTTCCTGATACCTAAAGACAGTTTGATGAATGTTTTGGCATTAAGGTGTTTGTCTACAAATGTACAGGTTTATGTTGTCATGGCATGACAACCTATCAACAGGCGAATTATGCTGAAAATTTGAAAACTTTTTTCTCCACCCAACCAAAACTGGGTTTTACTTTTTAACACGCAGCCTCACTCTGAAGCAGAGTTTCAAGACGTTCGGCTTTTCTCCGCGGAGTCGAGTAGACGCTTGGTGACAAGCCTCTTAATGAATGGTTGTGTGGTTCAAGTACAGGGAAACAGCACAAGCATGTAACCTAGCAAACACTTAGCAGATGGTGGTACATTGAACTGTGCTTCATATGGTGTGCTGCATGTATCATAGGGAAGGCAATATGGCAGTGTATTTATAGATTGTATGTTCTAGAGGTCTGTAAATGTCACAAAGGCTACAGTTCTGTGAAATGTCCCATAGTGTCCAAAACTCTCACGGCTCAGAAAGATCTCATTGCATCAGAGATCCTGGGCAAATTATCCAGGGTAGCTGAAATTGCTGATGATTTTCCTACTTCCATCACTGTCTCACTCTGTCTCTTGTCTGCTTCTCTCTCTCTGACCAGGTTTCCATTCAAACATTTCACAAATATTGTGTATTTACAGAAATTCGTTAAGTTGTTTTTCCATCCTCTGCAGCTATGCAAAGCCACATTAGCTCATATACCAACATTTCGCAGAGCCATTTTTTCAACCATCTTCAGATCAGACATTTCAGAATGTCCAAAGCAACATTCTGTGTACCATGACTGGACCGTCTGTATAGTCAGCCATTTCCAGTCCGTGCCCACCCAATAATGGAATCATCATTGTATTGGCTACTTGTGTGGATTGTCACATGAGTTGTGTATATGCTGTGAGCCAAGCAATAAGAATAGCCTAAAGCTAATGACACTGTATGCCCTGGAAGCACTGAAAATAGCACAACTTGGTCTGATCAGGCAGAACTGAATCATGTGAACTGCAACTCAATATGTCATTGTTTACTGGACAAATTATTTTACATAATCTTTTTCCACATTTCAGCTATTCCACAGTGTCCTTGCATAAACACACTTTTTTTGTGTGATATTTGTTTTTGTTCAAATTTCAGGCTTTTCCATTCTGTTTTTTCAGAATTTGTAAAAGATGGATGGAAAACCTTATTCTGTCTCAGCTCTCATCTGAGCAGCGGTGAAGGGTGGAGAGGTGCGATTCAGGTTCATTTCCTTCAGCATGTGGCTGTGGTGGTACTGAGTCAGCACTGTTCTGTGGTTGGGGGTGACACGGCCTGCGGTTTATCTGGGGTTCATCACTGGCTCCGGGGCCCGGCAGTAGAGGCAGGCCTCGCCTCTCCCCTGTAGGTCTGTCTTTACCCCGAACGAGGCACCTGATCAGCTTGTTTGAGTAATTTTTCACATGATGTGTAAACCAATACTTCAGCATTCAAATAATATTCTAATGGTTAAAGCTCACGGCATGCAGCCTCTGGGGGAGTTTTAATTGAAAACTTTGCGTGAAAATTACAGATCCTCTAAGAAGGCTGCAGTAGCTGATGTAGCGATAGCCACAAAGGCTCTGTGTACCTCCTGCACTGTTTGGCTTGTGGCCCATTGCTAAAGGCATGACTGTCAAGATCACTGACTCCATGTCATGAGATTTGATTTGCTGATGCGCTTTCCAGTTTTTTCTTTTTTTGGGGGGGGGGGTGAGGCTTTTCCCTAATGGGAATCTTCTAAGCTTGCAGCTTGCACCATAATAAATCTCTATAGGAGTATCTTCTATAGCTAGGGTTTTTTTAAATGGTGTGTGCATCTGCGTGTATGTATCTGAGTGTGTGTTTGTGTGTGTATCCGAATGTGTGTCTGTGTGTATGTATCTGATTGTGTATCTGAGTGCTTGTGTGTGTGTGTGTGTGTGTGTGTGTGTGTGTGTGTGTGTGTGTGTGTATCTGCGAATGCAGACACTCAGCCTCCACTTCCCTTCTCTCTCTGCAGTAATAAAACGTGAGCGGACAGCATAGCGTGAAGAAATGTACGTCCCTGAAACTCGGAGCGGGGAGGGTGGTGTCCAGGGGGGTGGAGTCTGCTCTCCCTCATCAGACTTATTGGGGTGGAAAGAGTGATGGTCTCTCCTCCCTCCGGGGCCTCAAACCCAGAAGAGCTAAGGGAGAGGGAGGCGGGGAGCGGGAGAAGGAGAACGGAATAGAGGGGCGAGAAAAGAAAGACGATGTGACTTCTGTGTAATGTATGAGACAAGCTCCTCTAAAGCTATCGGTTGGCCTCCTCTCGCCGTTATTGCAGACTTTTAAGCACTGAGCTGCATAAACACTGGGCTGTATTAAGGTCTGCTGTGGCCATTTGGATGGAGCGAACATTAGGATGAAAACGGGCATCTGGGAATCACAAGGCCCTGACTTGAAAGCTAATTTACTATCTAAAGGTTGGAATTGGAGTAAAAATATAGTCTCGGG
>JAOXYF010000003.1:2586885-2598195 GCA_028565775.1 Sternarchorhynchus goeldii | reverse complement strand
TCTTTTCATTTTTATCATTTCTTTATCTGTGCTTAAGCACTTCAGAACCCCCCAGGAAGCCTGCTTTAAAGGTGATATTTGCATCTGGGTGCAGCCCAGTCTAATACTAACAAGCTTAAGAGCTTAGAAAAGACAAGGGCACACAAATCGTTTCAATTAGCACCAAAATCCCTGATCTTTGTAATCTAGCCACCATCCACGCTGAACCGAGGCCCAAGTAAGATTGTGGAGTGCTGTTTTGCAGCATAGCTTTCGTGGTTTCCCTCGTTTACGTTGTCAGTGTATTACAAATCTCTAGGCATTTTTTTGCAGGCATCCAGGGCTTCTCGTTCTCTGGTCAGTTATCTCCGTTCCTGCTTGAAGGCTTCTTCTGGGTTGCACACATGAGCGCTGTTCCAGGATCAGTGAGGAGGGTACGAGAACAAAACGGAGCTGTTTCAGTGTTTTTGCTCAGTTTGCAAGACGGGCTATAATAAAGACTATAATGAAGTTGAGCAACTTCTCTCTAATCCTTATAGCCTTTGGGTTGTCTGCAGGAAGTTCATCACGTTTTTGGAAAGCACCAGGGAGTGTCTGTTGCTTAGTGGTGTTTAAGAGGGTGGCAGCTAGGACTCATAGTCCTTCTTCACGTGAAACAGGTGCTTGATTACATTTGATTAAATTAAGGTTGTTTTGTAACATGAAACCTTACTTCCATCCCTTGACATGCTGGATTTACACACATTGCAAGTAGCTGTCTTGCTTTTCTGTGTTACCAGACAAAAATAGTTACAAACAGACAACATTTTAGGAAAATCAACAGCTAACATTATTTTTTTCCCTTCAGTTATTTTTCCTAAGTGGATCAGCCCTGTCTTCCATTACCGCTGAGTGAATGATGCCCATATTAGACCTGATACCGATGCAGGTCCGGACCGGACCGGACCGGACCGGACCCATCTTGTTATCAATGAAATATTTTTTTTATATATATATTTTTCAGTTTTCAGTGTAAGCCTCCGAAGTGGCGAATGTTTCATGTTGACCTCTGTTCTCTGTCACTGATTGGCTGAGAGGAAGCTCCGTCCTCTTGCTTTCCCAGATTGTTTATTTCCTGGGTATAGATGAAGCAGCAGATAGGATTCAGGTTAGTCTGACGGGGGGGATATTGACTCTTTTTGAACATTGTTTAGCTACTCAAAACTCTTCTCTTGTGGCGTTTGACATACAAACAGATCACTCATACCAGTAATTCAAAGTAAGGTCAACTATGAAAATCAGCGGTGAAGTGAACTGTAGTTTTTTTGTTGTTGATTATTTTTAAGGCTGTGATGGGATGTTTTTTAAATTATTATTATTTTTTAACTGTAGATGTGCAGCACTGACCTAAGGAACAATTTAGAGGCTGATTACACTAGAGGGTGGTTTGGTGCCCTAAAACAGTGGAAGAACAGTGTGTGGACTGATGAAAGCTGCTGTCCTGCACCGTACCCTCATAGAGAAGGGTGCATTCGCCTTCTACACTCTGCTTTAAATATAGGTGAAGGGTGAGAAAGTGTTTATATACATACAGTCATGCACCCTCATGCAAACGCTTGCACCCACAGCGCAGGTGTTTCGAATGAAATTGTCAGTAGTGTCCTGTGCAGATAGACCTCCTTTGTCTTGGAAGGGCTGCATTTAAAGTCAGTTTACCTTCGTTTACCTACCTCTCCTTTCCTCCCCCCTCCTCCCCCCTCCTCTCCCCTTCTCTCCTCTCCTCTCTTCTCCCTTCTCCCCTCCTCTCCCAGTCGCCTTTGCTCTATAATCCTCTCTGCATAAGAATATAAGCTCTTCCTGTTTCCATAGTGCCCTCAAGGTGATTACCCACTTTTTCCCCCTCTGACAAATACAAAGGCACTGGAGTGGATCTCTGCTCAGCAATTCCCTCCTCCCTCCCTCTTTGTCACACGCCTTTAAAAACTCACTCCAAAATAACAGATCGATAAGGAGTTTTTACAACCTTCTGGCTTGCACTTCTCAGGGGACATCTTTTGTCGATTAACAGTTTCTCCGCATGTTTTTCCTCGATCATCTCTGCTTGACTTTTGGGAAGAATTGGCTTCAACCACGAATGTTTTGCTTCTGCCTCTTGTCCTCTGAAAGCAAAAAAAAAAAAAATCACGGAGAGAAGTGGAGCAAGGGAGAAAGAGACACAGAGAGGGGGAAAAGAGAGAGCCTGAGAATTTTATTTTGGCCAAATCCTGCCCCCTGCTTTCTCCGTAGCACATCCAAACCCACGCCCCCCCCCCCCCCCATTCACACATTCAGGAAGCCAGCGTCTCTGCCAGAAGCCTTCTCTGTTTCCGGGAATCGGGCCCGCAGACCCGCTGCGGAGTGGGCCGGCTCTGACGTGAGAGCCATTGTTTCCCCGCGCGGGCCTTCATTGTGCAGGGGAAGGAACAGCAACAATAACAAAAGCCACCCACGGAAGGAGCGGCGGGGAGGTGGAGCGAGGGGTGGAGTGGGGTGGGGTGGGGGGAATGGACAGACAAGAAGTCTGAGCTATTTCTGTAGAGAGGGCTCCTCCAGTTTTCCCCAAGTGCACACAGGATCTGTAGCTAAGGACCAACATTCCTGCTCTCTGTTGATTAGATAACTAGCTTCTCTGGCCAGTCGATATATCGTGTGTTAATTGGTATTGCGATACTGATGTCAGTGGTATCATATTGACAGCAGATGAAGTACAGTACATCCCACTTAGGACTGTGCTTCTTGTATCAGAGTGAGGCATTCTTCGCTGTCTTGGTCCTGCTCTGTGGGTAGGGTTATGTAGGGTTATGTAGGGTTATATAGTATGCCCTAATGCATGAGCATGATGACATTTTTTTTCTTACCTTTTTTTTGTAATCATTGATAAAATCTCTGGCATCAACAGTGACATGGGATGATTACATAACAACTGGTGCTTGCACTACAAACGTGTAGCAGTATAAATATGTCCTGAAATAAGCCCTGTTCCCTGCAGCACACAGGCCTGATGGTGCCTCCCTGAGGCTACCTGAGCAGATGGCCGTCGTCATCTGCTGTGTACGGATACGGCCCAAAGTTCTGGCTGCGTGGAGAGTTAGCGATACGAGTAGCGCACGTACAGACGAGCGAGGTGCTGCTTTGCTTTGGCCTTCACGAATGCGACATTGTTTATTTCTTGTCATACTTGCCGTTCAAGCCACTTGAGTGTTTTTGTGACAATTAAACCTTTTCCTAGGTCTTAAGGCAAGGCTTTGCAGACCTCAGACATGTTCACACAATGTTTCATAATCCCATGTTCTGACAACAGCCAGAGCGAGATTAGAAGGTAGGTGATTAAAAGCCAAGATCGTCAGAAATCACGCAGCGATATGGTGCACACTCAGCCAAACTGATCTCAGGTCATCTTAAGGAACTTGTTCACACAGTTCGGTGGTATTAAACACAGCAGTTCATGGTGGCATGGGCATAAGGAAGCAGGTGAAAGGCATCGGAGAGGACGAGGGGAAATCACCTCCGCCACACCTTAGCTGCCACCCCCACGTCCCTTCTCGGACAGCGATGTAACGTCCCATGGTATGTGACTCAGTCTGTTTCTCCACACTAAAACAAACATTCCTCCTGTCTTGCAGGTTTCCCAAAAAACCACCAAGGTGAGTGCCGTCCGGATTCCTCCCAGCGTTCCTCCTGCCTCTCGCATCACGAGTAGCACACGGGCACGCCCGCCGAGATCCGCTCCGTAGACGGAGCGGTGATAAGAGCAGGTTGAGTCACAACACACTGCTAGACACAACACCGATGCTGGAGATACGGCAAACGCAGCTGTTCAGGATTACAACATGACGTGCTAATCCTGCAGCCCTTCATGTGTGCTTCGACACTTGGAAACTGCACTCTGACTTCCCAAGACCAAGAGCAATACAGTGCTCAAGTGAAACTAATGATCTGAAATTGTTTCTCCATTGGAGAATGTTCCCCGGGAATGCCGTAACTGAGATTAAACGTTTGTGTTAATATGTGTATGGCTGTATGTGTGTGTGTGTGTGTGCGCGTGTGTGTGTGCGCACGCGCGCGTGGTGTTTCATGTGTGGTGTTTTGACGTGTGTTTGTGTAGGACCGGAGGTATTAACAAGGACCACCCCCCAGACAAGAAACCGAAGAGCGACAAGGTGTCGGCCACCCCCTCACACGAGTTTGACCCCACAGGTAAGAGCCTGGGCTTGTGTCCAGCCCACGCCCTGCTGGAGGGCTCCCACCAGACGACTCTTGCGTAACACGTCCACACACTCCCCTTTATTCCTCGGCCAAGAGGACAAAGAGACCGGAGAGGTTTCCAGTGCTGACCTCCTCATTCTCTGTCATCTTTCACCTCCCTCTCTGCGCTCTTTCCTTTGCGACAGGGCCGTTTGTTACTGAAATGATTTCGGTCATTACGTCTCAGACCTTTTCGATGTTGGTTGGGATTTCGCTGGTAGTTTTAGTGCTGCACTGCTGCAGCAGAGTAAATCTGCAGAATTTTGCGGTCCGTTGAGAACATATGGAGTTTCTTTAGCTTTGGTTGAGAGTTGTTAGCAAAGTGATAGGAAAAGTAAGGAAAGCCTTAAAAATTAGAAGCTGATTAAAGCACCATATTCTATAGTCTAAAACCAGTTTGTTTTGAACTACAACATTTGATCTTGCTGCTCAGTTGCTATGCAATCTAACACTAGATTATAGTTCAAATGTAATTTAGATTACTAAAAATGATTGAGGACTGAATGTTGATACCCACAGCCTCTTTTAGCATGCAGTTTATTGGCAACCAACTTTATTGATGCTGTTTAAGCATGAAGATGGATTTCCAGGAATCTGGTTATGGGATTACATGAAAACCCATCTGTGTTTTCACGGGATTATAATCTCTCCTGCATAACTGTGTAGTAGTTACTGAATGTCTCACTGGCACTCAGCCACTGAATATTACAACATAGTGTCATCACTGTTGTGAAGAGAAACGTTTTTGTTGTACATTAAACCATGGGAAGAGTTGACGGTAGATCTTATACATAATGGAGACCAACATGCCATTGCTGAAGATCCCTGTGAGAACTGGGTATAAATATATGAAGTATTACTTGGAATTTGTTTGTTCAATTTTTTGCTTTTATTCTTGGTTTTATAGATCATAATTTTAACCAGCATTGTTCCTCATCCCCAAAGACTCACAAAAATCCACTTTTTCCACTGCAAAACTCCACTAGTTTCATTTGCCTTAAAATCACCCAAAAATCATAAATTCTAAGATCGACCATTTTCTCTTTAGTTTTTCCATTCGTTCTGTTCATGTTTTTATTTTCTCCACCTGTGTGTGTGTGTGTGTTTCACGCGTGACCTGCTGCCAGAACTCCCTGTGCAGAGTGTATTGGCAGAGAGAAGGCCCGAGTCGTGTGGTAAGAGTTCTGCTGCTGCCTTTGGGGGTGTCCGCACACGTGTGTGTGTGTGTGTGTGTGTGTGTGTGTGTGTGTGTGTGTGTGTGTGTGATCGCATATGTGCGTGCGTGTGTGTTTGCTGTGGTGTTTCCTCTTCATTTTCTACCCCTTTGCCTGCCAGCCTTCCCACACTCGCCTCCCTCTGCCCCAGTGGTGGTTGGTTCTTTCCCTTTATAGATGTTTCCTGTAAAGAGACCCCCCCCTTCCCCAATAACACCCCAGCGGAACAACTGAAAGCTAATGTGATGGGCCTTTGCAGAATGCTAACTGATCTCCCTTGTTATCAAGGTTAGCATTTTGGGGGAAACTGTGGCAGTTTCCTTGACTGGTATGCTGAGAGCCAAGGCCTGATTCTAGATCAGCGTTTCTACATCATTTATAATGTCTCACAGCACACCTTATTAACCCCTGCTGCCACTTCCTCTCTCAAGCCCCGCCTCATTCACGGTTCTGCATTCGAAACTCACTCGGGTGTTCGCAATCATTACAGATTAGAAGAAAACCGGACTAACACATCTTCAATGATTTGATTGCCGTGATGAGCATCGAGCAGTTGAACGAATGTCACGCGGCCGAATGCCGTCTCTGTGAGTGGTGTAGAAATGTTACACGGATCACCTCACTAGGTACAGCTCTTCCATAACTGGACTAGTAGACTGCTGTTTACTTTTCACCGTTGATGGCAGCTTTCTGAACCTACTGTACCGGAGTCCTGTACACTCTGTGTGTTGTGACCACTGTTACTGGCCTGGTTTTGCCTGGGTCTGACAGGATTTTTATTATGATATATTTATGACTGTAGTGTGAACACAGATGCTTATATGTGCAACCAGTTACGAACACTACCAAAATCAGATATATGCATATAAATATGCACAAACAATCCACACGTTTCCTACCTTTTTTATTCATGACAGATGCCCTCTAGAAGCATACAGTTTTGCAGTGAAAAAGTTACCATCGTTCACTTTGAGCACCAAATCGGACCAGTCGGATTTTGTGTTGCCATAACTCTAGAATAGCTGAACCTAAAAGCTTGATCAACTCCACACTCCTTAGGCTTTGCACTAAAGCTTCCATGGTCACCATGTAGTCAGAGAGCAAAAAGCGTCCTGTACCAACACGGCCTGTGTGGTTATGCCGTGGGTGGTGGAGCAGTCGGCTGGCTGCTGCTTTAGTGGTGCACGGACGCCACAGCTTCTTACAAACTCTTTGGTTCTTATGGAGGCGCAGTGCATATGTGACTATGGGGTTTTCTTACTTTCATGTAGATTTTGTGTGTGGGATTGGGTGCATGTAGACCCAGGGTGCTCTGTAATGGGGAGTTTGTAGGCTGGTGTGTGTGTGTGTGTGTGTGTGTGTGTGTGTGTGAGGGAGAGAGAGAGACTGTTGTGTTTGTGTGTGTGTGTGTGTGTGTGTGTGTGTGTGTGTGAGAGAGAGAGACTGCGAGCAGGCGTACGAGCGTGTGTGTAGGCCCAGGGTGTGCTCTGTAATGGGAAGGCTGTAGGCTGGTGCTCAGGGTCCTGTGGGAAAGCACTTCTGACCCCGTTTTCTACCGACCTCCACGCTGTCGACTAAGATGGTGGTTTTACCTGAGACCTGCTTAGCAGCCTGTCTCTCTCTCTCTCTCTCTCTCTCTCTGTCCACTCCCCTCTCAGGGCTCGTTCAGCGGTGTGTTATCATCCAGAAAGATGAGAATGGCTTTGGACTTACAGTGAGCGGAGATAACCCTGTGTTTGTACAGCTCGTCAAAGAAGGTAACCTTTGGTTCTGTAGTAGTGCCTGTGTGTTCCTTTTTACCTTTTAACACCATACGTGACCTCACACACAGACTTTCTTCACTTGATGTCTGAAAATGCCCTACTGTTAATCTGTGTGATGATTTCTGTTAGATGTCGTGGTTTCTTTTTCAGTCAGCTGTGTGACTCTGCATCAAAACATCTCTGAGACATATCTCTCATCTTAGAAACATCTCTCTCTATCTCTGTGTTTACAGATGGAGCTGCAATGCGTGCTGGTGTTCAGACTGGCGATAGAATTATTAAGGTAAAGTTTACTCCTTAATCCAGGCTGCACATCTATGGGTGTGAGGCACAAAGCGTACTCTGTACTAGCCTGACCTGTCACATAACCTTCAGTCAGCTCTGTTAACAAGACCTGATGGAGTGCCTGAACACAGCCCTGGACGTCTGCTGCATCCAGGGGCCTTCTGGCCACCAGTGCGCCCCCTTCTGGCCAGTTGTAGAAAGCCATATTTAGAGTATTGATCTAGGGCCACATACTGACTAGACGCTGCGTTGAGATTAACGTTGCTACGTTTTGAGTCATGATATGCTTTGGGATGTATCAGCGCGGTGCTCCCCAAAGGTGTGATACACCTCACACAAGCCTGTATTTTTTTTTAATCTAAATTGATCAAAAATCATGTGTGAATCATGTGAAAACAGTCACTGGTCAAACCGCCGCCACCTTGCATTGTCCGACATAAACTCATTTACACACTGCTGTGAAGGTATTGTGGAGCAGACTTGTATTGTGGAATCAATCATGAAATGACAGACTGTACAGCTTTAACATGAACTGTAGTGTGTGTGTTTAACATGAACTGTAGTGTGTGTGTTTAACATGAACTGTAGTGTATGTATTTCAGTGATGATATTCCCTTTGTGGATGCCGTTATATATCTTAGCTGTAATGTAATGTATGAATGGCAGTCTTTTGACCTGCTTGGCTTTGTTCAGTATTTGATTCAGCTGTGTTTAGGCCACTCTTAGTCCTAACCTCCAAATGAATAACCTTTTGAAATGAATAATTTTACATTTGCATCTTCCTTTCATCAATTTCAGGTCAATGGGACATTAGTAACACATTCAAATCATGTAGAAGTTGTGAAGCTCATAAAATGTAAGTATCCCGTCACTAGTGCTGATGGTTAATCTTACCTGGAATCGTGAACAATTGTACAGTAGTCACCTTCAAAGGATTAAAGGATTTTGAATGTTGAGTCACCAAAGTGAGTCAGTTTGGTCCAGTGTGCGCTTCCTCTTGTCAAATGGGGAGCTGAACCAGGGAGTTGTTTGGTTTCGTTCTCTCATCTCTGCCTTTATGCTTGGACACAGCGGGGTCCTATGTAGCTCTGACGGTGTTGGGGAGACCCCCGGGCCTGGCGCAGATCCCCCTACCGGAGGGTGAGGGTGAGGGCGACCTCCTCTCCACCCTCAGCTCGCCGCACTCGCCAGGCCCCCCAGCCGTGGACCGCTCCACCTCCTCCTCCACCAGCTCCTCCGTTACCTCCCCACTGCCTGTATGGGTGTGTATGCTCTTCCTTTACCCCCTGACTCACTGTCTCCTCCTTTTCTGCAGACACTGCCTCTGTTTTAGCCTCTCCACATCTCTCTTTGACATGTTTCTCAGTCTTGCTCTCTCTCTCTCTCTCTCTCTCTCTCTCTCTCTCTCTCTCTCTCTCTCTCTCTGTCTTTCCCACTCCCCTCAGGTCTCTCAGGTTATTCCCATACTACACATCTTTATCCTGCATTTTGCCACATCTGTCTGTGGAGCAATGGGCTGTAGCTGATCAGACTTTTCTGTGTGTGGTGCTGGTCTGTGTCTCCTCCCAGGAGGAGAAAAACCCAGTGTACAATCAGAAGGTCGACATCCTTCAGAAGATGCTGACCAAGGAGCAGCAGGAGTTGCAGGTCAGTGTTGCGTTGTCACCGCAGACCACGAACGTGGAGCGTAGTTTGGTTTCACCAGAGCAGATGTTATGGTTGGAGCTGATGTTATGGTTGGAGCTGATGTTATGGTTGGGCGGACGTCATGGTTGGAGCGGACGTTATGATGTTATGGTTGGAGCAGATGTTATGGTTGGGCGGACGTCATGGTTGGAGCGGACGTTATGATGTTATGGTTGGAGCAGATGTTATGGTTAGACTCATGTTAAGGTGAGACGTCTCTAGAGCAAATGCAGAACCACTGAAGCTGTTTTTGACATATGAGTCACTTTGCGGTCTGTATTGTCTGTTATGCTTGTCTGTGTCTATGTTGCTGCAAGGCAACACACACGCACACTCACACTCTCACTCTCACATCCCCTTCTTCGGGAGGAGTTAAAGGCGTGTGGGAACATGCATCTGTACATCCGTTCACACTCCAACAGCACCCTGTCATTTCTGTGTGAATGGTAGGCTATGAAGGAGGAGTACAGCAGGAACACCACCCCCAAACTACTGAAGGACATCCAGGAAGCCAAGAAGCACATCGCCGTGCTCCAGGCCCAGCTTGGCAAGGCCATCGGGCCTGCACAGGTATGTTTACACACACACACACACACACACATGCTTCCTTAGTCTCATCAGTCAACAAATTTAACACTAGTAGTTTGATTGAGTTTATCTTAGGGTCTTAGCATCATTTTTCAGTTCCAGTTGGACTGCCAGTAAGGATTCTTGTCAGTCGACATAGCTAGGACTGATCTGCATTGTACATAACTTGAGGTAGATGCTTTTACATACAGTCTGTGTGTGTGTTCATTTGGGTTTGTGTTTCTATAGGATGGTTCTCTCTCTCCAAGGCTGGTAGAAGGAGAGGTGGAAGATGGGGGTGGATTAGGGGATATGGATCCCCTTTTGCCATGGCAACCCAACTCTAACACAGACTCATCCTGGAGCAACAATCCCCTAACACCGGTTAGCACCTGTCACACACAGCACTGCTCAAACAGCACCAGAATCCCTTACATAGCACAGTTCAGAAAAGGGATGTGAGAGCACTTGATCTATATTGAGGGTATAGGAGGGTCGGTATAACCTCACTGTCTGTATTTAGGGTTCATTATTTCCATGTCTATTATCAGTACGTCTTGCCTGTACTGTCAAATTTGTGCCTTCATAGAGATTTTAATGCATTAAAGCGTCGTGTTCCATGATCATGATTTCCCCCCCCCCCAGGTGACCCCGAATCCTGTCCCAGAAAGCCCATACCAAAGAGACACCCAGTGCCACAGCCCAAAGACCACGCCACGCCACAGCCTCAACTCCTGCCCCTCCCCCGACGCCGAAGACGCCGCCGACCTGGTGAGCATGTGCTTTGACCCCCTCTCCCCTCTCTGGGTTTTGTAGTTTTCCCATATCACTAACACATGGGCCTGCTGCCTCGGCAGGACTCCAACTCCCAGTCCAGTGTGGGGAGCCCCTCCTCCCGCCTGCCGCCGCATATCATTGGTGCTGAAGACGATGACTTTGACACTGAGCAGGAGCAGGTGAGGGCAGCTCTAGCATCGGCTCGGTTTTACTCACGCAGCGCTCTTTACACACCTGCCGTGGACCTGGCACGAAACGTAAATCTCCCTCTGGCTGACGTTGTGAATTGGATTTAAATATCACGCATTGATGAATTCCATTGTAATTCCTTGGCTCAGGGTCATCAGATGTTTTCTAGGAGGTTTTACAAGTATTTGAGTGTTGGCACTGGACAAGATGAGGTGATTTTGCACAGCCTCCTTGACGTTTTTATAGAGCTGTTCACTCATTTCCATGGGAAGAGAGTCATTTCATCTGTGTGTGTGTTCTCTTCTCCACTCTGTATATGATGTGTTCCAGAGAGGTTTTGATGAGGCGACTCTTAAATAACGTAGCTGTGTTTTCTCCATTGCGCTCTCTCTCTCTCTCTCTCTACCTGTCCACCCCCTCCTCTGCTGTCTCAGATAAACGGCCAGTGCAGCTGTTTTCAGACGGTTGAGCTGCTGAAGTCTCGGCCTGCTCACCTCGCTGCATTCCTGCACCACGTCCTCTCTCAGTTCCAGTTCGACCCCGCGCCTCTGGTATGGGCCGCCCTCCCTCGTGCACTTTACCCCCCC
>JAOXYF010000003.1:2548920-2586366 GCA_028565775.1 Sternarchorhynchus goeldii | reverse complement strand
CCCCCCCCCTTTACCAATTTGGAATCTTTAAGAGGCCTCTTCTGACTGTACTTGCTTATATTATTTTAAGTTTCGTACTGCACTGATGGTGTTATCATTCGGGTCACCAAACGGTTGTTATTAGGAAACAGCTGAGCCCAGGTCACCCACGGCCTGCCTGGAGGTTTCAGCTTCAACCTTCGGATTCCCACTACAGTCTGCGCTCGTAACTGCTCAGATACAAGTAGAGAATCCCAGTACACTACAAGTCTGTGCTTTTAACTGATCAGTCAGATTTTCCTCCCCCCGGCTGACGGTTGAACCCACCCGTTATCTCACAAAGGCAGCTAACAGAACCGGGGCAAGATTTTGAGTTGTCTGATGATATTGGCCGACGATATTTCTGTAATCCTGCCAAATGTACCTCATAAAATACGCAACTCAAGTCTCCAAGAATCCAAAAAAATATAAAAAAAAGTTGATTTAAAAACGAATGATTCTTTATTAAAACTATTATCAAGAAAGTTATTTCAGAATGTGAATAGCATTTTGGTATTTCTGTTTTAAAAGATCATGGCTTCTTTTGTGAGGCCCTGTGTGAGACCGTGATGTGATGGCTGTTTTTATCCAATAGCTCTGCTACCTCTACGCTGAGCTCTACAAGCAGAGCAGCTCCAAAGACTCACGCCGTTTGTTTTTGGACCTCCACACGTTCTTCATGGACCGAACAGCGGTGAGTATACACACACACACACACACACACACACACACACACACGCAGAGTTGTGGGACAGCCACGTGGCTAAGACACCCCCCCCCCTCTTGTTTTCTTTCCATACAGCATCTGAAAGTAGTGGTTCCCGACTCTGTCTCCGCCGATCTGGGTGAGCTCGCGTGGTTGTGTTTGGGGTCTTGAACATGTCACTGTCGATGATCAGCCAGCATGCGCCTGGGTGTGACTGCGCTTCAGTCATCTGTCTTAAGTGCACACTCTATCTTACCCTTATCTCTGATGGAACTATTGGTTAAGTGGAACAAGTATGAACCCGTCTTAATCTGTATTGAGTAAATCCAGCAGGAGTAGATGCTAAGCCTTTTAATGCACAATGGGCCAGTTTTCATTCTCTTTGTATTATGAATCATCATAGAAGAATGTGTGTGTGTGTGTGTGTGTGTGTGTGTGTGTAGACCGGAGGAGACTTGATCTCATCCCAGAGGATGTACAAAGGCAGTATGTGCAGCAGCTACAGGAAGCACTCCTTCCTGACATCCAGAAACACCTGGAAGACTTCAGGTTAGGAACTTGTGTACCAACTTTCATCCAGCATGCTGTGTACTGTTTATCCAAGACTGTGTGCATGTTTGTAAAAGCAAGCGTGCGTGTATGTGTGTATCTCTGTGCATGTGTGTGCATGTTTGTATGTGTGTGTGTGTGTCTGTGTGTATCTGTGTGCGTATATGTGCATGTTTGTATGCGTGTGTCTGTGCCCTTGTTCACGTGCACATGCGTGTGTATCTGTGTGTGTGTGTGTGTGTGTGTGTGTGTCTGTGTGTCTGTGTCTGTCTGCGTGCATGTGTATCTGTGTTTTGTGTCTTGTGGGCATGCTGTGTGTGTGTATCTGTGTGTGTGCATGATTTTGCGTGTGTGTATCTGTGTGCGGACATGATTTTTTTCATGCGTGTCTGCGTGCGCACGTGATTTTTTTTTTCGTGTGTGTAATTTTTTTTTTCGTGTGTGATTTTTTTTTTTCCGTGTGCGTGATTTTGCATGTGTGTGTATCTGCGTGCATGCATGATTTTGCATGTGTGTGTGTGTGTGTGTGTGTGTGTATCTGCGTGTGTGCGTGATTTTGCAAGTGTGAGTGTGTATCTGCGTGTGTGCGTGATTTTGCATGTGTGTGTGTGTATCTGCGTGTGTGCGTGATTTTGCGTTTGTGTGCATCTGCGTTCCCAGGCAGAAGCGCAGTATGGGGTTGACCTTGGCCGAGGCGGAGCTGACGCGGTTGGACACTGAGAGACTGCGTGACCGCGTGGTTCTGGAGAGAGAGCGCTCATGTGCCGAGCACATCATGGTTAAGCTTGAGGACATGCTGTGAGTGACAGTTCACACACACACACACACAACACCTCTGCATGTGCCTTAGCTCAGGTTAGCTGAAGTTACACCCTTGCCTAGATTTGCAATGGAACAGAAACAGCTGACACACCCACCAATAGAAAAACTACAGATGGAACCTTCAGAGGAAATGATTCAAATAGTCACTCTCTCCACTGGTGTGCTTAGATCAGTTTAAAGCATTCCTTTCAGTACGTGGTGTGTATATTCTTCAATACACCCCCTGTCCAAGCACTCCGCCCCTCCGCCTGATGTTTGTGGTGTAGGGGGAGGGGTATCCTCTAGGCCAAAGCCAGGGCTGCTGCTGCTGAACCCGCTCGCCTGCAGGGTGCAAACCACTGACCCAGGATCAGATAGCACTTAACTTAGCATGGCTTGTACAGAGCTACATGTGAGTTCCAGTTGGCTTCTAGAACCAATCAGAATGGCATTTAAAAAGCTTTTCTAGTATGTTCTTTGATGCCCCCTGATCCAACACCCCTTGCTCTAACCCTCATGAGGAACATGCTAATGGAAGCGTGTCAAGTTGCAGTGTGGGGACTGGCAACAGGGACCCTGGGGAAACTCCTGTAGCTGGTAGAGCAGGTGGAGCCTAGTGTTACTAACACCAAGGTCATGGGATGGTATCCCAGGACGCCAGTGTACTGTCATACTAATAAACATGTAAGTCGCTCTGGATAAGACGCTTGTTCAATCGCATTGAGGGCATCTGCCAAACGCAAGCATGTCCTGACTGTGTCGCAGAGCAAAGGGAACAGGTGTGGAGAGTTACACAGGCTTTGTAGACAGGACACTGTACACCAGCAGACAGCGGCGTGTGTGCGGACAGGCCGCTGTAGACCAGCTGTGTATGTAACTGTTGGAAAGTTCACCTTTCAGAAAAGAGAAGTAAAACTCATGCGCGTCTCTATTTGTCTGCACAGGTTGCCGTCATCGGCCACAGAGGAGGAGAAGTGGTAAGGGGAATTCGCTTTTCACATTACATCAGCATCGCATTAACAGTGAGTCACCGGCTCATGATTATGTCGTCAGCGCTGTAGACTTGCGCTTCCCCGCCGGCAGTTCGGCACGTGTCTGACGGCGTCTAAAAGGGTGTGCTCCTTCTCTACGGCTCCCGTTAAAGAGCATGGCTGTTCTTCCTGATGCTGAGTTGTTTTTCTGAAGAGCATTTGGCACGTCACCGGTGGCAACCGCATGTTCGCTGCTTGGTGTATACACAGAGCAGTGCATATAGAATTTTGTGTGGCATATAATCCTCGAATTTCCCCGTACAGTGAGCATGCGGGAATGGTGATGGCGTGAGCGCGCGTGTGTGTGTGTGTGTGTGTGTGTGTGTGTGTGTGTGTGTGTGTGTGTGTAGCCAGATGGCCGAGTGAGAAGGCTTGCATGGTGGGGGTTATTGGCGCTCTCATACTAGGCAGTGGTTACCACACTTTCTGACTTCCCCAGCAACCGAGGCCACAGTCTCTAGGGCTTAATATAACTACTTGTGGAGGAAAGAAGAAACTGTTTTCTTGCTCCCCCTGCTGGATAAAAAGCGGAAAAAACGTTTTTACATTTCCCAACCTACAGTCAAGGCTGCACTTCTACCTATGGTATATTCATGCTGAGT
Organism: Sternarchorhynchus goeldii; assembly: GCA_028565775.1. Taxonomy (NCBI): domain Eukaryota; kingdom Metazoa; phylum Chordata; class Actinopteri; order Gymnotiformes; family Apteronotidae; genus Sternarchorhynchus; species Sternarchorhynchus goeldii. The sequence goes on along the minus strand of JAOXYF010000003.1, from coordinate 2,582,659 downwards.
ACAGAATACCAAGTGCTTTTAGGTTTTACCCAGGATTTCCGTTTTTTAATGGCTGTCTTGGCATTGCCTTCAGTATTGTTTATGTATTACCAGTCACATCTCTGTATTGTTTATTAGTTTAATTATTGTCCATGTCCTGTGGAACAATGAAGTCAGAGACAGATGTTTGTAACACAGCTGGAGAATTTTCACTGTATCTGTCTGTCTCTCTCTCTCTCTCTCTCTCTCTCTCTCTCAGTACTACCATGCAGTACATCATTCTGTGCTACATGAAGCATCTCGGGGTGAAGGTGAAGGAGTCTCGGGGGCTCGAGCCCAAACCCAAGCGCATAAACTTTCTGCCCAAAATCAAGGTAAAACCCCCAGCACTCGGCTCATTTACAGCTCCTCTCACTGTGCTGTGCTGCCAGGACCACCCTTGTGCTCTTTGTACCACCAGCCCAAACAGAAGACCATCCGGGTGGAGAAGGATGGCAGCGGTGCAGAAGAGAAGGTGAAGAAGCCTCGCTTCCACAGCATCCTCGGCCGGCCCATCAAGATCGACAATGCCACCGGTAAGCCACGCCCCCTGTCTCTGGCCCCGCCCACGCATAGCTTCCTCGGTCAGAAATAGCGCCGCCTATTTATAGGTCCCAAAGCCTTTTTAGAGTGCAAGACATGACCAAAGAGCCGAGACTCCATTGTGTAGAGGGAATGACTAACAGATATAGGGCGCAGACAAAGGCCGCAGTTCTGAAGATAACAACTATGCTCGGTTCAGTTGCTTTTCTACTTAATGAAGTTGGAGGCTCCGGGCATTATGATGACGGCAGGCCTGAGGTCAGAGTCCTGCCTCGGCAGGATGGAGCGGGTGTCCTGAGGAAGTGCCTGTCTGGGGCGTCCAGGAGCCGCTTCCTGTTTGCTCCCATAGACGCAGTGCTGCTGCATATCCTTACATGAAGAACTGAAATGCAGTTCCAGCCAGACATGAAAGATTTCCCCTTTTTTCTAGCTGAAGTAATTGTTTCTAGTAATGAGAGAATGACTACACGGACTACAGGACCTATATGCATGCATGTGTGTGTGTGTGTGTGTGTGTGTGTGTGTGTGTGTGTGTGTGTGTACACATATAGACAGACAGCTCCCAGCTTTGCCCAGCATAGTTGCATAATGATAAGCGAAATTTTCTCTCTCTCTCTCTCTCTCTCTCTCTCTGTCATGCACATGCGTGCAGTCACCAAAGCCATCGAACAGAACCGACCCCGCCCACAGAGGCAGCCCCCCCATGTCGCCACGGGAGCGTCCGAGCTGCCTGACCCCCTGCTGACTGGCCCAGGCCGCACGCGAGGAGTTCCGCTCACCACCGCGCCAGAAAACAACGCCACCTCCATCAGCTCACCTCCACACAGCGCCCCCGCCACCCAGGGCCCGGACAGCGGCCCCAGAGAGCCCGACGCGGGTGAGGCCCCCCCACCCACCCGATGGTTCAGTCTTCAGTTCAGCCTTCAGTTCAGCCTTCAGTGCAGCCTTGCACTGTCCCTTCACCTGCCTCTCTCTCTAACCCCCTCCATGCAGGTGGAACCCCCACCTCTGTGACGCTCAGACTCGGAGAGGGCACCCCCCAGGCCGAAGGGCAGGACTCCTCTTCCTCAGGCACGCACTTTGACTTTACCTCCTGCGCCCCGGACCACTTCCAGGAAGATGAGCCGGAAGCTGATAGGTCAGTCGGCCAATCACCATCCACCTGACTTTGTACAAAATGCCGCACGGTAATAAATGGAGGTCTTTGCATAGATTCTTCTCCTTTAGCTGCGTCTCTACTCTAGTTATGCTTTTTTCCCTCATACGTCAAAGCAATTAAAATGAAGGAAAAAAAACACCTGCTGCAGACTCATTCCAGATGATGTCTTGGATGGAACAGGCACAGTTTCCCGGTTTGGCTGTAAGCAGTTATCAGAGAGATACTCGCCACTGATGGGGGAAACTTTCCTATAGAGGCTGTGGTTGCGTTCCAGTGTGGGGTGAAGGGCTGTGGTGGGTGGGGTTCAAGGGCTTGCTGACTTCTTGCAATGCGTCTTCCTTTCAGGATCTTGGATGGAGGCACACCCCGACCACTCAGGAGGTGAGCAGTGCCACGCCCTTACAGGTGGAGGAAGGCGTAGTCAATGTGCAAGACAATTGCTAATGGAGTTTCTTTTTTTTTTTTGATGGAGTGAGATTGTAGTGTTTGGTGTCTGCTTAAGATGTGCTTCTCTTTGCAGTTACATAGGGGAGAGCTGGTTGTTCTTGTCTTGGATGTATACAACTGCTTTACCTGATGCGCATGTGTGCGTGTTGTGTGCTGTAGGATGGAGCCCCTGAGCTCGGGGGAGGTGCAGAGCGAGGATGACCAGGGTGTGGAGGTGGAGGCTGAGCAGGACCCTCCCCACTGGCAGACCCTGGTGAGCAGGGATGTGCTGGCCCAGCTGCCCCCACACGAAATCAAGAGGCAGGAGGTCATTAACGGTCGGTACCTCACACACATGCATGCACACCTACACACCCAGCACAAAAAAAAGTACGGAAAAAAAAGGGAATAGGTGTATCCAGACCTTTGACTGGTACAGCATCTGATTTACCACACATCCTCACGCGACCACGGATGCTTGCTCTCGGGTGTGCGTGGGGTGTGGATCAGTTGTGGGCTCTCTTTGAAGCTCTCTCTCTCTCCTGCCCTCCCCTGCCTCCAGAGCTCTTCTACACCGAGCGCGCTCACCTCCGCATGCTGAAGGTTCTGGACACCGTCTTCTACCAGAGGATGAGCCGGGAGGCCATCCTGCCCCCCACTGACGTCAAGAACATCTTCACCAACCTGGACGAGATCGTCCTGCTGCACGGTAAGCTGACAGAGAGCGAGCCTCGTGAAGGCCGGCTTTGACCGAACCATGCAGGGGAAGGGCTAAGAGATGATTGACATATCCGCTGCTGGCTGGCACAGCTGAGGCTGTTGTGACCTGGCTCTCGCCTTCTCCAGCATCCATCATGGAGCAGATGACGGCTGTGCGGAAGAAGAACGAGGCTGCGGTTGTAGATCTTATAGGAGACGATCTTCTCTCCTGGGTGAGGAAAATCTATTTTAGTGCATCATTTAGTCTGAACTTAGTCCAGCTATTTCTCCATCCATAACCAACGTGTGAACATGCATTCCTGTGACTTAGTATCAGTAAAGTATGTGTGCCTGCGCCTGCGTGTGTGCAAATGTGTGTGTTTGTGTGTGTGTTTGTGTGTGTGTTTGTGTGTTCCTGCTTTCAGTTCAGCGGTGCAGAAGAAGAGAAGATCAAGCAGGCAGCAGGCACCTTCTGCAGTAACCAGCCGTTCGCTCTCGAGCTCATCAAGAGCAGGCAGAAGAAAGACCAGCGCTTCGCCTCCTTCGTGCAGGTCAGAATGTTTGATGTGGTCATGAACGTGAAGAAGCTTCTGGGAACCATGGCATCAACATGAGCTCATGCCAGCTGGTCCCCCACTATTTATCATTCACATTTAGTGACTTTCAGTCTCTAATGTGGTATTTTTGGAAAGGGCTGTGCCAGGTCTCTTCATCAGTCACTTTGTATGGAAGTACTGACAGCCTGTGGTGTAACATTTGTGTGTGTGTGTGTGTGTGCATTATAGGAGGCGGAGAGTAATCGTCAGTGTCGCAGGCTCCAGCTGAAGGACATCATTCCCGTGGAGATGCAGAGACTCACCAAATACCCCCTCTTGCTGGAAAACATCGCCAAATACACTGGTACCAAACCTCTCAAACTCCTCCCACCTTCTCACTTCTCCCCAACAAACACCAAGTTCATGTCATTGTGAACCCATGTCTACGCACAGACAAGGCTGAGGAGAAGAGCAAGGTGAAACGTGCCGGCGAGTGTTGCCGGAAGATTCTCAACCACGTCAACCAGGAGGTGAAGGAGGCCGAGAACAAACAGGTCAGTCCCCATTGGGCTCAGCTCAGGAGAAACACAGGGTGTCATAACCATGCCCTACAGCAAGTTATAACTCCGCCCCATGGCAACGTATTATAATCACGCTCTACAGCAAGTTATAACTCCGCCCCATGGCAACGTATTATAATCACGCCCTACAGCAAGTTATAACTTCGCCCCATGGCAACGTATTATAATCACGCCCTATAGCAAGTTATAACTCCGCCCCATGGCAACGTATTATAATCACGCCCTACAGCAGCAAGTTATAACTCCGCCCCATGGCAACGTATTATAATCACGCCCTACAGCAGCAAGTTATAACTCCGCCCCATGGCAACGTATTATAATCACGCCCTACAGCAGCAAGTTATAACTACACCCGACAGCCAAACACAACTTCACTAAACCATGCGTCTCTCTTGCTTCTCAGAGATTAGAGGACTACCAGAGAAGGCTGGATCTCTCCTCCCTGAAGCAAAGCGAATATCCCATGATTGCAGAGTTTAAGGCATGATCCCTTTCACATTCTTTCACTCAGCAGCAGAATGTTTTATCAGATTCAAAGCTTCCTGACGAGCTGCTTGTTCCCCTGCAGAACCTCGACTTGACCAAAAGGAGGATGGTGCACGAGGGTCCACTCTCTTGGAAAGTGAACAAGGACAAAACTATCGGTTAGAGCTCCCTGAGTGCTTCAAAGGCACCAGTTCACATTCTTAGTTTCAGTGTAATTCAGGTTTGATTAAGCATGTGTACAGGACTATATAAACACCGGTTACTTTATAAAATAAAAGTATCTACTTACAGCTCACATGACTTGCAGTGTTGTCACGTGTGTGTGTGTGTGTGTGTGTGTGTGTGTGTGTGTTCAGAGCTGTACACACTCCTGCTGGAGGACATTCTGGTACTCCTGCAGAGGCAGGACGAGAAGCTGATCTTGAAGTGTCACAGTAAGAATCTGGCGGGCTCTGCAGACACGAAGCATACCTTCAGCCCCATCATCAAGCTCAGCACCGTGCTGGTGCGCTCAGTGGCCACTGGTGAGGCACACCGCAAATACCGCAATAAGTGGGAGCACGACACTCAGTCCAGGCCTGTGAGAATCCACAGCCACACCAGGTTTTTGTTCTGACCCAGCTCCCAGTGCACCCTAGCCAAGTAAAGAAGACTTCAACAGCCTTTGCTTGCCTGAAATGTGAAGAGCTGAATCAGGACAAAAACCTGGATCGGCAGGGTTCCCTGAGGACTGGATTGAGTACTTCTGCTCCAGACCTTTCTCACACTTGGAGTGCTTAGATGTTTTTGAGTGTAGTTTAAAAGCTCATTTGTAATATATCAAGAGTGTAATGAGCTCTTTGGAGAAATGTGATTTATCAGCAGGTTCTTCCAGCATGAATGCAGTATTGTTCACGATCCCAGCGTCACTAACGGGTTTCTGTGGGAATGCCAAAGCTTACGGATTTATCCCAAGACCCAGGGCTGGGAGAGAGAACCAGGCTAACTCCCTGTTCCGCTGTGCTGTTCACAGACAACAAGTCCTTCTTTGTGCTGTCCATGTCAGACAACGGGGCGCAGATCTACGAGCTGATGGCACAGACCGTGTCCGAGCAGAGAACGTAAGTTCGGTTCTTTTTGCGGCTGAGCGGGAACTGGAATGCGGAGGTGTGAGATTGCCTGGAGCCTGGGCTTCTCTGAGCAAACTCCCTTACGTAGGATCAGCTCCCCGCAGAGAACGAAGGGCCAGAAAAAAAAAATGTATCTCAGGGGAAATTCTCTGAGGAGATCAGTGGATATGAAGGGTCTGAATTTTTAGGAGAAATGCTTTACCCAGGAATGCTGAGATATCTGACAGTTAAGAAAATCCAGAAAGCGAGCAAGTTTGTTCCCAAATCTGTAATCCCCTAAGAGCAGTGGAAGCTCATGCTGACTGGAAACTTCATATTTGGATTAAGTTCTTTTTTATGGGTGCAGTGCATTGTGTGAGAAACTCTTCTGCTTCACTGTTGATTTTGTGGTTGTTGTCCAGGTGGCAGGAGCTCATCACCCAAAGTGCAGATTGTATGAAACAGCTGAATATCATTCCTTTACCGCAGACTGAGTGAGTTGGACATCCTTAATAACTCTGAATATAAAAAAATAAAATACCTTGTTCAGAGACTGATCTAATATAGTTCGTTATTGTCAGGAGTGTAACCTTCCTTTAGTTTGGTTTTGTGTTGTGATGTTTGGTTTGCGTATGGTGTGTTGCCTTTCTGCAGTGGGGATAGGGATGCCGTCGAGATGATGAACTCCAGTGATGCGAAAATGAACAAAGATCCAGACCGAATCTCCACTGGAAGCAGCCAGTCTCCAGGCATGTAGTTCCTGCTGGTTGGCACGGTTCCGTTAGCATATCATCGCTTGCTCTGCAAACTAGCATTTCTGCATTAGATTTGTGTGAAGTAGATATGGTTCTCTGTTAGATATGGTTCTCTGTTCCTGTCTCCAGATAAAGACCCTTCGTGCTTGGAGACCTTGCCGGATCGCGCGACTAGAACCAAGTCCGAGGATGAGGAGGAGAGCTCTCCCCAGGATCATGATGAAGAGGAGGAGGAGGAAGAGGAAGCGTTCCTAGATGCAACACTTGCTGACAGACTCCCGTTACTGAAGCAGGGTTCACGGCATGCCATCGCTGTTGAAGAGAAGGACCTGGAAGGCCTGGAGCCATCTCTGCTGAGGGCAGACGAAGCCATCCAAACCCGTGAGCACTCATTCTCTAATAAGACCACCTGCTCTGATAACCTTTAAGCTGCTAACTTGTTTTGAATAATGTGTACATGGACCCTTCCTCTCACCCCCGCCACCCCCCCCATCTCCTACATCAGTGTCTGCTTTGAGGCAGCTCCTCAAGCATCACATGACCAATCAGGAGGATGGGGACAGAGGGAGAGAGCAGCCTGAGGCGCGGGTGCTCAAGCTCAGGCCAAGCTCTGTGCATGGCCCCGAGGAGAACGCTGTCCCTGGTGGCTCGGTGGAGAATGGTGCAGACAGGACAGAGACTGCACAGGCCAGGGGAGAGAAACCTCAGGAGCAGCCATCTGGAGAAAGAGGCTTTTTTGAGACGTCGGAGGACTATGGTGAGAAGATCAGACTTTTGTCCTGTGTTGGCCATTCTTGGGCGGTGGAGTCTGACTGAGGGCTAGACATTTTTTTCGTGGGAAACACAAGACTCTAAACACTCTAAACACAAGAGTGACAATGAACAGAAACAGACCAGTAGTGAATGGGCCAGAAGGGACTGCATGTGCAGTACATCAGTAACATAGACCTATAAAACACCTAATAAAGTAGCTTGTTGGTATATGTGTAACCTAGATGTTTACAATCAATTAAAAATTGGTATATTAATTACCACTGAGGATTACCGGGACCTTGCCAAAAGTATGTAGTTTCCTTAGACTTATAGTAAGTCTATTTTTCTTTCTCTTTCAGGCAGTTACATGGTGCTGGGGAGTTATGGAGGCTCAGGTGAAAGCAGTACTGATGACGATCCACAAGGTGGCAGTGGTGGCGAGCTGACTACCGCAGGGGACTCCGGCATCGACCTGAAGAAGCTCCTCTCTTCATCCTCGTCCCAGAGCGGAGGACCCAACCTCAGCCGGCAGGTCATGACCTACATACGCCTGCTCCAGGCCAACCTGCAACACCTGAAGGTAACAGGATCCTTCAAACTGAACTAGCTAGCACCATTTCACTTGCATAGTGTTGTTAAAAACTGAATGTAAATCAAGTTAAAAAGAAATGAATTGCCATTTTTTTTCTTTTTTTAGGAAATAGAAATCAAATTTAACCAACTATGCCAAAGGCACCCAGAGGAAGCAGCTACTGCATTAGAAGAGAACAAAGGTAGATTTGCCCTGTTAGATTCACTTTTAAGCTCTATTCTCACCAAACCAACCTTAACACTCTTCCTCCTCCTGTTTCTCTGCCACTCAGATAAGAGCTAGTGTTGCTGGAAGCAGAGACAATGTGGAGTCATTGGGAAAGGCTTGACAGGCACCACTTTAAACGCGCATCCGCGCCGTGACCGAGGCTGCCCCGCCCCCTCGCCTCGCCCCTCAGACCAACCTCGCCCTCTGCAGAGCAGACGACACGAAGCCGCTCAGTTATTTATCGGAGCTTGTGGCTGTCAGGATTGAGCCCCGCCCCCTTCCTGTGTGCATGTACCGCCTGCCCAACACTTCCAAATACGAAATCAACACTGTGCTCGGTTACAAAGGAATCGAAGAGAGATAATGACGAGGGAGAGCGCTGTGGATATAAACTATGGCCAGGGATGGCCCTTCCTCTGTCCTACTGAGTTGTTCCACTTGGAATAAAATGTCATTGTTGGTGGGGAAAATGAACTGGCAGGCAGAATCATATCTTGTTGCTTGCAGTATCTGACTGAGCTAAATATGATGGCCAATAAAATTCTATCAGGTGTAGTTAAGACATTATATATAGAGGCTGTAGCTAAACTGAGTGCGTGAAGTGTCCTTCATAAGGACTACATGATACACAGCCTGCTAGTTCATTCCTTACTGTTCGTGATTATGAATGTTATTGTATAGTTGAGAAGCATGGTATGCATTACTGCCACTGGGCCTGTGCAGCTCTGAAAATTGTTTAAAAGCTGATCGCTAATTTCCAGGACTGAGGAGTCACTGGTTCAGCCGACGAGGGCTAACAAGCTCCCCCTGAGCCTTCAGCCTATAGGAAAACACCATTATTATTTTTTCGTTTTGTCGTTTTGTTTGATTTTAATCCCACCAAGCTATTACCCGACATTCCCAAAAGATTATAAACTGCTAACTCGTGTTGTTATATTTTAGAGGTGGAACGTTCAATCTTTCAAAAACAAACAAAAAAATTTCTTAGCTACCCCGTTAAAAGGCCAAGCTATCGGAGGACTCTCTCGTGCTGCTGTTACTGGGTGCAGGGATAAAGCCAATCTGTCAGTATGGACTGAGGCTCAGCTCCAGTTTGAAGGCTGCAATTGGTGTGCAGTGATTTGCAGCTTGGAGCCCCTCGTATTGAAGTTCTTTGAAGGGACACCCTCCACTCTCCTTTCCAACAATCTGAAGCCCGTCTCTCCCGACCTAAGCTTTTTAAAACTCTACCCAGCACCATCCGTGCGCTGCCTCTTGTACTCTACCATTCTGTCGAATAAAAGCTACTGAAGATCTCTGGCATCTCACCAATGACCAAGAGAAACTGAGACTTATTACTATGGGTTGGAGCACTTACATGCAACCCAGTATAATTAGAAGTCTTATTGGATATGGTGGTGTTTTTTTTCTGGGATTTGGGAATGAAGTTACATGAAGACAAAAAAGAAGCTTCAGATAAGAAATGCACAGACAAGAAAGGAATACAAGACCTTTAAGGGTCTATTTTAAGTGTAAAATTGTACAATTATGACCAACACTGCATCTCTTACAGAGACCTAATTCCTTATTTTCTTTTGCTTTCTACATCATACGAGTCATGTATTATTTTAACAGAAACTACTAAAAAGAAAAAAGAAAAAAATAAACAACTGCAAGGTATCCCTAAATATTAATGTAATCTGTATTTTTTGTCTAGAAGTTCATGAGGTATTCTATTTTATTATATTATTGAGCACTATTAATATGGTCTTTTCAGATTTCTGTTGATATGAACAGCTATTGGATTCTATTAAATTTGACATGCTATATTGGTCAAAATGGAAAGAAATACTGCACACTGTTCATTTTATCTCCTATTTTGGAAGAGTGAAGTTGGGTTTATCCCACAAAAACAATACAAGAACCACTTCATATGTTGAAACTTTATTCAATAAACTGGAAACACAACTGAACGAATGGTTTGATCCCAGTCAATAGTCTTTACGCATTCTTTCAGCTTTGGGACATAACTGGTAAAAAGAATTTGGAAAAAAAAATTAACCGAATAAAGCACTTTTATTTCTCACAAAGTTCTGAAGATAAAGAATTCTCAATGTGAGAAAAGGAAGCTCTCAGTATGATACAGAAATCAAACACTAATCTAGTCCATGTTCCTGCATTCAAATAGATGACTTGAAAGCCAATACATACATTATTAATAATCTTCAATTACAGAACATTTGGACCTGACGGTGTTTGTTTGCCAGGTTTTACATACAGCTGTACATCCTTCAACATCTACACATTTGTTTTGCTGGACAAAATCTTACTTAGAATCCAGACCGCCCTTTTCATAACCAGGACACATACACGCTTGATCACAAGTCTCCATTACAGAGGTGATTCTTCTTCTCTGCTACCTTCCCTCCATCCTCCTGCTCCCGCTTCCTCTTCCCTTTAGCCTCCTCCTGTCTGAACTGGTGCCTAAACAGAATGAGCACAAAGGTGTGGGTGAGCGGCAGCGGCGGGTGACGGCCAGGTGGTGGGCGTGTGAGGGGGCGGAGCTGAGCTCACCTTGACTGCCAGCGCCGGCCGCTGTTCCACACACGCCCGAAGGACGGCAGCCAATCAGCATCAGTGTGTGAGCCGTGGTCGAAGTTGGCCCCCACGCGGTTGGCTGGGAGCTTTTTGAGCTTCTCTTGCACTTCTGTTATGGATGTCAGATGAGAAGGATCAACTCCCAACCGAGTGCCAATATTGCTAATAATGACTGGAATCTAGTACGATTAAAAATCATGCAAATTTGGGGCTTGCTCTATCTACAGTTAGCCTCCCCCCCCCCTAAATCATAACAGATAAAGTTATTGCATCAACATCCACATACTACTAGTCTTGGTAGCAGTTGCTTTTCACAATGGTCCAGAGACATTGTACCATTAGGAATTAAAGGTTAGTTTAACTGTAGCTCAACCACAAACAAGCAAGAAAACCCATACGCACTGTGTTTAAGGAACTCTTGCAGGGAGGGGCCAATTTCCTGCTGGGAGCTAGCCCCACCCTCATCATTGGGCTCATCCAGCAGCCAAGGAGGCACGGCTCCTACAGCAGAACAGAACTCATCCAGCAACACTTCAACATCCAGCCACAAACTAGAACTACACTGATAACGGTTGATCACTCACCCGTGTGGACATTCCCACTACCAGAACAATCCTTCATAAGGAGACATGATGCCACATTAGATTTGAGTCGACCATGACGGATATCTGAACTCTAACGATGTTAACGGCATCGGAAGTCAGCTGAAATTACCTGATGGCCAATGAAAGTGAGGCCATGTCCTGCATCAACCCACTGGCTGTGCAGGAAGGGGTCTTCGTAGCTGGGGCCTGCCTTGTCCCTCGAGTCATGACGGCTAACTTGAAAGCTCCTTGCCACATCAGAACTCATGCTACTGAGACAAAAGAATCGTTACCCTGAACGAAATTCACCAAGAGAGACTCCAGGGCACCTTTATGGTTATTTCATGTAGCATCATGAATCTTCGTTTTTTTTTTTTTTGTTTTTTTTTTTGGACAATTGTCATTTTTAGATTGCAATGTGTGAGTGGTATGCCCGTGTTGCTCAGGCTTGCGCGAGCATGGATGTCTTACCAGGCCGTCTGCTCCACAACCTGCTGGCTTTGTGTGGCAGACTGCTGGAACTCTGACTCCGGCTGGGTTCGATTCAGGAAACGTCAACAGCATTGACCCACATCTTTCTCAAAAAGCACTTACGCTCACTGGAATAATTCTGACTATATGCAATCCGTGTTGTTTTAACTGACATTTTAAGCAGTCCCAAATAACTGTAACCATTGCATTCTCTGGCATCACACAGCATTAATAACTGTTCCAAACTGACAACATAGAACCATTTTCTAATTGGAAATCAGACGGTGGGGAAGTTGCCGAGATATGGATACTGTTGCCTCATTCCAGGAAAACCAACCTCTATCAGAGACTGTAGAACCTCCAGCCTGTGATGCTCCTGGGACCTGATGATGGCGGCTTGCTAGAAAACATGATATGAAAAATCACATCCAAGCAGAAAATACTGGAAGCACAGTCCTTTTCTCCAGTGTGGCACAGATCTGCTGAAATGTTTGACATACACCTTACCTCTTTTATGAGTGTGTCCTCTTTCTCCTCATACTGCTCTACAGCTCTGGCAACTTCTGCCTTAAATCTACAAGAACACCTTACACACGTTAGCAGTCTTTAAGGAAAAAGACAAAACTACAGTAAATACAGTCTGCCAACTCTACAGAAAGATATGAATTCAGGTAAGGAGAAGCTGCGATACCTCTCGATCTCTTCCTCTGCGATGATGAATTTGTCTCTAACCTTGGGATCAGCTTTATTCTTCCACCAGAACGCGTGCGTGTTTGTGCGGTGCTCTCGGCTGAAATTCAATATTACAGCCATCTCACTCAGTGAACGATTGTAAGCTTCTGCAGTTCGCTTACCGTTAAACAGCTCACGGATCGTAAAAGCTTACGTGCTCATGTGCTCCAGCAAGCCTCCGTGAAGAACAGTGACGTTGCCGTCGGTGGCGTGCTTCTTCACTTCCAGCTCGCAACAGTAACACCAAAATTTGCTCTCATGTTGCATAAAGTCGAATTTTACCACCTGAGGTCGTTTCATAGACCGTCGTGCTTCCTTGACCTGTGCGAGGTAAAGAACACATTTGCATTTTCCCGCACCAGAGACAGAGATTGGCTTGCTAGCTATGTAAACTCATGTTAGCCAAGGTTTCATAGCTAGCCAATGTCATGTCCAAAAGAACGAATTACTCCTACACATTTAGTTTAAGCCGTTTTATAAATTACAATTACGTTATATAACTGATGTGTCCAAAAAACTGAACTGGAAGACCGAAAAGAATCATAAGTCAGTTAGTTAGACATCCTTGCTAAGTATCACAGAAAATGTTAACGCTAGTTAACTAGCTAGCTAGCGCACTCTGGTACGTCACCTTACCTTTTCTGTGAATTTAACCAGAACTACTTTAAGTTTGCTCTGATGACTTTTCCCGAAGATATGTCCTTTTCCTGAGAAGTCAGTCTGTCTACATATCGCACAATAAAACGGACCCATTTTATATAGCTAGCTTCTTTTTTTCAGAAGAACCATTTTTAAGGTCTTAGAGAGGCACAGACACTTCTTGATATAACGTGTAGTAAACATCCTCTGAAAGACTTGACTGCCGTCTCGTGGTTTGGATGAGAAACTACAAATCGATAAAATGAATCGACATATACTGGTAAATGCATAAAGTAATATTTACTTTGAAAATATTAAGGAAATGCTCAAAGCGAAAATAACCACACGGAAAGAAAAACAAATGGTTACAATATTAGTTTTCGGTTATTGAGTATGGTTTCCATTTCAAACAATATGTCTTCATGTTAAATTCTTGCCAGGCACTTCAAATTACAACTTGAACAGTGCTTGAATCATATCTGTAAATAAAAAGAAAAGGTGAATTAAGGGAGACGAGGTAGATTACTGTGGTCCACTTTTCCATAAACAAATCGAAAGGAAGCACAAGTACAGATACACCTTTAGCTCTTTGCAGGCCAGCCTGAACCAAAAATAAACAGGATCCCTCACCACACTACTCCATGTACTTGTTGGAGTGATCAAATCACCTGGGAAGTTCATGCTTCTCTTCAGCATTCTTAAAGAGTCGGCAGTGAGGGTATGGATTTCGTTCCTCAGCCTTCGCCGGCCGTCCAAGGTCAGGTGCCACAGACAGGACTTCCTCCTCCCCTCTCCGGTCACTTGCTGTGGGGTCTTCTTGAAACTGTTGCTGAAGCACAGGTTGTGGCGGATGGTGTTCTTCCATCCGTCGGGAGCCGTAAGAAAAAATGGAAAGTGCTCTCTGGGGAAACACGACGGGTGGTATAGTTGGGTTGGGTTGATGGTTATCATATCAACATCATACGTTTCAGAACAGAAAAAAACAAAAAACAAACAAACAAAAAAAAAACCCAAACAATGACAAGCTATGGCTCTTTACAGGCCAACTTGGCAACCCTAGCCAAATTTGAGGAGCAAGCAACAAAATCAGCTACTGGTAAAGTATAGAAACAAAAGACCTTCCTCTGTTCACCTGGTGAAGTTATAGATCTGCTGGACGTTCAGGCTGCCTGTGCGGCTGCTGCTCAGCGCCATGGCGATAAGGATGCAGTAGTTGACGGGGGGTCGAGGCCACGCCCCGCTCTTCAGGTTGCGGCAGTCCTGTAGGGCCCTCTGGAGTCTCCTACTCTGAGCCAGGCCCAGCCTGCGTGGGGATGGGCCTGCAGAGCCACGCCTCTTTCGCACACCTTTCACCTTGCGGCAGATCGGCACGTCAATGGAGGATGCGTCATCATCGGTGAGCTTGAGTGACAAGAGTGGGCGGGACTCATGATTACAGCACCTTCGACAGCAATCCACTAAATGCTCTCATTTGCTTATTCTGATTGAGGTGAACATCAAGGATGCACAACTCTTGTAAAAGCACTACATTATGATGGTTAGGATCTCAAATGTAAACACTTACTTGACAGTTTATTGTAGAGTGAATTTGCTTAGTAAAAGAAGGAAAATATTTATGAAAAAGGCTTAAAATTAAAGAGAATGCAAGATCAGGAGTATTTCCCAAATCAGTACTTCTCACTGAGCCAGACAACTTGAACCAAAAGTCAAAAATGTCCAGTAGGTGAGGCAGGAGATATTCCTCTTAGACAACCATCACTTTTGACTCAGAATTACTCAGTTTACTGAGAAATCCTGCTTTTTGAAATACACTCTTCAGGTCTGGACCAGAGGGGCCACCCAGATCTCACCTGGTATTCACTGGAGAGAGAGGCATCGTGCACGGACTCATCTAGCCAGGTTTCACCAGATGAGGGGAGAAGGTGCAGGTTTTGTACAGGTGCTGGCAGATAAGGACATGCGACAGGTGGGTCTGCAGCTGCTTGGGGGAGTGATGGCTTATTTGCATTATTGGGGTATTTTATAGGGCAAGCTTTATTTGGGTTTACCATCAACCACAGATTCGGATGGATTGTAGAGTCTGCAAGTCAAACATTAAACAAAGGTGAAGGTTAAATGCAAGGGTCTTTCACATACCGTTATCAAAATGGGGAAATTTGTACTCAGTATTAGCACACCTTCACAGTCAGAAGGGCCATGGATAGAGTCCGCTCCTGGTAGCGTTCTTCTCGAGATCCTCGAGTAACGCCACTGCGCCAAATATCGGTCATTTTGCTTTTCGTCTGTAGGACGGTTTTAGCGAGATCAAACACGTTGTCAAACACGTCGGTCGTTGAAGGTTTATCTTACTTTAAATATCATACACTCTGTATATACTCTGTACCTTGGTAGAACTGGTCAGTAGTCGTCGACAGTTTAATATCCTCGTTCATATCCCAGTCATGCAGCCCCGTAGTTAAATGAAGATCGAAAAATTTATCTCTCGCCTGAAGATTTAGAAACATTTTTGCCGACAATGTAATCTTGTACGTTAAATGTCAGATTATGGGACATTCCTAATTTATCGCAAAGGAACATTTTATAATTAGCCGGCCAGAACTGGGAGATCATAACGGGTGATTTTTATCCTTTACGTCGTCGTAACAGGTGCACGCAATTAAGGCCTTTGATAATAAAAGAGAAGTCACCCCTCCCAAAAGCTAACCTGTAATATTATAATAGGTTTCCATTTCAATGAGCCACGCTACTGTTCTGGTCAATTTTATATGGAAAAGATCTTTCTTCAGAGACCAATCCAAAGCTAACTAGTTTAGCTTTATATGTAACCACTGAACATTATCACTGGCATGCGATTAACACACTTGACCAATTCAAAGACACGTAAGCACAAGTCGGCGAAACATTATTAACAATAGCTAATACATTTTTTCCTACTCTAGAATGACATTCTAGCACCCTCTGTTTCATATATGTGCATGTGTGTGTGCAATATATGTTGCATTAGATCGGGATTGGATGAGATGAACACATCGGGAGGGCAGAGGGCATGAAAAGACGCAGTTGGCATGTAATGACCAGTTGCTGCATTAAAAACACATACACTCACGAGCTTTTTATAGGAACATTTTAAGTTCCGGGTTGTAGTCTATTTGACCACAAAACCATAACTTGATATTATTTAGGTGGATGACCATTCTTTACACAGTATTAGCACCACAACGGTGGTGGCACGGTTGGGTTGAGCTGGTACAAGCTTATTAGGCACAGGCAGTGTTCGTGTTTTTTCAGGGGTAAATCATGCTGCTGTGTTTAGAGTGCCATCGACAAATAGGCTGTAGACTCGAAATACAACTTGTACATACAAAGTCGTTTTTCTACCTGTTCTAGTAGTTGCCATTATAGAAACAGTGTTGGCTGTTCGTATCCTATAGTGGAGCCTTCAAGACAAAATGTCTTATTTAAAGTCAATCCCACCCACATACACACTCTTACTTTATTATTGATTGATTGCATTTATTGACAAGGTTTGTGAATTGCCAATGAATTTAAACAAAACGATTTTTCTAATGGTAAGGGTTTTTCCAGTTAATCAAGACCTGTATGACTATTTGGAAAAGATCTTTCCTGTACTCTGTGCTACCAGTGAGGCTCATCAGTTAATCCATGTTTTTGCTGAGTGTGGATGTACTGATACTATTTGTACAGTTTGGAACCATGAAAATAAAGTTAGTCTCTGTAATTGGAACACAAAGCTCAAATAAAACTTTAGTGTTTATTACCACAACATAAACAAGAGCATGTCCTCGGCAGGACGTATTTTACTGTCAACAGTAGTTACAAGAGTTATACTTGTAACACTTGTAATATACTGTATTTCGAACATTCTATTGCATATGAATGGATGTTGATGGTTTCATATACACACATTGGCCTAAACTTTGCCTTGGGAGAGTATATGACAACACTATCATGTATTAGCATATTGGATGGCAACACTAGTTTTAGATGGGTGGACTTTCCCTGGTAGAGTAGAAGGATTGGTTGACCCCTTGTGATGTCAGAGGGCTGGAGGAAGAGGACAGGGTATTGGGGGAGGAGCCACGACTTGGGCTGTTTGGAGAGGAGCTGTTGGACACTGTAAGAAACAATGTCTTGTTAAATCTAGGACTGTATTTGGCTTTGAGATCCATAGCGTAGCATATATGATCACCTTTGATCAGTTGTAAGGATCATTGCATTGTAAGTGACTAAACTTTTGAAACTATTGTTTTGCTATGTATGCCCATAATAAATATCTATAAATACAACATGCTAACAGGTTGGCAGGCAAAATCTCAGTCCAATAATGATTCTGCTCAATTTAAGCCCCTCTTTTACCTCCATTCCTTACGGCCATGAATCCACAACAGAGTATTTTTATAATGTTTTTATGGGGGCTGTAGTCTTGTGTGCAGGCTCCTCAGAAAGAACACAAAAGACTGATTTTGGACACTGGACATGCACTATCGAGTCAGCAGAAGAGTTGGGGAGGGGGGAACAGGTTTGTCCAGGTGTTTCTGAGCTTACACAGTCCTTCCCTGCACACTCTTCTGAGTGGGGGTTGTGTGTGTGTGGAAGGGGGGGCTGTTGTATTGTAGATCTGCTCTAACTGACAACAGAATAAGTCTATTTGTGCTTACCTTTCTCCATTGTTTTCAAAGACATTTTCAGTTAAGCCTGCTCTCCATGGTTAAGACACTAGGGTTAGGGTTAAGGTTAGGGTTTCGCTGCCCTTTTATTTTTTACAGCTCCATGTTTTGCTTTATTTTATTTCAGGTTCTTACTTAAGCAATGTCTTTCTCAGTGAATAACATCTGAATAAAGAATCATACAATATACAATAATTTAATAAAATTATTCTGCATCTATCCTCTTGATTTTTTGCAGTTTCCCCTAATTTAGACATTTACTGTCTACTAGCTTACCTATCTCATAGCGTCACATAGCAGTGGAAGCTAGCATTCTTTTATAATTCTATACATTTTAAATTTATTTTAAGTTGCTTACTTTGGCCTAGACTTTGTGTTTTGAAATATGAGAGTGGCTTGCTGAGTAAGACTATTTAAACTCGTATTTAAACCCTTATTTAAGCCCTTATTTAAACCCTTATTTAAACCCTTATTTAAGCCCTTATTTAAACCCTTTTTTAAGCCCTTATTTAAACCCTTGTTGAATTCAGAATTACTGGTTCAGTGGAGCATATCCATGGAATCCAAAATGATAAACAATCTACAAAATAATCGACTATTGACGGTAAGAATTAAGATTGAGAGAGACATAAGTGGTTAATCTGTTTAATAGGTGTTAAACAATAAAACATACTGTCATGTCCAGCATTGAAGTGTACATAATGGTTGCCTTTACAAAAAACAGTTTTATGCTTCATGAAACAAGCAAATACACAAATAGATAAGTGGCATTAAGCAAACAAGTCATAAAGACAAAGTGTGAACGTTAGTGGACTCTACTTCGCTGGTACAAGGAAAACCAACCAAAACTGCCTTTTCAACTACATTTTTATTACATTCCAAAATTAAGTACACAAAAATTCAACTTAAAAAAAACATTTATAAACTTAATGTAATAAGAGTCAGTAAGCATTTGATTCTAGACTCATAAATGTGCCTGATTAGTGATAAGTGCTATGCATTGATGTCAGTGATAACTGAACACTTCATTTTTTAATTTAAGCCAATGCTATATACACTTGCATGTTCAAATCCCGATATTGTTACTTTCTGCAGAGAGGATGCGTTCATGTTGTCACATATGAACTAAATATTTACACCTTCATATTGAAATATCCCAGTTGGGATTGGATAAATTGAAAATGGTTACGTAAACGTTGCCTTCAAACAGCAATATCCCTCCCGATATTTCAGAATTGTGACCTTTTATACGCCATATAAACCTGAAATGTTGGTTCCTTTTATCACTCTTTACATTTTGACCTTGGTGGAGTCAGATGGCTGAAATGTATGGGGATTCTGAGGAGGCCTTTTTCCTTTCTTATCATGGAAAGCTTCTTAACCGGAAACTTCAGAGCTCCGCCACTATGAAGGCAGCGTGTGAACTAGAACAGTAATCGCTCTACGTGGGGACTCACCCACCAAGAGAACTGTAAACAATGGCACTTCATCTCACTCTGTTTTAACTGGCTTTTACTCAGTGGTGATATGTAGTGGTGTTCCAACGATACCACGAACTGTGGAGTGGGGGAAAACGAAGAAAAACTGAAACAATTATGTTTGTCATGGATTCCTAACTGGAAATGTAGAACATTTGAATACATGAGACTAATTTAACTCTCATTCTACATGCATGACCTCTAGTGGTAGGGCACTTTAGCTGGTACTTCCATGTATGCAATGAGAACACAAAGCCTTTGTGTGTTGCAGGGAACATGCCCGTGACTGCATGTACTAGCACATTGGATGACAATACTGGTATTAGGTGGGTGGGCTTTACCTCGTAGGGTTGAAGGATTGGTTGACCCCTTGTGATGTCAGAGGGCTGGAGGAAGAGGACAGGGTATTGGGGGAGGAGCCACGACTTGGGCTGTTTGGAGAGGAGCTGCTGGACACTGTAAGAAACAATGTCTTGTTAACTCAAGTCCTTCTGTAAACCGCCCAGGTGAAAAACATTTGTTCACTGTTTATTTTGAAAACTCTGCTTTCAAATGAGACTTACCACCTCCAGAGGCAAGAGGACTGAATGCTCTAGTAGGGGGAGGCTGAAACAATAAGTGGCCCATATTAGCTGAAGAGGAAGCAAACTTCAGAAGGAATTTGTAAGGTAACTTTTAAAGGTATGCTGAAATTCCAAACTAGACTATAGACTTTATGAGCACCAGTTTACCCTCTCAGATAAAATATACGCTACAATATGCACATTTATTATGCCCTGTTAGCAAAGACAGTGGGTGACTGAGTCACTAACTATAATTATAAGATTGTTAAAATTGTTGAAGGCTGATGAGGTGAATACACAGTGACAATTTGACCATAATATTGGATCTCTTTAATTAAAAAACCTATACCCACCAGTCTAGCATTGTAGTTGTGGGTCTTTACTGGTGAGGTGGAGACTGGACAGTAGATCCTCTTCTCTTTCTGCCGCCGGTTGCAAAACCACACCCGCACCACTTCCTTCTCCATTGACAGCTGTTCTGAGATCAGTGTGATCTCCTCTGAGTTTGGTTTGGGGTTCTGTAAATAATCGGCAGATTGATTAATCAACTCGGCTACAAGGTGCCGACAGTTCTGATCTACTTGGTGAATTAGAGGCCTGCAATGCCAGAAAACTAGGGGCTAAGACCTCTGTTGAAGGGTGTCAAATGCTCACGTCTAGGAAGCGCTTCTCCAGTGTAAGCTTGATGTTGGTCTCAATACTCGTCCGCTTTTTCCTTTTTCTCCCGTAGCCCTCCAGAAGAGGTGGTAAGGTTGTAGGATTAGCCATGGAGTCGGAAGGAGAGTTTTCTGAGGATGGGCAAGGCACAGGCAATCAAAAGAACGGCCCCCGCTCCTTCAGTCTTCATGGAGTTACCAAACTCTTGACCTTCAGTTCATTTCCAGCATTTAGTAGACTCTCTTATCCATAGCAATGTTACATATTGATCATTATAACAGTATGAGTGCTTACTAGGAATCGAGTCCATCAACTTGGTGTTGCTATTTAGTATTTTGCTATAGGAGCTATACAGAGCTATAGGAGCATCCAGGGCCTTCAGTACTGCTCATGATGGACTGGGTTTGCATGGCTTTGTACCTGCATCACTCAGCCATTTCTCCAGCAAGGGCTTCAGCTTGCACATATTCTTGAAGCTGAGGTTGAGCGCCTCGAAGCGGGAGATGGTGGTCTGACTGAAGTCGTTCCCATACAGCTTCCCCATAGCCAGGCCCACGTCCCCCTGAAATATCCATCACATCAATGAAACCATTGCAGTCCCATTAACATCCACTTGACTGTTCATGCAAAGCCTCCTGCCCAACACAAAGCAAAACTTTCTAAAACCTCCTGTTGAAAGCATCCAATAAACCTGAGTCACCATGACCCAACTCTGCTTCAGATCTTTCTATTATGTTTTGCAGGCCTTTCACTGATGGAATAAAAGCTGACAGTAATGAGTATCCTTGCCTGTGTGAAACCGAGCTTGATCCGCCTCTGTTTGAAGGACTTTGCGAACTGCTCCAGTTCCTCCAGATCGCTGGGCTCATCTTGCTGGGATGCTCCTCCATTCTTCGGTACCGACAGGTGGGACATGTCCAAGTGGCTGTCCAAGGAGGACCCGGCCAGGCCTGTCCGACCCATTGCCTGCGGAGAAAGACAGCTGTCCTACACGGCCGCTGGACAGATGTACGACCTGCCCCATCGGGGTCCAGAGTGTTTACCTGGGGCGTGAGGGCAAGACCCGGCTGATGCTGCAGGAGACTGGACTGGGACTGGGACTGCAAGGACAGGAGATTTGGCTGCAGCAGAGCTGTGAGACAATGGTGGGAATGAGAGCGCAAGTAGGCAACTGTGAGACATTGTGGGAAGTGCTTTCACATGCAGCAATGCCCTGCTAACACACAGCTAATAGTTTAGGGCAATTTTAGGATTTTTTTTTTAGGTCTTCTTCTGAAAGACCGTAACATGAAAAAGAGCCATTGGGCTTGTGGTTCCTGAGAGATGTGCTTGTTGTTTGTAAATTGGACTCTGGGATCACACGTGCGTTTTTGAAAACCAACAAGTTGTAGTTCCACAGTGTTCAAGTTTGAGATGGTCATTTCTGAGAATGGCGTGCTGCTTCTCACAATCAGGATGGTATCTGAAACCCTGGGTATATGGTATTCATAGTATTTTAAGCTCTGGTCTTTGTAAATATCTTTGTAAATGGAAACAGATTTCTCGGGCAGTGGTGGACTTTTGGTGGATGATTTTTACTCAGTTAAGTTTCAGAAATCTGTTTCAATCTGTTTTAAAGAATCTAGTTAGAATATGGGTGAAGTAATTTATTGGAGGCAAGAACATTTTCCTGGAGAACAGCGTAATGCAAAGCCAGGCTGCCTGTGCCCTGCTGGACTGACCTTGGTGCCCAGGCTGGGTCTGAGAGAGGAGGAAGGGCGGGGGTGAGGACAGGTGTGAACCGGGCATGAGGACCAGCTGGGGCAGCGGGTGTAGCGATGGCAGCTCCTGCAATCACATCACACCACAGCGGCCTTCTTACAGCACATACATCCGTTACATGACTAAAGGCACTTCGCAGTAGCCCATAGAACAACACTGTCTGATTTGCTACATGGCTATGCAAGGTGGACGTAACAATGGGGTACCCCAGGCAACTGTCCTGCTGCCACAGATGACCCTTGTGTCAGATGGCATGTCTTGTGTGTTGAGGTGGAGTGAGGAGAATCATTTAGGTCCTCAGTCTTTATCTGTGGACCACAATAAACCAAGTTAAGTTCATATCTTACAGGGGAGTTTCACGTTTTAAAATATATATTGTGTATTTGCTTTGTGACTATTGAGTGGATGGGATAGAAACATTTGTAGAACTCTATGCCCTGAATATCGAGCTGCTTACATAGTGGCAGTGTATTAGGCCAAATTCTGTCCCAAAAGTTTTGCCCAAATCATATGTACTGTAATGCAAGAAAGTTGCTAAGCTGAAGTACTGTAGGAAAAGACCAGCCAAACTTGACCTGTGACAGTCATGGGTACTCAGTCAAACAATGGGTTTTTGAAAGGTTGACAAACCCTTTTTTTTAAGGCCCTACTTCACAAATGTTTTTGTAACACTGTGTGTTGATACAGGTGCGTGTGAAGCGCGAGCGTGTGCTGCATGCATGCATGTGTTTGTGCATCCACACAAAGACAAGTAAGGCTGCCTGACTCGTTTTGCAGGAGGAAGGTTTAGAACAACATGCCATCCCTGGCTGTAGGCCCTCGCGTATGCAAATGGGCTTCAGGAGCCCGAGGCAAGTTCCTGGACGCCAGACTTGGTGCGGTCCTATACGTAACGCTGCGCGACAACACCGGCCAGTGTGTGGCACACCGAGCTAGCAGGGCCTCACGTGAGATACGCCGCGGTGGGAGAAGCTGATGTTGTGTCGGAGGATCGTGGAGCCACTGTTAAACGTTTGTGTGTGATGTTTTTATGACATGCAAGTCTGTGACACTTTTTATGCAGTCTTGAATATTCATTTCTGCAGTTACCTGTCTCGTGAAGTCAATGCCATTTTGTTCGATGTCTGTAGAGAAAAGACAATATTGTTAATCAAGTGCAATTATCACTTAAATACCACAAAAAACACTAAGTAGATCTCTATGTTTTGAAAGTCCCAGTGGCATCTTTCTATTTTAATTATGTGTTTTCTCTCCGAAAAAAAGTTGCCAATGTTGCTGGTATTGTGATGACGCTATCGTGACTGTATCAGCCTCTCCAAAAGCTGAAATATTTTTGGTCATATTAAACACTATGCCTGCTCATGCAGTGCTGGAAGGAGTTCAAAGGTCATCAGTACCAGGTAATCACTCCTGATTTGAAATTCAAATGGAGCTAGGTGAGCCTGTGGTTAGAGCTTTGGTGCTCGCTCATGCCGCACTATGGAAATCCGCCCTCCTCCCTGAACCAAACTTCCAGTATGGAAATGAAGCACCCATGCAAATAGGCACGTATCTATGGCAACCTTTTGCAGGCTCTCATATTTGAATGTTTACAAACCCCCAGGTGCATCTCTTACTCTGTTCTTTAGCTGTTACAGTCTTTTTTCTTTCCCTTTTTCTTTCTCTCTCTCTCTCTCTCTCTCTCTCTCTCACACACACACACACACACACACACATTTTCGCAAAGCTTAACACAGTCTATTTCAGGTACTAATACATAAAAAACCAACATTCAGCTGATGGGTGGCTACAACTCAAATCACATTCAACACATTCTTCTGTTACTGATGAGTAGTATTCTCCAACTTGCAACCTTAAACCAAGCTCATAAAAAGTTCTTGATAAAGCTGAGGGTTGCCAGGACCGTTTGAACATGAAAATCATTTCAGTTCACTTGGTTTCACCTTAGCTCTCTGAAGAAGCACAACAACACTGCAAAGACACCAGACGTCTTCGCACCCAGTTCTGCAAGCCATCGAATGGAACATCACAAAGCTGTTTTATAACCACAACTAGTAGCAGATTCAGCCCCCTTCACAGGACAAGAGAGACAGCAAATGCCACTGTAATCACAGGTTGGATGTTCACACTATTATTATGCAACCTTTATTCATTTGACAAGAGCTCACTGGTGAACCGCAATAACAACAACAACAATATCAACACCAACACAAGCAGTGAGAGGCTCGGTGAGACAAAGAGCAGTCATGTCTAGA
The DNA here is from genome assembly GCA_028565775.1 of Sternarchorhynchus goeldii. NCBI lineage: Eukaryota > Metazoa > Chordata > Actinopteri > Gymnotiformes > Apteronotidae > Sternarchorhynchus > Sternarchorhynchus goeldii. Next base: position 2,558,411 of record JAOXYF010000003.1, on the reverse strand, counting down.
TATGATGACTCCCACTGATTTATTAGAGCTCCAGAATGCTTTTGGAAAGGCACAAAGCTCCATCCATTTCTGTGTGTTTGGCTATTTGAGACACGAGGCCTGTTTATTATTTCCACGGTATCCTCTGCTTAACATGCATAAGGTTGCATAAAGCAGCTTCTCACGTTACAAAAGTAGCCAATGAACTGCTACTTTTGGGTCAGGTTTTAGTAAACCCTTTGGCAAGAGATAGCAGTCCAATCTTTTACAGAACCTCCATAACAAAATATCTGATCATTTCATAATTATAAGTATTTTAAAATGTTAATGGTCTAATTTGGCTTTTCAAATAAGGTAAATTAAAATATAAGAAAAAATAAAAATAGTAGGTTGCTAATGTAGATAAAATTATTCACTGAATAATTCAATAGCTGAAGAGCTTCAGTGAATAATTGATAACTTTTTATTACGTTTTAAGTAACGTTTTTGTTTAAGTAAACTTTCACCCTCATTTGTCAAATTTTTTTCAACCATTACATTGAAAGATTATTTTGAAAGGCTACACTTCTTGTCCACTTGAATAATTACATTTTTCATATAAAGATTATATTTTTATATACACTTCTGAATCCATACACTCATGAAAATATATATTATTCTTCAGAAGCATACTATGTAGTTATGAACATGTGCTTTGGTAACCAGGATTTATAACTGAAACCTATATTACAGGAAACAATACAATACAAAAAAACGTTTTGTCTCCATGTCGTGCTCTTTGAGAATCCAAGTTCCTCATTTCAGACACTGTGTTCCATGCTGAGGTAATTACCCTGCGCTGTGGTTCTGCCTCAGGGAATGAACACTTCACTGCAAACAACCCCCCAACCCCACCCGCTCTTCCCCCTGCACACACACATCCTGGTAGGCTCCATGTCCATCGTGAACATCACATCCTAGAGCTACACACACCCTTTCATGTCTGAGTCATCCAAGGTTTCGTTACTGTACAGCTAGTGAAGGTTTATACTACAAACCTCATAAAAAAAAGACCTCAGGTGGGGTGACTGTTACTAAGTTTCTCCTTTGAGCTTTAATGCACTGTAGGAATGGATAATGTATAGTATGAACAACTTATGTAGTGTTCTTACTTCACATTTATTCTTTCACTGGTAGTTAATTGAAAGAGATTTCTGTTTTGTTACTCAATGCAAGTAGCTTAAGCATAAATATACAGTACATTCAAATCATGTGAAAGCTACACATGTCCACATTTGTGTTGTTGCTTTCTTCAATTTGTTACTAATGAGCGAAAAAAAAAACCCCAACTAAACGAAAGCCCCGGGGGACCAAGTCATGCGACATGGCTGTTATGGTTGAGAACATCCTGATGGGCTCTGCACAGACCTTCCTGAGAACGAGACTGTGGCAGCCGCTGCCCTGACGCAGTGCAGGGCAGTGCAAAGCAGAGCCAGTCAAAAGCCCAGAACGCTTCTGGCGACAAAAAACTTTTTTCATGCGAATCTGCCTTGTTTGCGACCACTGGACCGATGTCACCAACAAACAGACAATGCAGTGAGCCACTGGAGATATGTCCGTTGATGAAGTCCTTTGCATGAAAAGCCAATGAATTAATTTTTCCTTAGGTGCTGGATCTCACTTGGCACATAGTGACAATATCGAAGTACAACAAAAGCCATTCCACTTGCCTTCAGTGTCTGTTTTAACTGCAACTGCTTTCCTATATTATTCTCAGCAAATTGTACAAATTTTTTGTTGTACATCCACAGACAGGAAAAAGGCAGCTATCACAGTGATGGACTTCCTTTTTTTTCACCTTAAACACCCGTTTAACGCACAACGCAACGACGGCCGTTCTTTCTGCAAGCCTCCCCCCTGATTTCCCGTTGCCGGCTGCTCGTCGGACGCTGCTTACCTGCGTGTCCGTGTTGAGGTTCCCTGCGCTCCACGGCCTCTGCGCTCATCTTAATATCTGCAACGATAAATATGCCTTATTTTCCTACAGGATCACAACTTTATGCGGACACTGCGCTGATTCATGGCACGGACCATGGCCAGGAAAATGATCTTGAGGTTTATTCTAATGTCTCCGACAACTGGTCTCCTCTATGTAAAGGGCTTGTTGTAATATTCATAAGGGCCGAGGGGATCCCCATTCGGTCTCCGCCGCCAAATCGTTTGACCTCCGTCTCCCTAATCTCTCCTAGTCAAAAACATTTAAATGGGCCAGTGCTTAAAGCTGACCGGCGCTAACAAGCAACCATGCAAAGCGATATGACTCGAGCCGAAGGTCACCGCAGCAGGAGAAGTTGGCAGGGGCCATTCGGGGAAGTTGAGTGAAGGCGTTATATAGAGAAGCGCAGGTGCTCACCGTGATGAGGAGATGGCAGGTAGGTTCCTCTCCGTTCTTCCGCGTTTCGCTCCAGGTTTCAGAATGGGGAGCAGATTCCAGACGTGGCTCTGGGAGGCCAATGGAGAGACTTTAACGTTCGGCAGAGTGGGTTAGTGGAGAAGCCTCCACCTTTTTCACGACCAAGGGTGAGCTGATAGACAGGCGATTTGCATAAGGCCCACGGTGTGTCCTATCCACACTCAGCCTTTTTGCATAAAACAACAAAGAGGGAGACGGCAGGCTTTGAAAAAGTGCTGGAGCGTCTTGGCTCTCAGACTTTAAATTTGTCTCTTTCTTGTGCTTGGTATTATACACTGAAATGGTGTCATGCTTCTAAATTCTTTAAGTAGCTGATTATTTTGCATTGGTATGGTACGTAGCTTGTCTGTGTTTTAAATGGCTGACTGAATCCATTATGAGCTTTATCGTGCTGATTTGAAGTTTGAACTTCAGTCATTTGAGGGAAGTGCTGCTTGATGTGGATTATGTTTCTGGTGCTAAATACAGTTCAGTTCAAATCTTGTAAGGGTGTCACCAGTATACAATATCCAATGAAACGAGGTTATATTAAATATATTGGGTTCAAGAACCAGCTGCCTGCCTAGGCACTAGTCAACTGTCATTGTAGCTTTCTCACTTTTGTCACTGTTATGCATCTTTGTTTGAACAGGACATCCTGTACAGGCAGCTTTTGCCTGAGGACTAGGCAGTTGTACACAATTGACATTGGAAGGCAGTATGCAGATATACACAATTGACACTAGAGGGCAGTGTTCAAAAGTAAAATGTAATTGAAGACCGGGATTTTTTGGGTAGTAATTCTTTCTTCATTCATTCATTCGTTTAGTACAAAAGGTAAATATACCTTCTTAACCAGTTAACCAGGTATCATTCAATTTTGAAACTATACACCCACATAATACATTTCTGAAATAAAGTTACATTTTATTTACAGGCATATGAAATTATGCTTTCGTATTAAGTAACATACATGTTAATTTTCATATTTGGTTGATGTGTCGCACACTGTAGAAAATAAAACCTTTATGACAGTTATTGAAAGAAGACATTTTTAAACACCGTCAAAAGTATCAAGACAACACGAACACCTAAATCATTTATGAATAATAGCAATGCAATTTATCTACGTATAAAGCTCTACTTGCGTCATATCCTTTTTGGCTAAACCCATGTACAACACTCCTAGAAGATCAAACCCTGAGTAGATGTATTTTCAGATGACAAATCACAAGCATAGCCCACATATCCGTTGTGTAAGAAAACCTGTTAAACTGTGAATACATGCTTAAATACTGTGTAAACAAGTGTATGATTCACTACTGTCAATGTATTTGTATCATAGTGCGTTTTTGTTCTGTCGGAGGTCTCGCATGAAAACGCAGTATTGTAACGATACTGACACGGTACCCAGTACTGTAATTACGAACACGAGTAGCAGCATCGTTTGTGAACATGACGAAGCGGTTGTGAAGAATACCCCCCCGCGCACCCCCCAATTGAAAACAATGCTGCACTGTGCTAAACTTTCACCTCCTTGTCTGAACTGGCCTTATACTGCCCTAAGGTAATCTACAAACCCAAAAGGACATACATGATAATGGGGTAATTGAAATGTAAATAACAATTAGTTAAGCTTATAGTCATCAATTGTCCTGGGAGTTTTGTCCTGTGTGGATTTGGCACCACTTGAATATATTAGTAATAAATAGAAAACACAAAAAGAACCATGTTACTGGTGCCATAGCTGTTTTTGTTGCAGTACAGAACATGGGCTGTTTCACATCTCAAACCATAAGCAAATCTGTTATAAACAAAGTCTGACCAGGACTGCAAGCTTATACTGGAGGGTCAGCTGAAGCCTTCATAACTTAGTTCAGATAGTACTTGTAAACTAAAGCATAAAAACACTTCAAAAAGAGACTAGACAGAAATGTTGTACCTTGTGTAATACAGCAGTTGTAATCAACATGAAATAAAAACAGAATTTAAAAAAGTTAGACATGACCAGCCTACAGCTAAAACCATAAATGAATCATCCGCCCAACATATTACCATCTTGCACTTTTGCAAAACATCCAACAAAAAAAAAAAAAAAACAGAAAACAAAACAATCGACCAATATAAAGAGAAAAAAAAATGTACATTAAAACAAAATGAATTCTACCAAATACATTCTTAAAGAGAAGAAGAAAATCTACTAAAATGCCAGTACAAAACAGGCTATTTTACTGTCAGAGTTTCAGCTATGTAAAATCATATATAACTCTAAACAAAGTGTAAAACAATAGGAAAAAAACAACAACACTCCCATCTAGCCCTATCTTAAGAGGAGCCTTGCCCTGAGACTAAACTGTAGAGACTGTAGGAATACAGGATCATAAATAAATCTTGATGGTTCAACACAGAATATTCTTTGTCCTATTAGGCACACAGTGTTAAAACCTGAAGGCATGTGTGACAATACAGAACAAGCAGTACCCTGACAATAACACATCCTCACAATGGAAATGGTAATGAGCATTTCCCTGGGAAAACAAGGGGCCAGTTTTAACAGCATTAAAGTACTCCAAAAGGTAACAAATGGCCCTTCAACTTTGTTCAAACATAACACCAAAAACAGGTGTTTTTAAATCCCCCAGTATTCTAACCATGCTTTAAAATGACAAGAAAACCTTGAACTGCATTTTGTTTATACACGTTGTTTTTATGCATATCCACTATATTATTAAAGGAACAATATGTAATACATGTACTGCTGTAGATTATAAAATGACCATGACGGAGTAAAGAAACATGCTACATTGAAATACAGGCTTATCCAACAACAAGGCCACTCTGTTCTCCTTTGCCATTAACGTCCAAGAGTGGAAAGTCTGTTTGTTTTGGCATGTGAGCCCACCCGCTGCCCATTTCCAGATAATAAACAAAAACGAACTTTATCAATAAAGTTAGATTCTGCAGGAACTAAAAATCCTCGGCAGCCTTCTGAAAAGCTACATAACCAGAGAGGTAGTAAAACTCAAGAGAAAACTTGCAATGCGTTTGAAAGAAGGATACATCTTAGTGTCCAGAAAGACAGTTAAACTGGTTAACTATTTTTCCTCCTGAAGAGGTAGATAAACATCGAGGTTACCCACTCATAACAAAGCACGCATTCTGGTAAACGTGCAGCTCGACTCTCAAGGCAGCGAGTATTTAAGACCGCTGGTGTAGTAATCCTGACTAGTGCTGGCTAATGCCCTCAAGCTAATGCGTGATAGCATTTAACCGCTGTCTGTCACAGCTTCGGCAACAACCAGAGTGACACAAATATAGGACAGAAACTGCAAACTCACTCAAACTGACTACGTTGAACAAATTCTAACATCCAAATCTCGTAATGTTACCATCCCTAGTTTGTAAATAGAAACTATAAAGCTACCTGTTTTGAAGGGGTTTATCCATTTTTGTGACAATCAATGAGTGTGGACAAATTTCTGTACCGTTATACTGCTGGGTAGATATTTTAGTGAAATGATGTAGCTGAAATTTTCTAAGCAAGTTGGCTAGTTAGCTAGCTAGCTAAATAGGTTGATTGTGGCTTCATTTGAAACCAGCGAGGGCACTTAACAGATCTGCATCGGAGTGTCTACACTAATGGACTGGACTGGACTGGAGTGAGCGGGGACGGGGGTGGGGGCGGACAAACAATATTCTGAATTCATGCATTGGGATTACAGTGGTGATTTTAAACACTTATGTTAATATTACATATTGGTCCTTTATAAACACATGAAAGTACCTTAAACACACAAAAGCGTCCACTAATGGAATTTACTGCTTTAAAAAAATCCCATAGAATATTCATCTATTTTTTATCTAAAAAGAAAAACACTCAAAAGTTAACAGTGAAGCGACGCTCTCAGGGATGATGTGCATGAATCCAGATCCACGGGGGCGTTGGCGTTAGGTCAGCTCCCCTCGTCCCACATGCAGAGCTGGCGTTGTGGTGTGCGGAATTCGAAGCGGTAGCCCTTGCTGCAGCTCCTGATGCCGCAGCGGTAAGCGCTGGGGACGGGGGCGGGGCCACGCCCACGGCAGTACTTAAGCGCGCACGGGTACCACTCCAGCCGTAGGTCGTAGCTGCACGTGCAAGCTTGACGGGCCTCTGGCGTCGAACCGCAGCCACGCAGGCCGCCGTCTGTGTCTGCTACGCTCTGGAAGACGGAGCGCTCCACGCCTGCGCAGACAAACGAGGTCCGGGCCAAGATGCAGGTCACAGACACAGGCAATGGGACCATTAAGGAGGAGCACAGCTCAAAATTCACAGAATACATGTACATAAGCCCTATTCTGTTGTAAATGGATTAGTTTACTACAAAAAAACCTACAAAAATCTATTTTGACTGAAAACTAATGAATGACTACAAACTTAATTTAATGAATAGCCACTTTAAAATGAAATTAATCTCCTGTGCATTTACAAGCTATAACTGTGGTGGGAGCTATCATATTTGTATGATACTTCTAGGTGAGGCACATGCCATACGGATGTAAATACAGGAGTGGGAACTTCATCCTACTGTTGGACACCAACCCTTTTCTAGCCAGTGCCTGACGTCTTGTTGGCGCGTGAGTACGAGGTCTCGGGCATCATGGCAGACGTTGCGGATGTGGGAGCTGAGGTGCCAGGATAACGTCAGGTTCACTGCAACGTTCATATTCATCCGCTCCATTCCACGTTTCTCCTCTGCAACCCGCACCATGTGAGGGTTTTTCTATAAGGTTCAGCACCATATTTTAGGACATACAAAGCTTGATTCCCTGTCATTGTATGAAGTTGCCAGTTCTAATGCTAATGCTGAAGTAGTAATTAAATTGACCAGAACTATTGAATCTTGTAATGTTTTTTTTAAAAAAAGGCATATATCATTTGGTTTGGGAAAGAGGTTGAACACTCTTAAAGGAACTGCTTAACCAAAGATTATAATGTGGAGAAAATTAAGAGAAATCTATGCGCCATCAGTTAATCAATTTCAACCAATTTCATTATGCTAATTGATAACACAGTGCTATTTGACAGCTATTAGGTTTTGCCAGTTTATGTAGCTTAGGCACTTGACTGGGTCTTGTGGGTTCCTGGTCGTGACGAGCCTCACCTGTCTCAGTCTGGCCATGGCTTCACTTGGGATGATGTCCCCGTGCTGGAGAGTGGTGATGAAACACAGGGCCTGATACTGCGTCTGGCCTCGCTCAGGTTCACCAAGCACCAGCGCCCGAAGGACCTTCACATTCTGGAAGAGAGCAGAAGGAACCAGCAGCATCGGCGTCAGCACAGCAGACAACGTGGAGGAGGTCTTCGAGCCGCTATGCAAAACATCTCGATCTGAGCCTTTCGCTTTTGTTTTCCTCCAGCGGTGAGGGAGATGGAGGCTGCAGATGCTTCGTTAGCAGATCCCGATGAGTTGGGAGATGAAATACTGCAAAAGTGATATCTAATCTTGAGTCCTTAACGTTGGAATTGAAAAGGCAAACACATACTTTCTAGTTCAGCATGGGCTGGTTATGAACATTAAGAAGCTCACGTTTAATATGTTAATCGTGTTTCAATATGTCCAAAGAAAGCAACTTTATCTGTTAAATAAAAAATCATTACTTACAAAGGGTTGAAAATAAATGCATTTTGTGAATACCTTAACTATAGTCTTGCAGAGTCATTGAATAGCCAAACAATTCTGAGGACTGTGTTCCAATCACATTTCCACTTGAATACAGTTTGGCACAGAATGTTTATAGACCTTGCTCAGCATTCCTCTTATGATGACTTAATAAAACTGGCGCTCGCTAGTTCTACACAAATAGCAGTAAGCCTCTTTTTATTCAAATAGTCCAAAACTCCAAACTATTGATCTCATCAGATATATGCAGCAACTGAAGTTTTTAGTGCAATAATTATGACAAGATGCCGTCTCCGCCACAAGTACTTCCAGGCCCTGATTTCCAGCATAAATAAATAAATAAATAACTGTAACCAGTCTGAGAAGTTCAGAAGGGTGCCCTTCACATGGCCTTAGGAACCTGCACTACAGTGGATAAGAGGCTTACTTGATTTTAACACAGGCAATGCAAATATAGTGCTCCAACTAGCTAAACTAATTGTGTAGAAATTGGCACAGAGACAATTCAAATCAAGTGGAACTTGAAAATGGAAATCCATGAATGCAAGACAGAAGCCAAGCAGTGAAGATAAATATATCTTTCACACAACAGATTATTATTTTTTCAATTTTCTCCAAGAAAATGAACATTGCTAGTGTTGAGCAGGAGTTGGACTTGGCTATTTACAAAAGTGCAGCACGGTCATAAAGCTGCAGATAATCCCAGCCCAGCAAGACATGAAACTCAAGCTCCAGCTTCTCCTGTGACCACAGATCTCACTGCGAGCCAACATCTCCCACAAGAAACTGATGAATGGAGAAGGAATATAATAAAGTCTGTCTTACACTGTTCCTTCTAGTTGTCTGTTCGACCTAGGGGTACACCCAGTTATGTGGAGTGTCCCTGAAGCTGTCTTATCTGTTAGTATGTAAGAGAGGGTGAAATTAATTTGAAATCTCCGTCATAATCACTACTGCTAATCATCAAAATCACTATTTTCCCCTTAAATCCTGATAGCAAGTCAGCTTTACACTTCGCCCAGCAACAGGTGCAGAAGCCATAGTGAGTGTAATTAAGACAAGCAGAAGGTGACATTCCAACCCCAAGAGCTAATATTGGACCTTTTAGGTTTCAGAGACGGGGGGCTGGGCAAAGAAGGGATGTCGGAGCATGACCTTCTCTGGGAGAACATGCTGGAAAACTGAAGCTGTAAAGGAAGCTCAAAGCTGTTTGTACACCAAGGGCTAATAGTGAGGCCAGAAATCTTTAATTAACAAAACCAATTTAAATAATTTGACAAAATCTACAGTTTGTTATAAAGCTGCATTGTTTTATTGCAATATTTCTTTGGCTCAGAAAACCAACAACAACAAAAAAAACAACAACAAAGAAACAGTTGTCCACCAAAAAAAGATCAGTTTTGAAGTGTGTGTGTGTGTGT
>JAOXYF010000003.1:2515174-2531832 GCA_028565775.1 Sternarchorhynchus goeldii | reverse complement strand
AGAGCCCAACACTGGCACCATGCATAAGAGCCCAACACTGGCACCATGCATAAGAGCCCAACACTGGCACCATGCATAAGAGCCCAACACTGGCACCATGCATTTGATCTGTGCTATCGACTGTGACAATGGTGAATAAAACAGTAAATGCTTACTGCCTTTTTCCAAATGAAGGACAGAGAGCTGAAGCTGAAATTCTCACCCTCTCTGTCTCGCAGCATGACCACACCATCTACGGACCTCCTTAAACACCAGCCTGGACAGCAGCTGGAGAAGACATCAGGACAGAAGTAAAGACTCGCATATGAGGTGCACAGCAGAAAACTACATACTAGAAACAGGAAGTTTCAGACAGAGGTCCTTTATAAGCTGTGCTGAATTTCTGAATTTGAAAAAGGTGGATCCAGTTAATACTAGAAAGGGTAGATGTTTAAACCATAACATTCATTCCATGTGGTTAAAAATTTGCAGACTGTTTTGTTAAACAATCAGGATTAAGGACTTCTTGTTTCTACTGGCAAGAAGTCCTTAATCCTGATTCCACTGAATTACACTCTCAGAACCATGAAATATATAAAATACACAAGGAAGTGTGTTTCAAATGTCCTGTTTCTTTACATCTCATTACATCACACTGCAGTTTCTCCCTGGAATCATAGAATTTCCATCTATCCACCCACCCACTTATTTATTCATTCTACACGTGACTTACCAGACAAGCAAGTACATCGGCAATAATGAGCATGTAGAAGACGTTATTCCATCCAGTGGGAGAGATCAATCCAGCCAAAAGAGGCCCAACAGCGGCACCTAGTGGACAAAAGATAGCGCAACTGACGGATTTCAGTCAAACAGCAGCTGACAACAGACCATAGAAGTTTAAAGTAAGCTGCCATCTAGTACTGGACGCATTTCAGTTCAGTCACGCTGGGTTTAAGAGAATGCAACAATTAGCAAAATATTAAGCAAAAGAGTGACATTGTGACTTTCCCCTTATTCCATGGGAGCAAAGAAAGAGACATTTTTGATCATGTGTTCTACATAAAGGGTAATGCTCTCTCCTGAGGAACCACAATCTTTTCATACCTATCGATCCAGTACCGTCGATAATGGCTGTGACTGTAGAAAGTGCTCTGGAGTTCCCTCGCAGACACTCGTGGGTTCCCTGTGCAGAAGGACAAACTTGGGGTTAATAGGTTCCAAGTTCACTAACCCCGGGTTCCTGTGAGATTAGAGATGGCAGAGGAGGGCCATATAGGACCGACTGGTTTAGTGGCACTGTGTGGGCCAACAGGAAGAAAGGGGATGGTACCAGGTCAGCCGACACAGCCGTGGTGATGAGGGCATAGGGACCGTTCACCAGAGCACCACAGAGCAGCAGCATACCTGAGAGAGAGAGAGAGAGGGGGGGGGGGGGTAGTGGTTGTCAGGCAATTGAATTTTGTTACTTACTTTAATAAACAAAGTACAACTCTAACGTGACTCAAATAGTCTCTTCTAGTATTAGATGTCAAGATTTTATCAGTGGGTCTGACTGGGTCACCAGTCTTTTCTTCCCCTTTTGTACTTTTTTCTTCCCTTTTTCCAAGTTCTTATCAAACGGTTGGCTAGTTGTGGATATATTTTAGATAACTGCCATCGTAGAGCGTCTGCGGGAGCAGCTGATTTTTCAGAAGGTGCCTGGCGGGCGGCCGTGGGATGGAGGTAGGCCGTCGACTCACCGATGGTGGTTGGCATTCCGTTCTGCCCAACGTGGTTGTACAGGAACAGCTTGAGAAAGAAAGAGTGGGGGAGGGGGTGAGAAGAGAGCCCTGCAGCGAAGAGAAAGCTGTTCGTTTGCTTTCCGTGGTTTGACGGGTAAACTCGAACGAGCCGCGCTGTGGCGTGGGAGTGCGGTCAAGGCCAGGTGTGAAAATCTGTGAGCAAACTGTAGGGGTGTGTATGTGTGTGTGGGAAGAGACCAGCACAGTTGTACGACCGTCCCATTTCATACATAACAGCAGCCTGTTTCTTCCAACTCCTTAAAACAAGTTTACTGAGTCATTTCCAAGAGGCTCTACTGGGACATATATACGGAGTCATTTAAATAAGCAATGCATTCTGGGTACTTCGCATATTAGGCCTTCATAGGCATCATTGAAAGGTGGTGACCTCTTGCATGTCTTTAGGTACCACAGGACCAAGTACTCCACTTGCCACTGGGAGAACTTTTCTGTAGTTCCTCTTTTACTCCCTAGTGTTTCTCCTTCGTGGTTTATCCTGACCGAGTTGCACCAAGGTACAGACTGCAGGATTTAAAAAGAGGCCTCCTGCATTTACGTTGACATGGTTACAGGAATTCATGGCGGTGAGCTGGCTGCAGCAGTGAATGCAGAGCAGTCAGGCTGAGGAGAGGCAGCGTGGGTCACTTACTGACACGCTCTTAAAATGAAAGGACATGCTCACAATCCTTGCCAGATAAGACCTACTACTTGTTGAGGTAAGTAGGGGGAAAAATGTTTAATGGCATAGTGTAATTTCAACTGTAAATTTATGGTAGTCAGTTCTATGGGACTATTGTCTCCATAAGTTACACTGGCCATAATTTTAATGGCTAGAGATAAAGGACATCTGTGCCTTGAAACCAGGTCATCCATCCACCCACCCACACCCACAGTAACGCTGCATGGTTGTACTAGCGAAAGGCTTCAAGAATTCATTTGGCGATTTATCAGTGTGGACGATGCAAAGCTTACCATGGGAGCAGCAAAGATGAGCATGACACAGCAGGTAGTCGCCCTGCCCCCGGTGTAGTCCGATATCACCCCGGCAATGATGCCGCCTAAAGCAACACATCACACAAACACGTGTTAGATACCCGCGAGGACAGTGGAATAATCACGCCCAGCGCAAACTTGGGGGGGGGGGGGGGTCTGCATAAAGGAACAGCCCATGCACTTACCCATAATTCCTCCCACGTCAAACAGCGTCGACATGTCTCCTGCTCCTTTAGGATCAAAATGGGCTGAAAAGGATGAATTCAGAGACAGAGTGGTCATTGTTTTTTTTTCCCCCCAAACGTTGACCACCTTAATTGTGACGGTTACAATGACTTATAGGGAAACGGTTACTAAGAAGGAATAAGGGAATCTTACCAACATTAGCGATATACAGCGGTAACCAGTAGAGGAAGGTGTAGCTAACCAGCTTTGCAAAGAGCAAACAGAGGGAGAACTCCACCACGCCCTGGAGGCCAATGTGACAAAACAAGTTCCACAGTGAACCTGGGCCTCACCACGAGTCACAATGCAATGCCAGACACAAACATAAAACTTGAAACTTAGGCAGAATTTAAATCTTTTTTAAAAAAAGTAAAAAAAAAAATCCACAACAAAAAAAAGCAGAACCACTTACCTACTTCTGTGCTTCTAGGCCTTACACAAAGCTTATTAGAGTGAGTCAGCAAATAGAGGGTGCATTAGTGGCTGGTTCTTCACAGACACTGGTAAGCTGGGAGACCACTGACCGGTATGCGCAGGGCTCCACAGAAGCTGATGGCCTCTGACTGCTCCTCCACAGCCTGCACTGAAGTGTGACTACTGAAGATCTCCTCGCTGTTCGGTGAGCTCCCCAGCAGAGGCTCATGCTCCGAACTCTCCTACACACACGAGCGCTCTTAGTACAACAGCTAATGCAAAGGCTCTGCATTATAGAGGACAGTGCACTGCTGTTGGTCTTACATGGTGTTGGGGTGGACTGCAGTTCACGTCTTCAGGCCCTGCACAAGAAGAGATGAAGAGGCATGAAACGCGCGGCGAGGAAAAGCTCCTCCAGCGACAAGAGCAAAAGTCAAGTCTCCCCTGGCCTACGTGGCTCGAGGGTGGCGCTTGAGCAGAACGAATCTCCATCTTCTACAAAATCGACTCAACATGGTCCTGGATGGAGCTCCTGAACTTACTCTCCACGAGAAAGAAGAAGCAGATGACACCCATGGTGGCGATGATGATGCCAGGTACGATGAAGGACATGCCCCACGCGGCCGAAACGTAGGCGCCAGCGATCAGAGAGCCCAGGATGTTCCCCACCGAGGTGTGCGAATTCCACACCCCCATGATGAACCCTCGCCTGGAATGTCACGTTAACAAGGAACAATCACACATACATTTATATCTGCTCTTTTACAACATCACAAGGGCTGTAAATGCTTGGTATCTGGCCTTCGACACGGAGTGCCAGTTGGTCACATTACAAATTCAGAGCATTGACTTTTTTTCTTTCACTTTGTTAAAATAAACTACTCTAAAGTTTGGCCATTTGGAAGAACCCAGTGTGTATTAGATGGAGTGGCATCAAAGGAAGATGTGCTGTGAGCGAGTGGTTATGGGAGGAGGTGCAGGTGCAGATTTGAGCAGTCAGCAGCGTGGAGGAGATCGTGACTCACTTCCCCTTTCCGAACCAGTTCCCAACACAGGCCACCACCGCCGGCCAGCCTGTTGTTTGCACCAGGCCATTCATAGCCTGAAGGGCAAGAGAACAGGGAGTGAGGAGGAGAGAGAGTGTATGTATGTGAGTGATTGTATCAGAAAACTGTCAGAGACTGTAAGGACTGTGCAGAAATCTCCTCGCCGCAGGTCATGCGCGAGTTGTGTGACGGGTCACCATCACGTCAGCAGGTCATAAAACGAGCGGCAGCAGAGCACAGACCAAACCTCGGCTCCTCGCTTGCGTTTATAAACGCCAGCGCGCAGTCACAGAACGACAGCCAAACGAAAGGAAGCCTTGCTCTCTTTCACTGCCGTGAGCTCTTCTACAGTGCTGTTCCCTCACCGAGTATCACTTCCCCCAAACTCCAAAACCCTTATGAAGCAAAAAAAGCGTCGAGAGGAGGATTCGTCGAGTGTCGTGCTGGAACTGCCCCTAAAGCGGACGCTACTTCAGCTCTGCCGTTCTGATCGCCCTGCACTTGTTTCCATGCAAACAGTGGATTGGAGGGCCGGGGAGGTTGGGGGACTGGCTCACCTGCATTAAGCAATAGTACCACAGGGAGTGGATGTTCCAGTAGAAGCCCAGGCCAAAGAGCATGGTGAACAGGCCGCTGGAGAGCATCCCGGCCGTGAGATAGTAGCGCAGGGGCAGCCTCTCACCGAACATCCCGCTGTGGAGGCAAATGCATGTCAGCGGAATCTTATGACTCCGAGGCAGGATAAATGGGACCGTGGGTCAGGAACTGTGAGGAGAGCAAGACGTTCCTACCTGAAGAACATGCCAATGGCGTAGGCAACGAGAAAGCAGTTGTCCAGCCATCCGAACAGGTTCTGGTAATTGTCTTTATCTGGAACAGGGGATTAAGGAAAAATGCAGTTCATTCATAAACTCGAATGCAATCATTCATAAACTCAGAAATAATTCAATAATGTATTTAAACAAGCTCAGAACAGCCTGTATTCCACCCTTTTTTATTCAGGCTTTATTCAGACTTTAAAAGATTTGTAAAAGGCTGTTTGAGAGTGAGTGTGTGTGTGTGTGTGTGGGGGGGGGGGTCAGAAAGGTGCCTACAGATCACGATACAAAACCGCTGTGGAAATACTGAACATGTGTAATGTTAAACGTACCAAAAGGAGCCCAGTCACACCAGGTGCCATTGTCTGAGACATTGAGGTCGACTGGTTTAATTACAAGCACACAATTTTGGTGTAGTTGACTCTGAAATGAGTAACAAAAAAAGAGAAAACAGAAATCCATCATAAAACCAGAGACCAAACAAGAAGAAATGCTCACTACTAGCGTTACTGGAAAGAGACAGATACAAAAAGGAAACCTCATTTTCTAAGCAAAGGACAGTCGAAAAGACATTTTTAAAAAGCTAATATTCATAGATCAGGTCTTGTCATTTTGGTTACCTTGACAATACTAATGGGCTTCCGGGAGAGATGGTAGGCCGTGTAGAAAAAGAACGTCAGGACTAGAATGAAGCCTCTGTACCTAAAGAAAACAAAACACCAGTCTTAGGTCTTAAGTGTTAACAGCTCAAAAGAAAAACATTCGCTTGATTCTGTCAGTCAACAACTCAGTATGGGCTATATGGTGAAGGAGGGGGACAATTCATGTCAGTTGGCTAAACAGAACTGAAAACCTAGTACGCAAAACTACAATCAGACCGGCGCGAGGAATCATTACGTGGTTTACAGGAAAGCAGCTTAACCGCAAGCGAAGACGGGAGGCTCTGTACAAGCCTGTTTGCGTTTCCTGAGAGGGAGAAACTAGGGCGATTCACACACGGTACAAGCACTGTAGCGATTTGTAGCCAATTTAAAAAGTGCAGAGTTGACTACACTACAGCGTCCACGGTTACTGTGGAGTAGTTAGGTAGCTAATGCGTTCAAAGAACGTCTTACATGTCAATTATTAAAATTAAAAATGATAATCGCGTTGTGCAAGTAGCCATGTTATGCATCCCCACGGTCAGCACAGTATCTCTCATATTACACTACAGTAAACGTCTTACTTAATGGTTAAATGCAATGTTATAACTCTACTAAAAAGTGGCACTCACCAGCTGTCTCTAGAGAAAGAAGTAGCCAATTTGATGCCCGGAGCCAAGGACGATCTCATGTTTTGGAAGTAGGCCGGCGGTAGTTCTTTGTTTAAAAATCGTTTATCTAGTGCTTTTTCGCCATGTTATTTACAATTACAGCGTATATTTTTCGATAAAAAACGTAAACAATAAAATATCTGTGTAAACATAAAACGACTACGAATAAATAATAAAAAAGCAAAACCCGTTTTACAACCAGACTGCAATAACCTACGTAGTAGGCACAATTTTTTGCGCTTTGTATACACACAAATCTCAAACCGCGAGTTCTGTGACCGTGTTGGATAAAAGCCGGCAATCGAAACCTGAAAACTAAAGTCGCTTCTCCATTTAAAGTAGATGAGGTATATTTTCTTTTCCGACTTCCTTAGGGGGAAAAACCTCTAAACGCATTGTATTTCCAAAGATTTCCATATTTCATGGAGGCGGTCAGTATAGCAGCTGGAAACAATGCTATTAATACCCTTTCTGTCTGCCTTAGCGCATCACATGAGTACTTACTGGTCTCGTGCTTGCTGAATAAACTAAATATGCAGAGATTTGGAAGCAGGTATTGCCTGACTACCCCGAGCCAGTCTGCAGTACTGAATCCGAGGACGTAAACGTGTAATTCCGGACTGACGTCACTACAGAAAATCTCGGGACACTATATTAACCCTTTAAACACCGGAGAAAAACTTGCGAAAAGGATACGTTTGAATTGAAAATGCCTGTGTTTTCTTGAACTGTACCTGTCACACTATCTCAACCCAAAAATGTTTGTCGTTGCCACCGTATCACATTTTGGAGCCAAAAACATGAGGGCAATAAAACTTTATTTAGCGTATGTTGCATTTTGGGAATAAGTTGAAATTTGGTACATTAAAGTAAATAAAAAATTATGAGTAAATAAGTAAAATATAAATAAGCATAGTTTGTATTATGGGTGGTACTAAATCTAAACTTGATCTTTGTTATTATTACACGTATTAGGAAACCAGTTGTGAACAATTACTGTATGTACGAATAATCTATATTTATGTTTAATCTCAGTTCATCCCTGGAAGGAAATCCGAGGGTAAAGGCAATTTCCTCATTTGCCTTTAGACTAACCTAGTTGGGGACATTTAGCCAAACATTTACCGACCTCTAAACTGAATTCAGCAGGTGGCTATCTCAGTAGGAGTCGAGGGCTGAGCGTGCACTTGTAATATGTTTGACCAGTGTTCATGTAGGGTTCCAAAGGTTATTTGGTCACTCTGATAAGTGCTGTGATAAGGGAACGGCCATAATAATTGGCGAGAGAGCAGTGTCTGTTCGTAGAAAACTACAGATTATGGATCTCATTCATGACATCTTCGTAAATATGCAAGCAAATATAGAGTAAAATTCACGTGTCACGTGTGTCCGGGTTTAGACATTCATAAGTGCCATATGTTAGGAATTACAAATGCAACCATACAGACAAGTTCATCACTCAACAAGAAAATCCAAGTTAGCTACATTTAACATTAAATAAACATATTTAACAAATGAAACATACTTCCACCTTGAATTGTAAGGTGAAAGTATGTTAAGTTTTACGTTTTGAAGTGCATTATATCGGCAGAGATCTGTGTACCTTTCTGGCCCTAAAAAGGGAGAATTTGTAACAAATGAAATGAGTGGATGTGTGCGGCTTCTACAGTAACCAGAACAGTCCAGCTGTTCAAGAGGAACCGTCTTGTTTGACATGAAGCTTGAAATGTAAAAAAAAGTATCAGTTTACGCCGACAAGCAATTGCACAAACAAGAGAAAATACTCCATCAAGCTTATCTGGGTGGGATGAACGCAACGCCAGCATTATTTGTGAGTGCTCTGTTGGGTATCAATATCGATAACAACGGTGATATACTTCCTTGTAAATCCCGAGAAACCGGCCATTAATTGCGTTAAATTGTGATCAGTAATTGACTCCAACTATTTGAATGATTTTAGTCACCAAGTAAAAATATGTTTTGAAAATGTAGTCGAATCAGCCTACCGCAAGCAAAACGGATGTAACCGGAAAACGGAATCGAGTATGAAAATGTACGTGATCATTAACAGACAATTTGAGCATAAATTATTTCTGCTTGTGCTCAAAGATCCAGCGAACGCAGGACAAAGATTACAGCGGTGGAGGTGAGAGAAAGTACACTTTCATTTCAGTGCTTTAAATTGTTAGGCGGTTTATTACCAAAACTTGCACAAGCGTCATTGTATCAAAAATCACCTTCGAATGTATCGAGTAGAAAAAGACAAAGCTGTAGTTACAGTTTTGCAATGAACATACCAGAAATATCTTATCACTTTACTAGACAGCAACAGAAAGTACAAAAAAAGTTAATCAGCAATTTTCCTGGAAATTTATTTTGATCTAAAATCACCAAAAAATAATTTTAAGACTACACAATGCATCAGACTGTGTCTTTTTAATACAGACAAGGCAAACTGAATGACTTGAATGCTGAGGTATTTGTGCTGGTTCGGGCCCAAAATGTCCCCGATGCTGTTACCTGGGAAACTGATAAACAGTCAGTTGTTAACCTAATTAAAACAATAGTAAAACGGATTGTGTGACCCCAGAGTTACAGTGAGGTCACTTCCAGGGCTACAGCGTGCTGGTGGGGGCGATCCTCCACACACGGCCCCTGTGGCCGGCATGGCCCGCGGCTGGGTCACAGCTGACCAGGACAGAGTACAGCGCCTGTGCGTAGCCTGCAGGAGAAAAACAAAATCAATGATCGGCACCTTTAGAAGCTGATAAAGCACAGCCAGCGTCCTCAGTGTGGCCAAGATGCTGGGGTGGGAGTGGTGCTTTTGGGATCTTGAGGGTTACTGGGTCAAGAGGCTTTAACCTCATTTAAACCAGGCCCACCTGTTTCAACCACACACGGCGGCTTCATAAAGGTCTTGTCAAAGGCATGCTCACAGCCTCAGAGTGGGAGACAAGCACGTGCTATGTAACTGAAGCAGCTCGTAGTTGTAGGAGTAAATCATACTGGATTATCAGCACATTCTTTTTATGATTTATTAATGCAACTATGATTTCAATGATAATCAACTTTAACAAGCACTGTAAAGAATACCTTGAATTTTGCTCATGCAGTACGCTATCAAAGTATATACTTATTAGAAAATTTAAGATGAGTTTTAAAAAGATATTAAGCTTTTTTTCTCCCATTTTGGTTGTTTGCAATTGAACAGTGACTACACCATTTCATCTTACCTTGAAATTCTTAAATTTCAGCAAAATGAATAAATTATTCCTAATTTTGAATCCACATTAAATAGGTTCAAAACACTTTTTAGTCAGACATGAAAATAAATGAAGTATTTCATGTTACTAACCTTCAACAGAAATATCTTTGCGTTCGCCAACTGTCATTGGTAGACAGGGATAAGGTGTGGAGGTGGGGCCTACCTTTTGGATTGTGGTAAAAGGGACAGTTGTTGGCACATGTGTCGGGGTGCGAGTCCCAGAAGCCGTCACCGCAGCAACAGAGTGGGGGAAGCTCCACCCCCCCTTGCTCCAACCTCTCCTTCATCTGGACCCGCAGGGCCTCAACATACCTGCCGGGGGGGGGGTCGACACCACCCATTTTACATGTCTTACATTGGCATGTAAGAAATGGAACACTACTGAAAGCACAGTTTACTGCATACTGGACATACAGTTTACTGCATACTGGACATACTGTCCACTCAATTTATGAAAAAGTTTAAATCAGTAGAGGCAACCTGTAGGTTTTCAGTACAGACCATCTGTTGCCGTGCAATTGTGTAAACTATCTTCCAGCTCTCCACCTGTGGTCCACTGTTGGAGAAGCGCTGACTGGATATTTGGGTGGGACAAATATTCTCATACCAGCAGTGAAAGACGTGTGTAAAAACGCAGTGAGCATATACCATTGTCACTGTTGTGTTGAAAATGATCTGCCAGTAGTATTATACAGCCAGCAGTGGTCATGTAGCCTGAAACTGACCAACAATGACCAGGGCTAAGGGTGGTTATCACAGTGCGCACACAGACAGAAACAGTAATAATTCAATATAACTACAATAACTTATATAGTGGCCAGGATTTGTACACACAAAGAAGCTGTTCCTGATCAAGACTCTATAGTGGTGAACATACAGCACATGCTTTGGCTTCATACGTGTCAAAGGTCATAGGTGGAGAGTCACAGCAACTCACTGCTCAGTGTCCTGCCTGATTTAGCACACCTGCATTGCCTCATCAGCCGGTTCTCTTAATTGCAGAGCCGTTTGTGAGTTGAAGTGGGGACATGTTATGGCATGCAGAAACCCTGCGGCACTGTCGCCCTTCAGAAACATGACTCCTCCCTTTCCTCCCCCTCCTCTTCCTTATTACCCAACAGTCACCTTGCGGTCTCTTTGATCTTCTCTGCCCTGGACCTCCTTTTCACCCGCTGCTCCTCATCCTCCTCTTCCTCCAGCCGGAGGCGCTGCAGCACCAGGCGCTCCCTCTCGGCAGCGTCCCTCCTCTTCTCGTCCTCCAGCCTCCTCTCCTCCTCTCTCCTCAGCAGCTCCTTCTCCGCTTTAATCCTAGAGGCCAAAACAAACGAACAAAACGATGGGGCAGAAGGCTTTTTAACCTTTTTCATTTTACTGTTCAAATTTCAAGTGAAGTCGGAGAGCAAAACTAATGAGAAGATGGAAGTGGTCTGAATTACGGAGGTGTCAGTAGATCCATCTCAATGCAACAGGAATTGCCAATCTTTGGGGAATGAAACAGTCCCATCCATGGTCTTATGGCAAAAACTGAATCATTTCACTGAATCATTTCTCCCTGTCAAGTTAACCAACACGAACACAATACAAAACAAGGCAGAAGTAGGGAGCGGGAATAATGAGGAAAGGGGCTGAAAATAGGAACAGCATGACAAGAACACTCACAGTCAGAGACGCAGACACACACCAGTGAGCCAAAGTTTCTGATCATGCTCGTATGAGTGTACAAAACCTACATTTAAATGGAGCACGGTTACAACATAACGTCACCTAGCAATCAAAAAAGCTGTGTGTGTGTGTGTGTGTGTGTGTGCGCATGAGAGAGTGTGTCACCTATCGATTCTCCTCAGGTGTTTCCTGTGACGCTGCTGCTCTTTCACCTGCTCCCGCTCAATGTCCATGAAGAGACGTCTATACATGAGGAACTGGGACTGTTTCTGCATGAAAGAAGAACGTTTTAAAGCTAGATCCTCCTCTACAGTGCTATTATATTATATTATATATATACACACACACACACACACACACACACACACACACACAAATAAAAGCTTTAGATCAGTGCTAATCAATCCAGCCCTCGCCACCCATCACTATCCACGTTTTTGACAGCTCCCCCCGCACACCTGCACCAGGAGATTAATGACACCCAGTCCCTTCTACAGGTGTGCAGGAATCTAGGATGGAGGAAAATGTGAAGCGTCTGGGTGCAGAGGACTGTGCTGATGAACACTGAACCAGATCATGCACAAAAGGTAGTGCTTCAGCTTGATCAGTCTTTTCATGACACAGACTACATACCTGGGCCAAGTTTGCCAGAGAGACACAAATGGGTGTAGTATTAAAAAAAGAGCAAACAAATAAATAAATAAATAAACAATGGAAACCAATGGAAACAAAAGAAAATAAGAAATAACTTAATACTTAATATATGCTCATTAGTGCGGCTGCAGAGATTCTCTACTGTTTGTGGCTGTGTGCCCCTTCTGATGATGTTAACACAATGACAGGAAATCTAACCAGTGAAAGGAATGATCTTCACTACATTGCCTACATCACATAACTTCTCATTGTTCTGGTATTATTGGTGAAATATCACTACGTACATGCTGCCTTAGCCAGCCAAGTTGGTGACTACAAATGAGACAGATATAGATACAGTTCAGTGAAAACTCAAGAAGGGGTTGCAGTAGGGCTACCTAGTTTACACAGTGTACATACCACGGATATACATGACTGAATATATGTTTTTAATAGTAACAGTGGCACTTCAATTGAATGGATTATGCTTAAATTTGTTTGTAAGACAAATATAAATTGGGAAAGGTGTTCGTTTTGGAAATTATATATAAACTCACACACACAATATCAGATGCACCTTCAGCAACATTATCAGAACCTCAGTCCCTCACACTACATGTGTTCTGCATATGTGAGAATTTCTTCAAGATTGATGGAAAAGCATCATGGGTGGCTGCCTCATGAAGCTGGTTAAGAGAACACCAAGAGAGTGTAAAGCTGTCATCAAAGTAAAGGATGGCTACTTTGAAGAATCTAAAACCTAAGATAAATTAATATTGACTACCACAGCATAATCACATGCATTATTTCACTTGTTTCTTAAGCTCTCCACCTGCCGCTTCATGTCCTCTTGCTCCGCCCCTGGCCACAGTTCCCAAGCTGATTGGTGGTTGGTTCGGCCATGTGAGCTGGTTGGAAGCAGCTCTTTCGGCAGCTCTGCGTCCACCTAAACCAAACAAGTGTAATGAAGAGGTGGGTCAGATGGACGATCCACCATTAAATACCAGCACTGAGTTATCAGCAGCCAGTTAGCATCATGGGAAGTACTTGTCTGCTCCCCTTTGGTTTTCATTCTTTGCAGATTTATTTAAAGTTTTCGTGAAGCGTCCCTTTAAGAGGTAGATGAAAAACCTTGTTTTTCTCCACTGAAGATTGGAGTATATAACTATTCTTGCTGACTATAAAAATAGCAAGTGATGACTCTAAACTGAGCCAGACTCAAATTCTCCTACCGGGTCATTCTGAAACGTGACTGTCTTGATACTGTGGCTCTTCATGTGAAGTGGCCGATCGTGCTGTCCTGCTAACGGAAGCTCTTCCGCCTCTTCTCCTTCATCTTCCACTGCTCTCCCAACACAGGATACGGTCTTCTGCCACACATGATCAAGAGAGGTATTAACTCTGCATTAGTTTACCACGGGTGGTGGGGTAATGAAGGCCGATCGCAAATTAAGCATTATACACTCACATCTCTTGATGGGGACACCTTCCATCTTCCCCCGGGGAGCCCCGAAGGCTCCTCCCCATCTTGGACCGTCTGACGGCCAGCCAGGCGGTGCCTCACCTGCCTCGTGACTTTGCTAAGCTGGGAAACCAAAGTGACATGTCCAACCAATTCACTTCACATGAACCAAACACAAGCAGGGTAAAGTGCCACCCTTACCTGATGTGGATGCTCATCAGTGTTAGCAGTGGTAAGGGAGACACCTTGAGGCTCATCCCAGCGTGACCCAGGACCACAGATGGCAAACTCCCCTTGTGGCCAAGAAAGGAAGGGACTCTTCCGAGGGGTGAGGTGCTGGGCTGCGTCGCTGGTCTGCTGGACGGCTCTGTACTCTGTCTCAACCTGGACAAAACGCACAACAGTGTCAGAACGCACACCTGAAATCGATGTTAATCACATATGAGTCAGATTTGAAATAACCTGTAGCAAAAACTTCTACAAGTTATGGATAATTTCATTTTAGCATAAAACTAAAAACAAACCATGTTCAGAAATCTTGCAAAACGTTACAGACAAGTGGTTTTACCTATGGGCTTTAGTGATACAATGTTACCACTACTAATACATAAACGAGCTCTACATCCACCTCTCTTTACTTAAGGAAGCATGACATTATTGATTTTAACGCTTAAACTAATTTTCTCAGAATGCAGGTTGCTGTGGAGTCACAAAGGTTTTTAGGAAACTTCTGTCAGTACAGTATTTTTCACCACCAAGTCATTCAGAACTTACCATTTCATACGATTTCTGCAGCTGCCGCTGTTTGCGAATACGGGCCTGTTGCGATACACGTCTACGAACCGCGTCCTGAAACTGGCGCAAGCTCGCCTCCTTCTCTCGACGGTTCTCTTCGTGTAACTCCTCTGTGAGCATAGCACGGATCTGTCAAAAAAAGTCACGGACAAGAAAATTCAGATGGCTGTCTCAAAAACTGCCCCACGTCACTGATAAACTAAGGGTACTTCTAATTGCTACATTTCGTTGCCTTGTACTCGTACATGTGTAACGACAATAAAGTTGAATCCAATCTAATTATCGTAAACAACCAGACCGACGCCAGAAGGAGTCGCTGTAAGAGAGGCATAATACCACACTTGTCCACCGTATCGGGGCTTACCGCGGGGTGTTCTTGGTTCACGTCTCCTGTCTCGACCCATGCGCCTACTGCCACCACAGCTGGATTCCTCTCCGCCAAAACCTTGTTTTCTTTGGTCTTTACTCGATTTTTTGAAATTAGCGGTTTCCCCTTCATCTTCCTTTCATCTTTCGCCCGACTTTTTTCGCTCATTTTAACGTTTCTTGACTGAATCATTTTCGTAACTTAGCTAGCAAACTAGTTTACTAAAATTCACCTGCCGAATAAGCTGAGTAACTTCAGACAACTAACAAGCTAACCAATTTGCTACGCTAGAACCATGTTTTCTTAAAACACTGTTTGGCTAGCTAGCTAACTCTACCTTGTACTTTCTTCTGGCACTTCCACCAACAATTTAGCTATCTAGCTCACTACACCCAGCAAACTGCATAGCTTGACTTGTAAATCCATGAAATATGAGACATAATTTATTTAAAAAAAGATCTTTCTAGCACCACTAGCGTAAGTGATTTTAAATCTTGTTTATAGTGACGCTACCAGCATCGCAACCATTAGTCCCAGCCTACTCTCAATTTCATTGGCTGACACTATAGAAAACGTGAGATGTTATTCGTCTTTTGTGCTGTCCTTTAAAGGGAGTTTCTTTGCAGCACGCCTTCTCAAACGTCTTAAAGGAAAACATTAGCTGCTATATATAAGTTCCGGCGTAATTCATTTGTGATTTATTTACTTTTCACTCATAATAATTATATATATTATATATTTTTTACCCAAAATTTTCTAAAAACGTTTAGTAAAGCCTTTAGTAATCTAAATGTTCCATCTGTATTTTCAAAATGTTGTGTACATTAGGTGAAGCGAATGCCCTTTATAGGCCTATAAGTCTATTTGTTTATTTATTGTTTAAACATTGATCCCATGTAATAAGCCAGATATTTGTGTCACCCTCCCCAGCTTGTACATTTATGCATGTGCAATAATCAACACGAGGGCTGGATGCAGCCCTGGACAATGCTCGCTCTCACCGGCAGTGCCTCGCGACAAAGCGTCCACTGTTCCGTTCGTATGATTCAGCAGGCGCTTTCTTTCAGAGAAGGAACGGCATGAACTCCATTTACCCAGCAACGTTACATAATGTTCAATGTGTTGCCATGAATAACACTGCGGACCACACGGTACGGTCGGAGAACCCAATGATTTATTTCCGCCCCAACATTCCACCACCCTTTCCTATTTATGCAAACTGTACACTAACCAGCTTTTAATGATATTTCTAATGAGCAAGGGACTAAAGATGGAAAGGGAAAAAGGACATTCTGGTACTCGGGTGTCATAGAACAGTGACTGTCCATTATTAGAGCAAAGGGAGCCTGAATTTCCTTGAAAGTGCTCAAGTAAACAGTGCATGTAGTATTTTCATCCTATATTGTTCCACACAGTTGAAACATAATAAGCCTAAATAACATAAAAAGATCCGATTCAGAGCTATACTCACAGTAACTATATAGAAATTGAAATAAACCATTTTTGAAACTCAAAACTGCTTCCTGAATAAATAATGTTCATTCACAAAACAAATCAGCACGAAGAATGAAATACATCATTTCACCTACCAGTCCTCTATATGAAACATGAATAAATCAGCATCATTAAGGCCCTACAAAGAAATCAATTCTCAGAACATCGTACTGGATAATGTAGAGCTACATAGTATTTTTCTCCACAAATGAGGTAAATCTTGGTAAGTATATTTCTGCTAAATGTAATTTGACAACTAAATATGGTAATGTCATTGGATAATAATTTTGAACTTTTAAAACTATTTCTTTGTTTGAAGTATGTATTGAAACATACACTATATTGCCAAAAGTATTCGCTCACCTTCCTTGACTCACATATGATCTTAAGTGACATCCTATTCCTAATC
>JAOXYF010000003.1:2494011-2515074 GCA_028565775.1 Sternarchorhynchus goeldii | reverse complement strand
CTTTATGGACCTTGCTTTGTGCACTGGTGCACAGTCATTTGGATGGGTGAGCGAATACTTTTGACAATATAGTGTATATAGTAAGAACTCAAATACAGTACCTCAGACCTAAAGTACTTCTCAAATAGACCATCTACACATTGAAAGGAAAGGGTAGGAAAATTTAAATGAAATACAAATACATGAAAAAAGCAGATATTTTGCATATTTACATATTTACATTTCTGTCTCATAACCAAAAGCAAGCATACAGGAAGGTTCTCTCACTGTCTGAGCAGCACGTGGGCTTAATGGAAATGGATGAGACGTTGGTCTTCCAGGTTGTGGAGGTGGGTCATTCAGGTTGTGGGCGGGTCATTAAGGTTGAGGGCGGGTCATTCAGGTCATTCAGGTGGGTAGGTCAGCACGCGCTGCCTCGGGCTTAGACGGCTCGGTGGCCTGCCGCCTTGGAGGGGAGGGTGCAGGAGGGCGTGGCGAGCGGGTGTGGCCGTGGGTGCGAGGAGGGGAGGGGGCGGGCGGGCTCCGACTGTGGCCCTGCCTCCGGTGGTGGTGCACGGGTGGAGAGCTGGTGGGGGTGCGGGGGTAGCGGCGCGAGGAATGCGCCGGAGGCTCCGGTGAGCGGGATGGAGAGACCACGGAGCTGCTGTAGCTCGGCGGGCTGCTGCCTTCGGAGGTGCATGTTTGGCACAGCGACGGCGGTTCATCGGTGGGAGGGTCCTGGGCGGGTAGACAGAAGAGGAACTTTCACTCCCACACCCATTCTGTCCTCTGGGCTCTATTTTTCTGTGATTCTCTTTTGCCTGTGGCGCCCTTCTTTACTGCACCGTGCACACTTCAATCACATATAAATATAACATAACCCATGACCCAGTATGTATTAGCACCTATGCAGTATGTATGCATATAAAGCCTGAGCTTAAAGTCTAGGAAGCCATGTGGACGGCAATGTATAATGTGTGGTGCTGGCTGAATCACAGTCTGAATCATAAGTTCAGAACTACGCTGAGGTAGTGCACTTCTTATCCACTTGGCTCTGGGTATTTCTGGGCATAAGTGTGCTAAACATGGGTTTTTATTTTATGATGGAAATATCACAGTACCTTCTCTTTCAGGATGTAAAGTGACACTGGATTTCTGCGCTCATGCTCAGTCATTATCAGAACGACATCATCTAAATATGCAAATATGCAAATATACATCAGTCTGTAAATCCCTTTGAGATGTGACATATAAAGTAACATATGCAAAATTAATAAAATATGCAGTTCTGCTCTGTTATATTAGATGCCTGATTCAATAGGATTAACTCTATTAAAAGGCCACTTCAACAAAATACAAGCATTAGAACCAATCAAATGACACAGTGCTAGCTCATCTCCACTAGCATCTTTAACCTGGTAAAAGTATTCCTTTAGCATTAACTTCAGCTGTTTTACCTTCAGACTTGTCCTCGTGCATTATATCAGGGCTCTGAGGGTCAGATCTCAGTATGTTTGCCTTCATCTTTTGTCTTTTCTTGCTGCAACAAGAGATTATGACGAGAATAACATTGTTAGATATGGGGAGCAAAATAGAGATCTTCATTGTTGCACTTTATGCCTGTCAAGTATAGGAAAAGCAAACAACAAGATGTATGACCTTTTTGATGGCTTCCAACAGGCACACACTGTTACCAAGGTGATTAAAAGAAAGATTCCCCCTGTGGACAGTATGATGTAAAGAGAACTTCTTTCTGTAAACATAGGATAAGCATCTTAGCAGTCTTCTTTTAGACTAAATATTCAACAGAAATTATTATATATGGCATTAATATTTAAACTAATGTTCACCTGAATTAACTTTATGATTGATTGTAACAAACACTTAATAGTTGGATAATAACATTTACTTTTAATTTTGATTAAAAAACCCTTATTCTTTATACATTTGATGCATATTCTTTATGAATTTGTTGCATAGCTCTGTGCATATAATATTATTTATTGTAATTGCTGTGTACTTTGTCACATCCTCACTGATGTGATAGACTTCAGTGGGTTAAGTGTGAGATTTAACTGATGAAAATACGTCAGTGTCCTAAGTATTATTACACTTTTTACTTTTCCTTTTAGATTCACTTCCTATCAGAGCATCTGTGGCTTTTCTTGGACGCTCCTCACTCACTGTAAACTGTGAGTTTGATCGATGGGCTCTTCATGCTACTGATGGGGTTCTCCGCCAGGCAGGCGTAGACGTCGTCATCCACCATCAGAACTCGCGCGATGGTCAGGACCTTCTGGTCATGGGACAGCAGCAGCCGGCTGTCATTGGCCAGCAACCTGCCCCCTTTAGTCCAACTGTAGATCGCCTTGGTGCCCGTCTCGTGGGTGCAGTTCAGCGTGAAGTGATCAGTCAGCTCCAGGACAGTGGTTGTGGCGACCGCCACACGGAGCCTGGATATGGGCTCTGCGATGATCACCAGCCAAAGAACTGTTAGTGACGTCCTGTGACGACAGATGGGGCTTACATCCTAAACCTGAGCAGTCTGTTAGCAGTTTTCAGGACTCAAAACATCAAGAGACACACAAAAGTGAGGACACCACAACACCCCTGTGATATCACGCTGGGTGACTGTTGTACAGCTATACATAATCCTAATGAAACAGACCAAAAATTCTACCAGTATGGTGCCAAGAACATAAAGCTTTCAATTCACATTATGCAGTGAAGACCAGGCTAATTGGCGACTTCTACATGATGTTAATTGCTATCTGTGTCTTTGGTCGAAATACTGCTTCAACCCCGTTAATGAGTCTGTCACTGCAGATGCATACAATTCATTTCATAGAAAGACGAATACCATCTACTGTGAGATCGATGCTGCCTTCTCCTGGGAAGATGTCTTCAGTGATGGAGATCTCCACCTCGTATGTTCCTTCATCTGAGAGCTTTAGGTTGTGGAGCAGGAGCGTGCCGTTCTCGAACACCAGCACGCGGTCTCGGTACTCTGTCCGCAGGTTACCGATGATCTCCGTACCAATGGACTGGACCACAGTGACCGGTTTCTCCCTCTTTAGCTGCCACTTGATGACCGGTGAGTCCGAGCTGGTGCTGGAGTAACGGACGGAGAGCAGCGCTTCCCCGCCCACTGTCCCCCGGATCAGAGTCACCAGGCTGGTGATGTTCACAGCTTCAATGCCACCTGTGCACCAGTGATGGCATGTTTTAGTGCTTGTTTGTTGATTGTCGGAATAGTTTTTTTGCTCAGTGTTTGGACAACTGGCTAAGATACACATGTCTGAGTTTTAAAGGCCCCTGTGAAACGGGAGCTAATGATACGAAGCGAACATGGGAAGTTTTACAGTCAGGCCTTTCTCGTGTACCCTCATCATCTGCCTCCCACGCCGTGTGAAGGCGGCACTTAACCCGTCTGTTTTAATAAGCGTGCAGCTGATTCCAGCGAGGCTCACCTCATCTCCACACGTGCTCAGCTGCTTCCCTGCAGCAGTTCTATGCCTATTAAACCACAACAGCATTCGCCAGATTGAACCACGCGGGTAGAGGAGGGGGCGGCGACGGCCGCGGCTCAGCCGATTGCAGCGAGCTACATTATAACTAAAGTGGAAGCAGGTATTAGTGTGGTACAGCCTGGCAGTAGTGGCTAGTGTCTCAGAGAGGAAGTGGTGACTTGAAGTGAATACTTTCTTTCAGATTTGCCAAGTTACTAAAGTGCCTGACGGACTAACGAGGAATGCTGGCGATCATTAAATGGCATAAACGCCTTAATGAGGTTTAATGTAGCAGAGTGGCCCCGCCTCCCTTTTACTGCACCGAGAAATGCAGCAGACCAGTGTGGAGGAGGCCGGCCGTCTCCGTGGCAACGGCTCTCGGCTCGACGGCGGACGATCCGGGGCACGGATACAAAAGGCGGGATTGTTTGGCCTGCCGTCCTCCTCCCTGGAGTGCCCGTGAAAGGCGGCCTCAGAGCAAGGCGCGAGTCGGAGCTGGCGGAGGGAAGGGAGCACACAAGGGGGCCTCCGCTGCCCAACATCGGACATTAATCCGGTGAATGCGGCTTCGTACGCGGGCAGGACACAGAGGCTGGCTGGGGTCCGGTCGCCACCGCCGAACCCTTCCTACGGTTGTGAATGGGAATATGATGTGCACCACGAGAGCTGTTTCCTTTTTGGCTCCCAGCGTCTCCTCATCTCAGTGCTTTATTGTCCTCTGGGGACAAATCTTGTTTACACCAGCCAGAGACAGCATCACCACTAACAACTACACTAACTATCCTAGAACCGTTTAAAACAAAGGGCTGATTGAGTGTATTCTAGATGATTCTGTATCGATTGTACAAGTCTGGAAACCATAATACTTATTAATAAGATAAAATGCTAAAAATGGGTTTGCTTTCGTTTGGTTTGTTTTTATTATCAGTATTGTGTTTGCTTACATACTTATATTTGAATCCTTTTGTATAATTAATCAAGATTTTAATTATTGGTTAGTGACTAATAATGAACAACTGATTAGTGACCAAACTTATTCAGAAACCATCCAGCTGACCACTCATTTCTCAAGCTTCCTAGTGACTAACCTCATACAGAAACCATCCAACTTCCTTGGAATCACCAACTCCACGTGTCACAATATGTTCATATTCCTTTGGGAAACGCTTTTCCAAAGACGAATCGCTATCATTTCCTGCAGCCTCAGGCAATTCCCACTGTAAGCACTGAATAAGTCTTGTGTGGCTTTAACTGATTAGCAGCGGGGAGGGGAAAAAGTGAGCTGTGCTCCTCTTACCTGATGGGAAAAGGAAAAGGAGGCAGCAGACGAGCAGGAGCGCGGGAGCGGCCGGCGTCCTGGAGCGAGCCTTTCTCCCGGCCTTCATCACGGCTCGACCGCTCACACTCTGCCCCTACAATCGGCGTGGTGTGTCCACTCCGAGCACATCCCCTCCGAGTGAGAGAACTGCTGTTCCTCCCGAGGCTGGGCTGTGGCAATGCTTTCCACACATACACACACACACACACACACACACACACACACACACACACACACACACACACACAGAGCGAAGGAATGTGTGACTATGAGTTTTGATTGTGTGTGTATGTATGTGTGTTTGTGTGTGCATATGTGTGTGTGTCTGGTCTTACATGACACATAATTCAATCAGTCTACGCACCATGATGTGTCTTGTATGTGTTTAACTGTATGTTTTCCTGCTTGAGGGTTGGGTTAGGAGAGCTCACCCGGGACTAAATGTGTGATGTACCACATGATAGAATCTCTTTACATTAATAAACCAATACACTCTTGATATACAAACTTTGGCTTGCAGTTAATTGAATTACATGAAAAAAATGATCCAGAGGAAAAAGTCATAAAATTAAAAGAACAGTCCCCATTTAACAAACAATAATGAACAGACAGAAGAGCAGGACACAGCTTCCTGACTCCTGTCTTCAGAAGTTTAAAATCATGACAGGTATTCCAAGAACACTGGAAGCAAGAGTGTGTTTGCCTTCAGCTACAATCCCAGTCATTTTCTGCCCACACATCCTAAGTAAACAGCCCATCTGAGCTAAACAATGGTGGCAAAAGCAGTACTTGAACTCTGGTTAGTGTGGAGGACACACACTGCTGCTTCTGAAACCTGCCACTATCCCATTACTCACAGCTTCAACACCAAGGGGAGGCAGGCAATGCCAAATAGGGCTTCTATGTTTGAGCAGTGATCCAGGATCAGATTCACCACCTGGACATCATTCCAGGACAAACTGAAAAACTGATGTGAGAACAGTCTTTAATGACAATGCCTACCTTTATGTTGGTGCAAAATAGGCTAAATGGGATGACAGAATGTACTGTTGGCAGATCTCATTTGGAATGAAAGCCTGGTCATGCAAAAGAGGTTGATGGACTTCCAAAAGGATTCAATTGTTCTCAGTTAGATTTGGATGATATGAACAAAAACAATTCATCATTTGTAAAGCTTAATTTCATTAGCCAAGACTGATGACTAAAAAGATTTCAGAAATGGTGTCTGGACTGAAAATGGGATGCTTGCTTTAGGGTTACTGAATCATCCTCACTTTAGGGTTACTGAATCAATCATCCTCACTTTAGGGTTACTGAATCAATCATCCTCACTTTAGGGTTACTGAATCATCTTCACTTTGCACCTCTTGAAAATCTTCTGTCATCAGCTCCACTTTTGCCAAGCAGGCCTGTCGTGCGGTCAAACTCAACCATTCTGCCTACACAATTTTTCCTGTGACGTTCTTGGAAAAAGCTCCTCTAGTTTTACATGCACAGAGAGAGCTGTGAGAAGGGTGCTGAGGAAAGCACTACTCTTGGGAATGACCCATCCCTGTTCGTTAAAGCTGTCTACTGAACAGAGATGTTTTCAGGAGAACAGTTGCAATTCATTTATTTATGCAGTTCTGTCTATGCTGTTTCCTTATCTCACTGGTTGCTGTACAAAGTGGAGGACAGATATTTTGTTTTATGGTAACAGAATGGTAGTTTAAAGTGGACATGTGCACTATATTGCCCTCTTCTGGTTTTGGTGTGGCTAAATGGCCCAAAAATTATTTTGTGAAAATTAAATGAGAGTGCAAGTGACCACGAAATTATTCTACAGAGGCTCCTGTCAGAGGCAAAAGACTAAAGTCCTTCTTCTTCTTCTGTCTCTTTTTCATTTTTTCTTCTACCACCATCTGGTTGTAACAGATGGCTCAAGATGGCTCAGTTTGTGTTAAAATTTGGCAGGCTGATTTGGTTTCTTACATATAATCCATATAGCATTTAAGTACCTTTTCAGTGCCCCTCTAGTGCTGACACCATGCCAAAATCACTCACACTTTTCAAAACTCCTGCTATCTGCTATACATACCATTCCACAAACATCACAGAAGTTGGTCCATGTAGGTGAACATTTTAAAAAAATCCCTTTGCAAAATGACTAGCATCTTAAAGAAATTTGTTCATGTGTCTTCACTGAATAATTCCTTGCTAGGATTGCAGAGTAGTCAAGGCTGTAGTCAATATTGACATTCCCTGAGACATGCAATTTTAGTTTCAGGGCTGATAGCACACAATTCCAGGACATTCCAACCCATCATATAATTACAGTCTTACACTAACCGATCTCTACATTAAAACGTAGAGATTATAAAGGCTGTATCTAACGAAAATGTTAGACTGATATAATTAAAACAATTACAGTGTTAATATGAAACTTTCTTTTGAAATATTAAACACAAATGCTATTGAATGTACTATGTACGTTTTACTTATGTACTTTACTGAGAACATGCAGTACTGCCTACGATGACCAGCCTTATAATTTAGCTTTAAAACCTGAAGCATTACACCGACAAATTCTGGCATGTTTCAAACATAAACAGGCGGTAAGGGGAGATCGGTCTGTCTGGGTCCTGGATCTGGGCACTGCTGTGAATGGAAAGCTACACCCCCTATGGAAAAGAATGCCCTCACAGGTTCCACAGTTATTCATAATAAGCGGATTATACCACCTTATTCACAGCCAGCAACATACACATAACTGAAGCAAAGTCTGGGAAGATCAGGAAGACAAAGAGGCAGACTCATGTTACATTCCACAAGGCATTTTCCATTTTTTTTAAAGACTAAACAAACAGGCATGAATTTTTAACGCAATGTTATGTGGTGATATCAACATGTAATTTGTCATTAATTTTGTGAAAGTTAGTAAATGTATTAACTTATTTTAGTTTAATACATTTCCCATACTTACATTTTCTTCTGAAGTTTGGAAAAATCCCCTGACATCTTTGTATTTTGGTATATGATATCTAACATCTTTGTTAGTTGGTGCTCTGTTGATGACCTCCCATTTTGTTACAGCATCAGCAGATGAAAATGGCTCACATGGCTACACAGAATAGAATGCAAAGAAAGGCAGGAAATACCTTTGGATATACTGGCTTACAAACTTCGACTCTAGTGCTACCTGGTAATGTTCCTAACATAATAGGCTGATTGACAACATGTAAATAAAAAGCAAAAAATGGGTTATGAATCTTTGTCTAATATCATTGGTTTCAGAAGTGGGATGCTGATCCCTGCCCCTGACTCATCTAATTAGCCAACAAAACTTCTTTGTCCTGGTAAATGCTATGAACTACTGGAAGATGTGACATGAAGTCTGGATGTTGCTGAAGAGGGGCTAGAGGCAGTGGAAAGAACCTGTGTGGCCCTATGAAAGAGCCCGTGGCAGCATGGGGGAGTTAGCCCAATGGTATGAAAAGCAGTGGAGCAGCACACAGCAGCATAGCAACAATGGCATGGCAACATCGGCATGGCAACAGCGGAAAAAGATGCAGTGCCAGCCCATGAGGTGCCATACAAGATAATGGAGGTTTGCCGACCAAGCACCTGGCCAAGCACCTGCTGGAGTCCACTAATCCATGTTGAACCCTCAGAAGATGCTGGTACCACCTGCTGGAGTCCACGCATCCATGTTGAACCCCTCAGAAGATGCTGGTACCACTGCTGATGAAAGACTGCCTTTAAAAATGTATCAGCAAAGGCAGACGTTAGCTGTTTGGACTTGAATTAGTGGTGCAGTTCAGTGGCTTGTTTGACTAAAATTAGTGCGCCAGTCCTGTGGCTGTTCAGATGAAACCTCTCCAGGTTATGCACTTCATTTTGGGTTGATGCTAGAAGGAAAAGGGTTGGAAGCCCTTCTCAATGTACGCTCTAAATCACAGAGACAATTCTTAGTGCTGAAGATGGTAATACAACTCTACACAATGAGAAGCTGCCCTGTAGTCATGCCAGACACTGCTGAGCTACCCCCAACTGAGAGCAAGGAAGTTTTGGGAGTTTTGGATGGTAAGCTTCTTTCTTGCTGTGGTGTTCGTAGCAGTAGTAACTCAGTGGTTAAGGTGTTTTTCCTATAGTCTGAAGGTTGCCTGTTCAAACCCTGCCAACTGCTGGGTCACAAAGTAGTTTGCACCCTTGGTTGGTCGAGATGTATGCAGTCATAATTGTGAGTCACTTTGAATAAAACTGTCACCTAAATGCTGTAAAAGTGCAGTAACAGTTCTGGAGACATTACATTTTTAGGACAATGGGCCTTTTTTCCATAATGTATTATAACAGACAAGCTGAGACAGCCTGGCTTTGCACCACACAGCGAGCCAGAGCTGAGGTGTGGGTGGAATGCTATGGGTGAC
Source organism: Sternarchorhynchus goeldii (assembly GCA_028565775.1). NCBI lineage: Eukaryota > Metazoa > Chordata > Actinopteri > Gymnotiformes > Apteronotidae > Sternarchorhynchus > Sternarchorhynchus goeldii. The sequence continues at coordinate 2,505,862 of JAOXYF010000003.1, read as the reverse complement.
ACCATCCAGATGTGGAGGCAAAAGAAAACCCACCGTAACTGTGAGTTCTGCTATTCCGAATCTGAGGACTCGTGCATTGTGCCTTCGAAAACCTACTGTCAGTGATGGAGGTTCTGCTCGATGATAGTCACCCTCTTCAAAGAACTGACAAGACCTGAATGACACCCCATGCTGCTATGGGAACAAGATCGCCCCCGTGGTGTTGACGAGCAGAAGTCAGCTGCCAAACAGAGCTCAGGTGTCCACAAGCTCCACCCACTGGAAGATTCTGTGAGGAAGCTGGTGAGGAAGGACAGTACGAGAGCAGTGTAGAGAGGGGTTGTGAATGCCCAGGCTAAAAGATCTCCACATTAACACCTTCACAGTACATATCAAAGACTTTATGTGCACTGATCTAATGCAACACCACACTCACAAAGGCAGTGGGGGGGGGTGCTCCTTTTGAGGCCCCACAGGTTCTTATAGACAAAAAAAGTTGGCTTGCACCTGAGAGAGAAATGCAGGAAGATGTTTATGTGGGTGCGGCTAACTCTGGCTTTCACTATATCATTTTAGCAGCCCGTCACATAAAACCGAGCGTAGGCGATGACAGTGGGCCTTCATATACATCTGTCAATTAAGCAGGGTCTCAGGAGTAGGCCACACGCACCACAGCCGCTCGTACCCGTGCCAGTGCAGAGATGAAAGCAAGAGCATCTGAGGCCGGGAGAGACAGGGCGCAGTGTGGAAGCTGATCCGCGGACTGCGTTGCTATTGGAAACAGAGGGGAACGCATATTTCATAACTCTCCCACCCACACCCGAGTCCCTGGACGTGTCAGCGCGAGTGGGAGCCTGTGTAGGCGTTAAGTGGGCTCAGAAGCTCCAGCGCAACTTAAGGCCCTTGTTCAGTTGCCGAGCTCAGCTTGACACAGAGCTGGGAAAGAGACGAGACCGTGTGTGTGTGTGGATATGCATGTGTGTGATTCTGTTTTGTTCATGATACATTCTATATATTTTCATTTTATTTTGCTTTGAGTTAACCTTTGTGCCCATCTATTTTCAAGACTGTCTGCCGGCAAGAATTTTTAGAATCTTATAAACAGTCGGCCTGTGTCTTAAGAGAAAAGTTATGGCTACTGAAATAGAGCAAGCAAACCCATGAGATGGGGGGGAAAATATCCCCCAGACGGCATCCTTACAGGCGCAGCACCGGTAACCACCCTGCCACATTTGCCTCTGTCGCCTCGCCTGAATTGTAACCTCAGTCTTACAGTATTCTCTTATATACCGTGCCTAGCTGTCGTGTGCCTTCTGACAGCTGCTGTTCAACCTAAACACGGCTGAGGAACAGCAGATGTGCTTCAGGTCTCCACAGGAAAAAGGGAGAATGAAACAAACACTCCATGTTCTGTTTTCTCCTTTCCATAGTGATCTGTGGTCTGTGATAATACAGGAGCACTCTAGCTTCTACTGGCCTGTAAAAACAAAAAAAACCCATAACAAAACAAAACAAAGAAAACAAAACAAAGAAAACAAAACAAAGCCCACACACTGAGGGGAAGCGAGGATGAAGATAATGAGAAAGGAGGAAGACTTACTCAATTTAATACGGAAAACTTTGGAAAGGCGGCAAAGCCTGTGGGTCGTGAGTAATTAAGACATAATTCAAGCGTGATTTTCGAGTGACTTGCCAGCACAATGTGTATCGTCACGCCCACCGCATGGTTTTCCCTCCATTTCCACCATGCGCGGGAGGTACCATGAGGACAACACGGGGGGGGGGGGTCCATGGCAACGGGACTGTCTCAGTCTAACCTGACATGTTTTTAATGCAGAACCTTGCTATTTAGGAGCCTGGGTAATGCCCACGTAAAAGCATGTGGCCGTCAGCAGCAGCAGTCAGGGGTTGTTCTCTCCATACATCTTGCCTTACAGTGATGGCATCTTTAATGGCTTGACTGTTTAACTATGGTTATATATAATCAATATTTTCCCTCCTCCATATTTTCAAACAAAAGAAAATGCTTGTTTTCTGGTTTTGATTTGCCAGGCTTGTCAAAATGTATTGAAAAACAGCCTTGATTGCTTCTGTCATTTGAAAACCAGAAAACAAGCAATCACTATTGTATGAATTGATGTAGCATTGTAGAACAATTGTTGTTTTCTCTTCATAGCAGTGACAGAGAATCTGGGGAAACTGAGATCAGAAAAATATTATGTTAAAGATGTAATTTCCCTAGCATCTCCATTGTTTCTATTCAAAGTCTTTTACCAAAACAAAACATTATTTAGTCTGATGAACAAAAAAAACCACCCAGAAGCACTGAATCCAACCCATTTTGCTTTATTAAACAGGCAGAAACAAGGTGACACTAGAAAAGGCAATGGTCTGTCTTGTAATAAATGTATACTCTCATATTGTAAGAATACAGGGAGGTGAGCACAGGAAAGAAACACCAAACTGAAAAAAATCAGTAAATGCATTTTGGCCTGTCCTGATAGATGCAACAGAGAACATGCCTTAAACCACAAATCATTTGAAAATGATCTTAAACAAACAAACAAACAAACAAAACCCCCTAATTCTAAATCAACCTTGCCGCATAAGCTATGTAACATGCTGAGAAGCTATTGTGTGTCGCAGACTGCTGTCCAGACTATAGTGGAAGCAAAGGAAGAGTAAAATGTCACTGATCTGAGGTCAGGCTCCAGACCTAGTTTCTAAGTTTACACTTGTATTATATATCGTACACTGAACGTTGCTCTTCGACAAAGAAGAAGAAGAAGAAGAAGAAGAAGAAGAAGAAGAAGCAGAAGAAAGGACCTCTGGTTATTGCAGTGACGTACTTGCTCCATCACTCGCTCAGGGAAAGTGGCACCACCAGGGCAGCCATTTTCTCTGGCTACTTCTGGTCCCTTTGTTTCTAGAACAGAGATCAGACTGTAATCAAAATGACTTCTTACACCAAATAATGACTATGTTAAGCACAATAAGCAAGCAGTACAAATACAGAATTCACACATAAGTTTGTCAGAAATAAAACACCAAACAGTGTACCTAAAAGACCACAGCTATGTATGAACACACTGTAATAGAAGTGACTAGTATAATAGAGATGTAAATGAGTATAAAGGAATATCTTTTGATGCGATGTTATGGAAATCCACACTTTGATATTTGGGCCGTCACTTAGAATACAGGCGAGCGCACACAGGTACGGTATTAATATTCATAATCCCAGTTCCCCTTTGTCTACGGCCACTTGCTGAGGCTGCGTACTTGCAAGGCATTGCAACGCATTAGTGGCACTTTCACCAGACATATATAATGCATAGCTTTTAAGTCAAAACACACTGCAGCGTTATAAGCATTTACCATGCATAAATAAAACAACTGAGAGGGTGCTCCTGTGACATTAACTGGGTACCACTGGTATTATTGCCTAGCAACAAGTAATTAAGGCAGCATTGCTAGGATACCGTTTTAGTCACAATGAAGTCTACGGAGGGGGGGGGGTACTGACACCAGGCAGAAAGCTCTCTGTAGACTGTACATTAAAGCAGGTCCTGTAAAATCCCTGATGACCCTCTGATAGAAATACGTGTCACGAACAAACTTTTTTTTTTTTCCTTGAGCCCAATGTCCACCGCAAATGGAGCAGCCAGGGGCTGGAGCAAATAACTCGAGGGGTTGGAGTATATTTCAGGTCTGAAGCATCTTCAGCGAGGCAGACAAGTGTAATGATAGTGCAGTTCTATCAAAGAAGCTAGTGAAACGTCTACTCAAAAGCTACTGAAAACTGGCCAATATGATTGGTGAAAAAGCTGGGAAACTGGACATGACAATACACTGGAAATTCTGCTTACAGCTATATTGCATTTATATCCAGGAATTGTCTTCATACCACCATACCAAAATGTTCAAATTTGTAACTGGCTGATATTTTACATACATCTAAATTTAAGAAGTCTGTCATCTGTAAACTGCTGTAATAGCATGCATATGTAAAGTTCTATTGTTTTAGTTATTGTGAACATTTTACAATAATTGCCCTTGTAATATCATACAGTACTGTGTTACAGAACTGTGTTACAGTACTGTACAGCAGAGTTATTATAATCATGACACTCTTCATCCCTCCCTGTAACATCTATATGTGTCATTACAATTAAAAAATGTCAACAGATGTTAAACACAAATAAAGACTGCAAGCTTTGTTGTTGTTTATTGTGGTTGTTTAAGCCAAAATGATCGGTTTCTTATTTTGTTGAGGACTGTCAGATATTAGTATGCATTAATGAGATTTTTTCTTGCTGTAACAGCTGACTGGCCTTTAGACATTTGAAACTCAATAACGGTTCCTAGTTATTTTGTAACCAAAATCTTTCAAAATGAAGACGATGTTTAGGAGGTGAGTCATCTGTTTCCGGAGTAAAATCTCATTTGTGTGAAACTGGTTCTAGAATTGTTAATGCAGTCAAAAGATAAAACAAAAGAGGTGTTAGGAAAAAATTGAAACAAAAGATGTGTTAAGGAAAATGTTTCCACTAACTCACTACTAACCATTCACATTATTTTAAATTCTGATATAAAAATGTCAGATTATTTATTTTTTAAATATTGTTAATACATTTTAATATTTCACTTACTTGTTTACTTAAAAATAATTTTGCCTGTATTAATATTTGGTCTGTTTCTTTCCTGTTGATTCTCTATCCAAAAGTGTGAATATCTAGAGACTTTGGAGACCCAGGTGTCCATAATACATGGAGCAGTGGACAGGTGTCTCCCACTGGGACATATCTAAGTGTTTGTAAACAAGGTGTCTGTGCCCTGGTTGTGAGCAGGATATTGTTTTGCAAAAAGCTGTGCTCACAGATCATCTGACAAACAGCTTCGGACACTTCCGCTCTGAAAGTCCAGCCTGTGTGGCAGAGGTGTGAGATTTCTCATAATGCCCAGTGACACAGACCCCATCATCAGCAGCTGGGTCGCCAAGTCACATTTCCGACGCCAGATTTCAAGCTCTCGCTGGCGAACTCTAGAAGTGCAAAGACTGCTTTGCACTCAAGGCTGAGGTCTCTGCTGCGAGGGAATTTTGCAAAGCGAGCATCAAACATGAGTGTTTAGCACTGTTTTGCTGGACTACTGCCAGAACACCGAGCCCAGAGTCACTCACCTCTTCCCTCGGTTTGTCATCCTTCATCTTCTTCCTGGTCATGTGACCTCGGAATCCGGCCTGGATCTTAGCGGCGGCCTTGTTAGCGGCCGGGTCATCGAGGGGGATGTCCATGATGTCCTCGTCCTGTGGCTGAGCGCACCCTTCCTGTAGGGCAGAAGACGAGGGCAAGGGCGGCCATGTAAGTTGTTGGCGAAAGCAGCGAATGAGAAGTGGCGTGTTGGCGAAAGCAGCGAATGAGAAGTGGCGTGTTGGCGAAAGCAGCGAATGAGAAGTGGCGTGGCCATCACATGACCCCATGGAAAAGGCACAGGGATGGACGAGAGAGGAAGTCTTTTGCTTGCATGGCCTGCTTTCTGATATCACAGTGCGTCATCTCTTGCTACCCCATCTGCTGTGCACATACAAGGGGTGAAAGAAATAAAGGAGGGTGACATTTTGCGTGGAAATCTCACTATTTGTTAGCCACTGAAATTCTCAACCTGACATTAACAGTCAAACTCATCATTGCAGCACTTGTGGCGTCCTTGGCCTGCTGTTATTACAGTACCGCCAGCAAATCTCAGATTTATTTTCCATAGGCCATTAAATTCCACTGAAATCCCTTTTGCTTTTGGCTTTAATGAGCAAGTCAGCAGGCCAAAGTCACACTTCCTCCCCGACGGCTTTCCGTGATCCCGTTTCCTTTCCCAGTGCTCCCGCCGGGGTAAGCCCTGTCATCCGTCCCGGGGGTGGGGGGCAAGTTTCCAACAGCTCATCTAATTTGGCTTTGTCTGCCGGGAGTGAGAAAGTGTTCAGGGAGCCCAGCCTGTGCGAAGGAGCTGGCTCAGAGGGACGGAAGCGCAGCGTTTCCCCCGGGGACTCGTCGCAGCTATGTAGGGATAAACAACGATCAATTACACCCCAAACAAGCCCTCGAGAGCCACGGGCAACTTTACCATACAAGCCCTTTCAGGTAACTGCAATGGTGACCACTTCAACACCGTACACCCAGCCTACACGCCGGTGTACATGCCTTCAGTTCTCCAAGTTATTTTAGCTTGCCCACACATCGACTCAGATAGATGGCTGGTCCTCACTCATAGTCGACGTTTGGCTAAGAGACGCGCCTAGCAACCGCACCTCTCTGCCACTTGTCTAAGCACTGGTCCCGAGACCAGCCAAGAGCCGAGAAACATCTCGCACGAGAGCTCCACTTGTGAGCGGGTGTCCTTAGAACGGTTCCGTCGGCTTGGAACATGCAAATGACCATCTGTCTCACCAGCCACAAGCCATGTCTTTGGACTGGAGTCAGATAGCTGGTGTCTCTGGAATGCTGTGAAAACTCCTACAAATGCTCAAGTCAGAACCCACGCAAGGGATGACTTGTGTAACACCCTTGGTTGAATGTGTTTAGCCGTTGGAGAGAACAAGGAAGAAAATGGCTGTTTTGTGTTTTTTTTTTTTTAAATCTCCGCTCTTCTTTGTATTCATGGTTCTTGACTGTGGAAATGACATTTGACAGCTGGAAAAGTTTATTCCATTTCTGCCAAACATGGCAACAGATGAGCAGAGACCATAAAGCAACGGAACATATCATGACAGAAATGCATTTTCCACAACACATGTGAAAACTGCTTGTCACTTCTTTTACCAGACCAAATCTTCACTCAGCAAAATCTTACTCACCTCTCCACCCCCATGGACACACACACACGCACGCACACACACACAAACACACACTCTTCAGGTCCCTTTGACAAAATGCATCATGTAAATACAAAATCCTAAGACAAGAAGCGGTGTTCCAGGAGACAAATGTTTTCATTGTCCAAGAAAACCACAAAATTCACTTGATCATGGCTCATTTGTAGCTACGCACAATAAATGACAGGACGTTAGAAGTTAGACCTCTTAGGTGTCAAGAAAAAGAGAAATACATTCTGTTAAGCGTTTTGCTATCTTAAGTCAGCAAACATTTCTCACTGGATGAAAATTAACCTACATTTTCAGGTACAAATTCCAGTTTGTGACAAATGTAGTTCTTATTCATGTTCACATCCCATAGGACAAGTTAAAATATTTTTACTAACCAGACACTAACCAGTTGATACAATATATTTAAATGACAAGGGAAAATGTTCCCTCAGAGATATCTCGTATTTACTTGAATGGTTTGAAAATCGTTGTCTTTAGCTAAATCAAACAACAAATAAAGTTTCACAAGTGAAGATTTATTCTAATGTTTTATGTACACTAACGTTTTCACTTCATGTATTTCGCCATTACTGTTATCAATATCAATCATCTCAACAATTCATGCAATACAACAATACAAAACACCGCTTGACTATTATATAACGCCCAGCAGCTGCAGGTGTAAGATTTGCTACTCGTTGCTGACACCGGAATGTGTAGGCTGCACTCTGAAAGACAACATCTCTTCTGACAAAGCGATTCCGTTTAGGAGTACGACGGTTAATTCGCTTTAACTATCAATAAATCAATGAAAAACAAGAATATTTAACATGCAATAGTTAAAAGAAGTGCAGCAAAGCTATACAAATATAACCACGAAAGTTTTAACCAGAACTCTACCTACTTTTCGACAGTCCATAGCGACGTGAGGAGATGAAATGTTTCTATAAATTGCAGCTGTTCTCCGATAAAACAGTGATGGATGTTACAGTAAAGACGCCAATCACACAGCGAAGCTTGGTCTTCTCGTCTACTGAGAACGTTCCCTCCCTTACACTCCGATTCTGCATGCAATAACGCTGTAATCTAACTGACCAATCAGCTTCTGCGACAACCCAGGTAGCATCCTGCCTCGGAGGATAAGACTAGGGGACCTAATTATGCTGCTCCAGCGTTTTCCTTCATACGGGCACACCCTATTAGCCCGCATACCCACTTGTTTTGGGTTATTTGTTGTAGCAGTCCAGTCACTCGCAAAACATACTCCTTATCAAAATATTAAAACACTTTGTGCAGGCTTTGCTCTCTCGAACGCCGTTTATATTTTTATTAGACTAGCCCTAATACAGAGAACCCTTTTTGTGAATTTTTTGTGAAACGTTCGTGTGATAGAGTTTACTGACGAACCTAATCAGGGTTCTGTATGCCTCTGATTATGACCATGTAGCTGTGGGCTGACCTAGTACCATCCTTTTAGCGGGACCACAATCTTCGTCTTTTACTTCGTCATTACTTTTAATGTCTAACAGTGTGGTCCCGCTGTGGTGATCAATCACTCAGAGTTACCTAAAAAATGTCCTCATGAACACCTATTGCCACAAACCACCCCCTGTCAGATACTGCATACCTAATATACTGTATCTGCACGAGGTGTTTTGTGCGGTCTCTCCTTGTGTCATGTGGAGGTTCAGAAATAGTGTTAAAATTTTAAATGAGTGGAACATTTAGACTATAGCATACATGTTTACTATAAACATTTACTATAGTCTAATATCCATTTAGACCACAGCAAACATATGGCACATGGTTGCAATTTTGCAATCTGATATTGCAGTGGTGGGAATGGGGACATAGTGTATATATGATTAGCATCGTATGTTGTGAGGGAAGAAAGAGGGCGCAGGTGGATGGTATTGGGAGCGTAGGGGTTTGAACTTCAGCCTCTGAACTCTCACCTTTAGTCTTGACATGTTAGTCTTGACATAACCTTTCCTGGTCACTGTTCTCAAAACTAAAGTCATGCTCTAAATACGATTCATGCTTACACTGATCTTATTTTGAAAAACCTTTATTCATATCTTTGCAATAAGGAACCATCGCCAATTTCTATTTCTCGAAGCATATTACATTAAAATGTTCCATTAAAATATTCCATTACCAGTAGAAGCATCCTGGCATGCACTAATCTCTGCCCTCAAGGACCCTTCAGGCTGGTGTAAACAGCCCACATGGTTGTGAAGCTTCTGTGAACCGTCAACCTGCACTCAAGTTAGTCAACCTTAGGCCTTTCTGTAACATTTGTTTACCTTCTGTGATCAAGTTTGCTACGGCACAATATGCTTTTCCAAGCTGGAATTTCAGTAATACTTTATGTTATCATCCCCTTCCCTTCACTGTAGTGTCTGACAGTACATAATATAAAATACGTTTATTATATGTAAGTTTGTTTTCTTAACACTCATTTACCGGTGTTTTGCTGAACAGCCCAAGTCTCCAAAACAGCATATGGCATGAAAAAAGAATTTTATGCTCCTAAAGAACTTGATCCTTGCAAAAGCAGGCGACAACTCTCACACAGTGAGACACTCACACTTAAAGTGTCAGAATGGATACAGGTTTTGTGAAGTAACAGTCAGCAGAAAGTCGCCCAGCCTTTGTTCTTACTCTTTTTGACACATGAGAGCTCTTCTAGCTTCCCAAATACACTCTTAAACCTTAAGGGTCAGAACCCAAATTGTTAAAAGCTAAGATCAGAGTCTCCACTCTTGGTTCCTTGGTTCCTGTAGAGTGAAGGGTCTGTATGTAAAATGCAAAACCGAATGGGTGTGTAACTGACTGGTGTTTTTAAGTCCAAGTATGGGCTAACTCTAACCCTAACTCTAACCTTCAGTGTCTGTGTATATATGTCCATTTATGACCTCAAAGATATGCACATGCCTTCAATTATAAGAGCTTAAGAGTACACCATTTTCAGCCCAGTGCCTGAAAGACATACCCACTTGTATTCTATGGCCTCAAAGACACACCCCTGCACTCTGTGAGACATTATTGATCAGGTCATCTTTACTTTACCTTCCTCCCAGCTCCACTAGAGGGCTCCACTTCACTTTGCTTTTAGGGCAGTCATCTCGCCAATTTTCATCCTTAGTCCTGGTTCCTTGTCATGGTGGAATTTCCTGAATGACAAACTCTCCAGACACACAGGTCTGTGTGATGGTGTAGCTTTATTTTGGTTGTTATCACAGGTTGACACAGGTTTCTCTCCTTAGTTGTTGTTAATATTCACTGTGCTTCATTTATACTGTGTTCTATGTGGTCTGTATCCTGGTTCTCTCAGCCACTCTGTGTAACATGGTGTGTCTTTACACTGATGTGTCTTGCATCAATATTCAAAGTCTGTTTGGCAGTACATGGTAAATTTCTCTCAGAAAATCTGCAACTATCTGTCTGTCTAACTGCCCATCGTGGTGTAGTATAATCACACTTATTCTTTTTCATTTCAAAGGAGGAAATAAGTAGAACATATGAACATATGCATAGGAACAATAAAAAGATCACAACATAAGCTCTGAACCTGAATTAAAAATTGTAAACTATTTATTATGGACGTTTTATCCGTGATTAGATATGAATGGAAAAGAATATGCTGCCATCTGGTGGTCAATCTGCGTAAATATAGTAAATAGGAAACTAGATTAATTTGTAATAAAATGACCAAAAATAACAAACTACACTTTTGCTAGGTGAGAATATGTTAACAAACCAAGTGATTTCACGTGTCAGACACCAGCACTGATTCAAACATTTATAACTAGTTTCATAGATATTGTAAGTTTTGTTTTTGGTGATGAGCACAATTTCTCCTCAGCACCCAAAGACAGACACAAACAAGCTGCATACAAGAAGGAAGAGATGATCTCGGGCATAACCTCGGAAAATAAAACAGCAAACCTCAGAATCAATTTCAGTAAATGTTGTATCATTTAGGCTACCTCATGTGGTGATATGTACCAGAGAATCCTTAATTATGCAATAAAGCATAAACACTTATGTCTGTTTAAAAACATACCTGAATGCTCCCCTTTGCCCGCTGGTGGAGTGGTTGAAGATTCTGAATAACAGTGTAAACACGATCTATTAACCATATCCTGAGAACACTTAAAAAAATACATAACTTCTGATTACACAAACGTGTTATGCTGCAAAAATACAAAATAAGCACAAACAAAATAATTGAACAATTTATTCCGCAGTAGCATTTTCCAACAGGCGGAACCGTTGTCCACCCACCTATTACTCTTATGAGCTCTATGATGTAGTCCAAGAAGTCGTGGCGTTTGCTCACGGTGCAGACATGTTTGCCGTAGTCATCCTCCTTCACGCTGTCGATGACGAGCGTAGCGTTGCCGGGCGCGTAGAGCATGGAGTAGCCTGTCGTGCAGTTCTGGTAGGCCTTGTGTTTGATGAAGTTACAGAGGAGGCGGTTGCTAGGGTCACGCCACTGCAGAGACAGCTGCTGGATGCTCCCGCGCTCCTCGTAGTCGTACACGCATGGCATTGCGAACGGCTGCGACGGGGCGGAGTGCAGCTGAAGTGCCGTTGCTATGGGGGGGGGGGGAGAGGGCTTGTTTAGCATACAGGCGCTCAAGGGGCAGCAAGGTTATTGTAAAAGAGAAAAGTTTGTTTCTTTGATTTTTCAAATACCAGTGTTTCTACAGATTTGGATGAGCTGGCTGACAGATAAGACAAAAAGTGCACGCCTACAACTCCATGGCGGCAGACTGTCAAAGTTTCTCATACAGGCAAAGGGCAAATTTAATCTAATATGGTAAAGAAAGTAAACCAGTGTTGCTGCCATGTTCTGGTGTTCTGTGTGTTACTGGTGTGGTATATGTTCATTACAGTTACATGTTCTGGCGTTCTGTGTGTTACTGGCGTGGTATATGTTCATTACAGTTACATGTTCTGGCGTTCTGTGTGTTACTGGCGTGGTATATGTTCATTACAGTTACA
>JAOXYF010000003.1:2446542-2487642 GCA_028565775.1 Sternarchorhynchus goeldii | reverse complement strand
GGAGGAAGTGTCATGGTTTGGGGAATGTTTTTGGCAGCAGGAGTTGGACCTCTCATACAGCTACATGGAAGAGTGAAGGCAAGTGTGAATTAGAACCTTCTTCAACAACACGTGGTTCCTTCCTTGCGTTCATCACTCAATCAGCCAACAATTTTCATGCAGGACAATGCCCTCTGTCACACAGCAAAACGGGTAAACCCTTTCAAAAATACTTCAAATGTTGATCAATGTAGATTACATTATTTCTGAAAAAAGTCGTGTTCATATTTTGATCTCCAGTGTATGTCACAATATCCGCCCGTGCCTCCCTTGTCCCGTGTGTGTGTGTGTGAGACTGGGTGTGTGTCGTGGGCGTGGCATTGAATGTCAGTTCTCGTGATTCGTATCACCGGTGTCTTGTCTAGGGGGAGCGTGTGTATGACGCTCTTTTGCTTGTTGGTCAATGTCGACGTCTTTGTGTGAGTACTTCTGCTCTGTGTTTGTCGCTCATTCAAATAAAGTTGGCATTTGCACCGTGCTCAACGGTGTGTGTGTGTGTGTGTGTGTGTATGTGTGTGTATGTATATGTGTGTGTGTGTGTGTATATATATATACATATGGTATATACTGCATATTATATGTATATAATATGGTCTGCAGTATGGTACATACTGCAGACCATATTATACATATAATATGGTCTGCAGTACACCGTAGCCCTTTCAGTTGACATACAAAAAAGTGACCCAGTCTCTGTTATGAAAAGCATAAGCCTAGAAAAATACAGTTCAAACACACACACACATCAGTGAATGGAGTACACCGAACAACAGGAAGCTGGGCTGTATTCTGATAAAGCTGAATTCAGCCGACCCGCTGACGGATCACAGGAGCTCACGACCATTTCATAATAGATAGATTAGCATTGCTGCTCTACTGTGATATTTCAAAAGACTGGGTTATATTTGCTGGGTTTGGACCCTATAGGAGGCTGGCTGACAGGGGATTAGTCTCACGATTCACTGGCACGGTAGCTGTCAGCCAGACAATTATAAAGCTACAGTGTAATACAGCCAAATGAGGTCTGGAATGATGTCTAATGTACTCCAACCCAGCAGATTTATTTATCAACATATAGCTCATTATAAGAAATGGAATTCTAAATTGTGAAAATCTTCAGAAATCACAGGCATTTGAAATGAATTAAATTAATCAATTACTGAAGCCAATTATAAATTGCATTATCTTTCTATTGGTCCTGCAAAGGGCATTAGATTAAGTAATTAATGAGAAAATGGTAATGAAATATTTTTGAGATTAATTCAATTTGACAATCAGTACCCCCCCCCCCCACTACTTTAGGTAACTAGACACACTTGTGCTGATATGAGTTAAGAGAGAAACATCTTTAATGGCATGATGTGTCCTGTATGTCTGATGTCTAAGATCTTGGAAGGGGTTCCAGGTAGGTGTTTCTGAAAAGGCTCAGCTGCTTCCAGGCTTAATTTCCTATCTAGGGTTATTAGATTTGCCTCTCAGAGTGCACCATCACTCCTGACCCTTGGTCCCTGACACACACACACACACTTATCATTAGACATGCTTGCCTGAGCGGTGGATCACGGCCGCCTGTCACCTCAGTGCTATTAACTTTTCTGGCTGCATTTTTAAAGCTTCATTCATAGCTCGATCTCTCCACCATAATATCTCACAGTAGAGCATGTCCGTGACCTACTGCACAAAGCCGTCAGTCATTCGCTTCACCACATCTGAGCACATTTCCACCTCCCTGGCAGTAGATCACATTGACCACTAGAGGGCGAAATTCACCTACAGATTTTATGATTACTCTCTTGTATTCGTCTTAATCTGAGCAAAGAAGATGTAGCCTTAACGCATCGCTGAATTAGCTAAATCGCGATGTCTACCACATTCAAATAACTTTAGAGCGAACTTAGTGCTCTGAGAACTGTAAAGGTTTTCCTACTCACTTGTTTGATTAGTTAATTTAATTTTTTTTTTTTTTTTTACATTTTACTGTAGATTTTGTGCGTTTCAGTATTATTATTTAGGTTGTTGATGCACTGCAGGGCCTTTCCAGCCACACAACTTAAATAAGAATTGTCCATACATTCGTCTGTCTAAGTCTCACAGTTGTGTCTGGATCTGTAGCAGTAGGTTATCTGCTGAATCAGTGTGCTCAAGTCAATAGCAATTAAAGCTATTTACCACTAACCCTACCTGGAAATGACTCTTTTCTGCATCGATTTCTCCCTGCTGGATACCATAAAACATTCCTCTTAGACCTCTTTCCTTCTGGTAATTGTAAATAAGCCCAAAAGAGGATTTTACACATTAACACACTTGTTAATTTAATTTAACAGATTTTGTCACCATTTTGCAGCAGTTATTACTGTGGTGAGGGATGGAGGCTGGAGGTGGGTTCTCTTCCTCTTTATCTCACTACTACAAACATCTGTTTGGCTGGTATGTGGTACATCAATAGAGTACGTCCTTTTCTGACCAATAACATGGCTTTTGTCACGAAATTGTCCAGCAACAGGCAACACATGGCAACAGCTACGACTCAAACAGTCTTAGAAGTTTGCAGGCCATGGCTTCATACTGGCCAGGAGTTTTTTTAGACTTGAGCTCTTAGGAGAAGAGTGGAGGAGGTGTTTGAGGAATGGCCAATTATTCCTTATAAAAAACATGAGCAATACTATCAAGCCTTACCACCAGAGTCCCTGGCCATGGAGTTGAAAGCACATGCACCAGCATGTGGCAACAGCACAGGCAACAAAGCCAGTGTGTGTCACGAAAGACTCCAGCAGATCAAAGCCCTGGCACTGGCATGACACCTGCACCACTGGACTATTCCATTTATACTTGAAGAAAAAGGCCATTATGAAGGTATATCTATGAGCAAAATGAGCTTGGTATGTTCCTTACAAATGAACAATACAAATAATTAGGAAGGAAGGAAACCCCATATAAGACAGCTGTAATACTTAAAACAACCTGGAGCCAATACTTCCCTTTTATAACAGGGAGCAAGAAAATCACAACAAGGAATGCGCTGGAGAACTTGGTGCACATAGCTGCCTGCCAATTGTCTTATCCAAATATTTCACAGCCCTTCTTACAGGAAACTCTATGGACTGAGCCCAGTTGTGGTCCATAGACCGGCAGGACTGAGTGACTGGTGGCATGCAGAGCTGGGTTGCTGCCAAAATGAACCTATGCCAGACAGTAAGGTGTGCAAATGCTTGCCATTTTCACCCTGCAAGGAAAGAACTTTAAGAATGACTCTGGCAAACCCATTTATGGGCTGTAATTAAAATCCATGACTGTTAACCTCCTACCTTCATAACTGGGCCTGACTGCACGTCATCGACTCCCAAATGATTTGGCATTTAGAACTGATCCCCCCCCCCAGACTTACACTTCGCCAGGAGCAGGTAAGATTATTTTTGGTAGATTAGCTACAAATGACTTTTTAAGTAGAATCTGCTGCAGAATGCACGTGGTGTTCCAGGAATATTGATGAAAATAGACTTACATGGAATTCATTAAATGTGAATAAATGGAACTGCATGTCAGTCCCAAACCACTCCAACATACTGCCAGGAGTGCCCTCTTTTGGATTAGTGTTTTTGTTCTCCTCAGTGACTCCTCCCCTGTCCTTTATGCCGTTCTCCTAAGCGTTGCCTATTTTTGCCCAACCCTCTTTCTGTCCATGAAGGAGAAAGAGGTGGGTTTCTCCTTCAGGCTAAACAGGGAGGACCCTCATCCCTGGTGTAACCATGGTGATGTCAGTAGAACAATGGCCGTGTTGCTCTCACTGGGGACCTGCTTCGTCCCTCTTGGCCGAGCACCTACGTGAAGGACAGTACCTGGCGTTAAACATACCAGATTTAGGGAGGATGAGAAAAAAGAAGGGGTTTATTTTCACAACTCCTTGTTCATGTAATTACAATGCTGTCCTTCCCTATCTAACAAGACCACTGTTTTAAAACTACATGCAGTTCTGGGTTATTCCTGCAATTATCACAGCATTCCAGCTGAACTATTAAACAGGGTTATGCAGGCAACATTGTTCTCTCTATGCTTCTTATAATGACTCACATTAAGTCAGTTCACTGGGGAAACACTTGATAAGGTTTCAAAATAATGCATGCACAACACTGCCATATATATTAGCATAGATTAGTGCCAGAAGGTGCATGTGTTTGTCTATGGGTCACTAATCCATTGTTAGTTATGTTAAGGCCACATGTAACAGGTTATGACCTCTGTTTGACTTTTTCCCATTAAGACTTGTGAATTCCCACTGCACCAAAACACCCTAAAAGAGCATTTCTCTTGAATGGACCTAATGCTTTTATGATAGGGTGTGTGGGGGCCACAAACTGTTTTTTCTTTACAGCCTTTTGCTGTGACAGAACCTGCCCCCCCCAAAAAACCCTCAAAACTATTTGGTGAAATGACAAAATGAATTTCAAGGCCAATAAAAGCTATTTGGTGAAGGGGCCAAAGCTCATGCTCTGATTTGATAGGGAGCTGCCATTGGAGGACTTCTGCCGTGACCTGAGACTGACCTTGAACGTCCCTGATAGAAAAAGCACAGTTGCTCCTACTCCAGGTTTGATGAGCTCTACTGTGGCTCGCATCCTTGGTGTGAGTGAGGCGTCGAGGCACTGCCCTCTGCTCACATTACACTACTGGAGGAGGGGGGGGGTGTTGTGGTGTCTGTCTTCTCTTGCAACTAACAGACAATCACAGAGACACTCACACCGATGCTCAGCAGGGCAGGGCAGTAAAAGCCCCCACAGGAACAGACCTCCAGCGTAAAAGAACAATGGCTTAGAAGCAGTTCAGTGGTTGTGGTATACACTGTCTTTAAAGGCAAGCAGCCAAAGCAGCTCCATAGGCATAAATGGATATTTTCGGCACATTTCAACTGTGGTACTGAAGGATGATACGTCTTAGCTGACTGTCCATAGATAGGCAGAAATAGAAGACTATAGGGTGATAGCACAGAGCAGACTGAAAGCTAACTCAATCAATAAAACTAATTATCCAATCAATAAGCTAAAATGATTTCTTATGCATAGTGAAATTTCAGCGTTCTGCACACTGTCATGTGATGTAACTTCCAAACACATCACTTTTCCTTTATTATTAAAACTGCATCTTATTTGTCATTTATATGTGAGCTCATACAAATGACAAATTTATGTGCTTCCTTGGCAACAGCATAATGCGACTAAACCAGTTTGGCAGATCTTTCCGCTCCAGTGGATGTTTATGGCTGGACTTTATGGTGGTGATGACCAGCCCTCGCACTCACACATACATATCATTAGCCTGCACGTGCACGTAGCTGTAATGGTCTCCCATTCCAGGCAGGTTTGAGTCATGCCATATCCTAGTGCAACTTGGCACACAGCCACCGTGAACACCCTGTCGTGTTCAATGCCAATTTGTGAGCAGTGAATTTTCACCCCCTGCTGATGAGCTCAGATTTGCGTAATTATGACCTAACGATGCCCGTCATGGTTAGGAGCTTCTCTTAACGCACAGGGCAAAGGTGGTGGGCTTGAATATGACAAAGAGAAAACAGTTACTTGAGTCCTGGCCCCAATCGATGGAAGAGGTCTGTGACATCATTAAAAACACAATGAATCATTCCTAGCTCTTGTCAATGGCATTCCCCTTTGCAGTTAATCCACTGTAGTTACTGTCTGCATTGATCCAAGAGGCTTTAGGTGAGCACCATATGGGTCTGTTCCCTGGAGGGATGAAAGTAATAAGGTTGGTCCAGTTCTTAGGGGATAGTCCAGTACACACTTTGGTTGGGTTTCATTCCTAACACACCCGAGTAAGATATGAAGTATAATTACCTGGCTGAGGTGCATTTCTGGGCTGGAGCTGGATAGAACATGTGGCCTGGCTCGGGATCCCTAAGGACTGGGCTGAAAACCCTGGTCTAGGCTAACGCTCTTCACATCACAGGAGAGTAAATGCTACTCCAGCTGGTCTGTCAGGGAGGACTTGTCAGTGTCTCTAAGGAACAGTTCCATCATCTGAGAGGATTGAACTTCTTTGGCGTTAAAGATACTTGTCTCAAGTAATTCTCTGCAAACAGCACCGCTGACAGCGGTAAAAGCAAAGGATAAGAACAGTACACAACAGTTACAAAAGGATGCTTCTAAATACTGATGTATTATTTTTGATAGGCGAGCATGATTTGGGGTTAGCAAACTGTCTGGAGAAGACAAATAAGAGGAACAACCTTCATTTGTTTGAGTTCTGATACACTCTTTGAGGGAGGACAGCTAGATTCTTTACAAACTAAACTGTGACTCAAGCTTTACTTAAGGAAAGTTGCTTAGCCACTGCACAGCCTTTTGAAAATCGGGCTTGATAACTGATTATTATTATTATTTTTCTTCAGCCATAGAGATGATGAATATACAGCACTTTCCAAAATATTGAGTCAAGATTTGATTAATGTAGCTGTATAAAAAATACATTTTTATTACTACATGGCAATTGGCAATAGCAGGACTGTTAGGTAGCTGTAGTTAGTGGTACCATGCTTAGACCTCAACCTCAAGTTGACTCACGTTACTCTACCTCATACTGAGTACAGGAAATGACAAAGGCACTTTTGAAAGGCAAAATTGCTTTCTGGTCATCAATATCTGTTAACAGTGAAGCGAAAGCCTGGCAATCAGATAAGCTGTTACTGTCACTGCTAGGGTCAGTAGCATCACTTAGCCTTGAAGGCAGCAAAACAGAGAGGAGAGCCAGAAGGCCTGTTTCTTCAACGAGCAAAGATGCTAAAGCACAGGGGCAAAGCTCAGATAAGGGAAAAAGAAAAAAGTCACATGACCAGCCCCCTTTTTTTTCTTCACATGACCAAATTCAATATCGGCTCCTTTCAGCTTCGGCAGCGTCATTACCGTGACACAAAAGGTAAAATGTTTCAGAATGATATAAATCTTATGTAACCATGCTAACAATGCAAAGTGAATGAGGTATCAAGGACAGGTTTTGGGAATAAAATGGTATACACACTGAAACATTGAACTCCAGTGAATAATGAGAAATATTAAGTATAAAAGGATTTAGGTGTAGCTTGGGCCATGGATGGTGCAGAGGTGAGGGGTCAGTCATTATGGTAACAGGAAATTTGTTAACACTTTGCTCATAAATGGGTGGAAGAGATATTTGTAACAGTGAAAAAACATGCATCTGTAGGAGACCATAAGATTTATATCAATTTATCTCATAAAAGTTATCAGGTCCCATGAAGTCAGCCATGAAAAACAGGGATTGTTTATTATTATTATTATTATTATTATTATTATTATTAAGACATAATTATCAAAATGCTGAAACATCTAATCTAATCTAGCATCTAATATGACCTTTGTGATATACAAATCAGACTGTGATTGAGTTTACAGTTCCTCTTATTCCCTGATCACACACATCCCTTTAAAACCAGGTTACTAAATGTGTAAGTGATCGTACCTCTAGCCAACAGACTAAAATAAACACACAAACAACAGCAGGTATTTAAAACCAACCAATCACAGGCATCATTATATTTACTACACTCATTACTGTTGAGGCTTATAAGGTTTATGGAGATTATGCACCCTGGGAATAATAAGTTGCTGTAGTGAAGCATAAAGAAGAGGGATACCAAGCGACTCGGCAGACTGCTGAGGAAGGCTGGTTCTGTGCTGGGAACAGACCTGGAGTCACTCACATTAGTAGCAGAGAGGAGGGCCTTCAGAAAGGTGCTGACCATCATGGACAATGCCCACCACCCTCTGCTTAGTGCCATCGTCAGGCGGAGGTGCACATTCAGTGACAGACTGCTGTCCCTGCCCTGCTCCAAGGACAGATTCAGGAAGTCTTTTGGCCCCCAGGCCATCAGACTGTTCAACACCTCCCACCACAGTAAGAAATAAAACTCTGTGACATATGCTACACTCCGGACACTTGAATTTATATACCCCCTGTATAATGTGGATGGTATTATAACACAGTAATGTAATATAATAGATATACATACATTACTGTCCACTACGTATTTGCATATTTGCACTGCTCATTGCACACCTGCATTTTGCACTGTATCTATGGTTGACATCAGCCGATCTTCTTTATTTGCACTAAGCGACTAGTTCACTTAATACCAGACAGCACTTCCTCCATTACTCAGACACTAAGGAACTAGTTCACTTTATAACCGCACTACCTCCATTACTCAGACACTGGGAGTTGTCTGTTTGCACTGTTGTCTATTTTTCTATTCTCTACTTTATCTTTTATTTCTGCTCTTATTGGTACTAGTGTGCTATGCCTTGTGCTATGTGGCTATAGTGTGCTATCTATCTATCTCATGTAAAAGTCAAACAGTACAGTAAATGTCACACCAGGGTATTTTAACAGCTGTGACTGGTATGAAGATACCAATGCCTTATGGGAACCATTGTTCTCAGAATATACTCAGACATGTCATCTTACCATGACCTGACCACACGGCACTAAGAGTAAAAAACAATATGCACGCATGCTATATTTATCGTTCCTCTAGCATGCGGAGCGCATCATGAGGAGGTTAAGAAGGCTGCTCGTTCAGACATCTCCCTGACAGACATCTCCCTGACAAGCACTTAGGATGAGTATGGTGGGAAGGAGGAAGCTGTCATGCACTGGATCAGTGACTGAGACATTGGGCTTAAGTGCTGTGGTTTATTCGAGCCATGCCATGTTCTCATAACGGCAGATTCAAGCTTTCAGCAAGTGTAGAACACAGCAGATAAAACTGAGAAAATCACTTTGTGGAAAGAAGAGGACTGGCAGTGCAGTGCGACTATTGCCATTAAAGACAAATATTTTACTGAGCATAAACACACACACACATACATATTTACACACATTTGCATGCACACACACTCACATACACAGGGATATATACACACAGGAAGAAATCTCACACACATCCAGATGCCAGCAAACATCATGAGAAGCATTATGGCCATATTTATCATTACTGCTAGATGTTGCATTATTTTTGCTTTAATTATATGAGGCTTTAAAAATTATAGGTTTTAAAGCCCAGTAGCTCTCTCGTTTGTAAATAAGAGTTAAAGATTTTTACAGAGTGAATATGCTTTAAATGTTGTGTTCTACAGGTTAGCATTGTTTGTGATGCACAGAATTTCTTTTAATGAAACTCTGCCTGTCGCGTTTCGGTGCGGATGCGATGCAGGAACGGGCAGGAGGCGAAACACGGTCGTTTTTAACGGTTTTATTGCTTTCACAGCACAAAGTCTCGAACAACAGACTCACATGAAGTCAGACAAAGACATGCACACGCTTAAATACACACACACCCTTGACGAGTAACGGTAACAGACGAGCGTCACGCCCCACAACAAGTCTGATGGAGATCACTGAAGACTGAAGATCGTTGCCAGGTTCTTCTATAGATTTACATAGAAGCAGCTCTCAGTGCATTTTGTCCTCGAGACCTGCTGTTTCTGGTGTGACACACATGCTACCCATCCACACTTCAATAACTACAACTTTTCATCAGTTGTAGCAATAGACAGCCACCAGCCTTGGCTCTGCCACTCTCTGCCCTTGCTGTTCTATATTAAAGACTCAAGACGTGCTTGTGCAGATGTGCCTGCCTTGAATCACGTCCTAATGGACCCAGATGAGCCACCTGCTTCATCTGCTTCTCGTCTACGGTCACGAGAAAAGCAATCCAGTGTCTCTTCAGTGAAGGCCAAGCCCACAGGCTTTGCGCTGAAACATAAATACCTGCGATTTCCCTTAAGAGGCATTTACCGCCAAATCCACAAAACAAGATTAAATCATTCCTTATGAAGACCTTAGCAGATGGTGTCCAAAATTAACCACATCTTTGAGCCCCCTAACAACAACTTGAGGTGAAGGTCGTCTTCACTGTCGTAGACCAGCTAAGCTGTTTAATTTAGAAACATATGTGCAGAGTGCGGTAGTTGTTGGTAATGGCAATCAAATTTTGCAAATATGTATTCCATTTGAAATATGAATTCCATTTCAGATCCTGTGGGAATGTCATAGTCCAACACATGCATTTCCACGGCTGTGGAACTTAAAGTGACAGAATCTGATTGACCACTGTCATCACATGTGTTGTGACTGACAAAATACCCCAATGTACCTCAAACATGTTACCGCTATTGGCAGCCATGCCTGACCTGGCAGGAGGGGTTATACTATGCTTAATAGAAACTGGAGACCTTGGAATCTTTGTCATTTCTGTGATCATGAAATTCCTGTCATGTCCACTCCATTCTAGCTGAAACTGAGTATGAATAAACTTTGCTTGTATACATATGAATTATGACTGCTGGCCAGGTCAGCTCAGGTAACAATGAGCGCATCACAATCACAGCCCAGTCACGTTTACAGTGTACTTATGCAACATGCACATTTTAATTTGTCCAAGCCCAGAGCCACTATTTATATTCATGTGTGCCCATCAACAGTGTTCCAGTGAAGTGCACAGGACATACCTGTGGTCATGTTTCAAAGTGCATTCTAACAAGAACACATGTTGATAATGTATGTAACGTTTCACCATATCTAATGTATGTAACTAATGTATGTAACGTTTCACCATATCAGTGCTGTCACAAACCTTAAGTACTGTTTCTTTAATGGAAGACTTGTCTGGGGCTTTCGATGGCACTGCATTTAGAAAGGTGTTTTTGAAGAAAAGGTTCGCGTCACCCCGAGAAATGTTAGTGTGACCGTGTGCCAGGATCATTGCCTACAGGGATTTAGGTAAGAAAAGCACAGGGAATGGAAGCTGAGCAAAGAACAGACATGGATGAGCCTGCCTCAGGGCTAACAACGGCACAGAATGTCTTTGATATGTTTTGGACAGGAATCAGGATCAAAAGGTAGATAACTGCACACCAAATGTTGCCAACATGAGCAGGGAACAGAGGGCGACTTTTTTAAAGTTCTGAATTTGGCCCTATGGCCTCGTGCACTGCATCTGGCATGATATGATTAAATTTCACATTCTGCCTCACCCACTGATCCAGGTATGTTTTCATAGCAGAAGAGAGCAGATGATAGGCTGTCAGGAACTTGGGAAAGGAAAAGAGAAGTTTTCTTTAATGTACTGCTTTCTTCTAGAAGACCTCTGTTTTAATGAGAATGTGTCAGGAGACAGGATGTGGTGAAGGGCACTGCAAGTAAGGCAAAGTTATTTGTTTTTTTATTTTGCACCTTAACCCTTCAAATGTCAGTTCTGTTTTCCCCAATGGCCAGATCACACGTCTTTGAACTGTTATTTAAATCTATAAACAAAAACTACAAAGCCTATACAGATGGTATTCCTAAAGCTTTACAATCCTTTTTTTACAATCAAAATTCTGCCTCTTTTTAAATAGGACATAGTAATGGAATGAACTGATTTGTTTACTGAGTGAAAATTCTGAGCAAAAAATTATCATCAAGTCTAATTTTTAACAACAACAACAACAACCATAAATACCATAATAACAGGTTAATGGGTTATAGAACCTTTCTCACACCCAAGGTTGCCTTACATTAATGATTTTTTTAACATCGTTGTAAATCAGCAGTTGTGCATTTTGCATGCTGACCATTCTAGGGTAAAAAAAAAAACTCCACCTCAGCAGACTCCTCTCTTCCTGATTAGCCCACGCTAGCTCCACCTACGCTAGGTAACCCTGGCACCTCCAACTCACTATAACCCACACCTGCTCTTTGCCCACACCTGGACCCATTAATTCTTACATATATTCTCCTCAGTTTGCCCCAGTCCTTTGTAAAGTCTTTCTTGGTTTAACTTAAGTTAATTACGTCGTCATAATATTTAGAAATATATATGCTTTAGCTGTTTGCTCTTTTGGCAGAATTGGAATTTAATGAATTCTTCAGAACTCACAGTACAAATGGAGAACAAGTTACCATCACAACTGAAATGTTTCAGGGAGTAATATGTAATATGAAGAGGAATATTTGCATGTGGCTTCAACTCTTGACCTCCTGCTCTATGGTTTAGACATATAAGATGTATGATAACAAGTGATAATATGCCTTAAGTTTTCATTTATTATGTGCTGCCACTATTTCTTGTTGATGCAGAACAAGCCAGTATAACTGAATGTAACTGTACAGCCTGACATTAGCAATGCATAGGGGTGACACTTTATTTTGAGTGGTCCTTTTTAGATTAAATAAACACTCAACAGACTCTCAGTAACATATCACTGATGTAGTAGTAGTGAACTACATTCAGTAGATTAATCACAAAATTGAATTAACTGTGTAAATATAATTTGTTTAATCTGATGAATTCAATTGTATTTCCTTTTATTTGGAGTCTCCAAATTGCATGTTAACCTGAGACGTTACAGACCATGTAACAGGTATAATACATGTAACAGGTATAATACATGTAACAGGTATATTACATGTGACAGGTATAATACATGTAACAGGTATAATACATGCCACCGTATCATACTTATGAAACTCAGCAAGCTGTTACAGTTAAGCTTTCCCCTTGTCTTTACACTTTAGTGTGTTCTAATTGGTTTTGCTTTCGATCAGCATTAATGTTTGTCTGGCTGTGTTTCCACCCCTTTTGTCTCTACAGGGATCCCTGGATCAGCCTCAACAGCCCTACTCAGCACCTTCATTCTCTAATCTTGTCCTTGGGGACAAGCCCCTTACTCCTATTATTATTTTGTAAGAAACCAAAAGTAGATTTTCTGTAATTACTTACAAAAAATTATTACCAAAAGTAGATTTTCTGTAATTACTTAATTGTCCTCTTTTTTTATTTAAATTGACCAAGCCAGTGAATCAGGCCACCGTGCTGCATCAGATAGCAAGTAGCACTGCTTTAGCTCGTTTCTGTAAGGGAGGTGATGTTCTTGGGACTTTGCTTCCAGCTCCTGCGCACTGCGTTC
The DNA here is from genome assembly GCA_028565775.1 of Sternarchorhynchus goeldii. NCBI lineage: Eukaryota > Metazoa > Chordata > Actinopteri > Gymnotiformes > Apteronotidae > Sternarchorhynchus > Sternarchorhynchus goeldii. The sequence goes on along the minus strand of JAOXYF010000003.1, from coordinate 2,474,629 downwards.
CTTTTTCCCCCCATCACGTCTACTGGAAACTCTGTGAGAGGATACTGCCAATATCAACACCTCCCCGTCACAAACTTCCTTTTACATTTGTTGAGAGTGGAAAACATCTTAGTTCTCAGCAAACATATTCTAATTAAAGTTACTCCCACACAGTTACAGCTATTTATGTCACTTGCTTTGATTTAACGTTGCTGTGTTTTTGTTCCACGAGGCGCACCCACACGACACACGACATATCTACGACGACGCCCATCTCCTTTGGAGATGCTACCAGTTCTGTTCTCTGCTTATGCCACAATTAATTTGACAGATGCTGATGAAGTATGTCGTTTCCTTTTCAGTGACTTAGCTGGCGACTGAACATCTGTTTCGGCATGCCAGAAACACGGAACGTGGATCTCAAGGTGAAGAATTCCCATGCATACAGCGCTTCCATTATCATCAGTTAGAATTCCTACAAAGATACAGCAGCAGAACTGACTGACATTCTTTGGCATGTGCCGAATTTACGCACAGGGAAACAATATGCAAAGTTGTCAACGATGCACATAATGCGAATTAAACGGCAGGGAGTAAAGAAATGACCGTACCCCCAGGGTAAGGTTTGCACAAACAACAGAGAGCTTCTGATACCCTGGGGAGGTGCTGGTGGATGCCGTCCACGTGCACAGTTCCTGCGGAGAATTGCTGGCAATCCTTTTTTAAAATAGCGAGGCTCAGCTTTATAAACGACTCTCAAAGCCTCTTCAGTACAGCCGCGGTTCAAGTGATTTATGGATTTACGTGACCGAAAGTGCATTTATAAAAGAATGCTTTAGGCTGACACTACCTTAGGTTTGCCAGGTAAGGTCTAATGTCTAATGTCTTGATGCACCCTCGGTCCCCAAAGAGTCTTAGCTGGACAGAAGCAGTATGTTTTCTCTCAGGGACAAAATGATGTGTGCTGAATGGTAATGAGAGAATTCAGGAACAAAGACATCAGTATGAACATTCAATAAGGAAGACCTATGCAGTGATCCCAGCGGGAAATTGAATTTATCTTTTTTTTTTTTTTTTTTTTATGTCAGCATTTTATACACTCTTGTTTATGCGTGGTGAACTCTTAAGTATTAGCTTTTATATGTCCACTGGTTCTTGTTCTAATCATAGGATGGCACTGGGCCCTTTTCTGGACACTAAATGTGACTCAGTGAATGAACAGGAGCAATACATATTTCAGCCAATGGGGGAAGAGTAGATCTCAGACAACTGTGGGAGGGCTAACACCCGAGTCTTTGACTACCTAGGAATTCTGCGGTTTGTACATGACAAACACCTCAGACAGAAGCCAAACAAGAAACAAAAAAACAAATGTACTGATGAATACACATGCATACAGTGTAACTTACCGTTATACTTCTGACTTTGCACATGCGAAGCGATTCCTTCTTAAATGTCATCCCCGTCGACAGCTGAAATGTTCTGTGGCCATCTCTACTTGTTTATGGCTACAAATCTTCATCTCACTTGCATCCGAAGTAGAGCAGGTGTAGATGCCGGGAAATCTTACTCTTCGTGGATTAAGTGATTTCTTTTTGCCAATTTCAGTGACATATAAATAAATAAGACCACTATCCTGCTCCTTCAGCATTCAGATTTACTGTGTCATTGTCAAAAAACTACAAAGCGGCACAAGCGGGTATTATTATTTAAATAACAAAAAAAACAATAGAGTGATGTGTCTGGTGATGCATTATCAAAGAAATCCTCATTCTTCTTGTCACTGGAGTGGAAATATGCCTTTCAAGTAATGTACCCTGTGTCAAACACCATGATACGCTGATAGTTATTAATAGTTCACACTTATAGTGAATAAATGCTTTAGTCAGTTTAGGCAGTAGGCTACCTCTAGGAAACACCTTCTACTTTGCTTCTGCTGGTTTTGTTCTCTTGCCGAGCTCTGGTAGCTTAGGGTCCAGATGCCTTAGGCAGCAGATAGAAGATACTGATTGCTTCCTGCTCGCTCTGAACTGGCAGGTGTGAGAAAGAGGTTATCAGTGTAACTCGGTGTAACACGGCAGGCAGTGCTCCATGACATTTACATCTTCGTGATCTTTTTTTCACTGAAGAGTCTCTCGGTCTCGGAAGGAAACTTGAAAGGTGTCTGGTACGGAGAGTGAGTGTGACTGCAAAAAAAAAAAAATGGCACAAGTCACCCCTCGTGACGAGAGCTGACCTTCGCAATGGCAAAAAAGGTGCGACAGAGATGATCGGCATGTTGATCCGGAGGAATCCAGTGCGGAAGCCTGTCTCGCTTGTTTGCCAAGTAGATACCAACAAATACACAAACACTGATGATACATATGGAACATAGAACTAGTAATGGAGGAACAAGGAGAAAACAAATGCACAAACTAAAGGAGGTGGCCTCTAGAGATCTGTCTAGAGATCATCTCCTCTAGAGATGTTCTGTGCAGAGCTCACCCAGTGTTTGGTGTGTGATTGCTATATCCTGCTGCTCCAGACAAAACATGATCAAAATAATGTGCTGTATGCTATTTGGTTCAATATAACAGAACATCTAATTTCAGGGCAGCTTTTGCCATGAAGGTGAGCAACAGTTACTCTTCTGAAATAGGCATCACATGGAAGGTCACTGTTTTGACACTGCCTGTCACCTGTGTATATTATGCACAGTTCCAGAAACTGAAGCAAGGAGAATCATTGTGAAGAGTGTAATTACACCGTCATCATAGAACGGATAGAATATAATGAACAGAACTGTGAGACTGAGTTTTGAAAATAAAAAACAAAAAAAAAAACCCCATTTCAAATCCTTATTTCAAATCCTAATGAGAACAAAAGTGTAACAGTAACGAGTTGGATGTGAGTCGCTTCTCCTGCTTTTTCCTCCAGTTGCACAGCACAAATTTCAGTATAATTTCAAATATTCTTTCTCTAGATAGTGATTGTCACGTAGTGGATGTCGGGGAACGCTAAAAAGCGAGACAGGACTCCACAAGCGAATAAAGTAAAAACCGTTTATTTTCGGTTTTATTAAAAGTGAAAACAAAGCAGACAAACGCTTACCACAGCGGACGTTCACAGGCAACATACGTCATTCACAAAAACACACCAAAGACCGACAAAGACTCAGTGACATGTACACGCTTACATACACATACCCTAACAAGACTCAGGTGAAACGAATAACACTAACGAACATTCACGAACACCAACAGTCATTCACGGACGCTACCGAACATTCACGAACACAACACGCACTCATCTCACCACACACCAACGTACGCACAGACACACCCTCACACGGACACGCCCACACAGAAACGAGACAGGGGAGGCAGAAACGAGATTTGTGGGAGTGGCATTGCAACTGAGTGGTGACTGCCACATGAATATTCAAAGGATGTGTCCACAAACAGGGCAAACTGCTCCAATAATGACACGTCGTGATTTTGACCTGGTGGTGGAGGTGTAATATTTTGTCCTCTCTACACTCCACTCTTCCAGCTTGTACTGCTCTACCATGGGGTAAAATATGATGAAGCGACAGGCTACAGAAGCTTGTCAGCTGAGGCTGCATGTACTGTCCCATGCCCAGAAGCAAGCTGAAGCCTGACAAACAAATGAGGCTCCAATGTGCTGCCTGTGCCTCGCACCCAACAGACCACACCAGACAAACTCCGCTCTGCACACCCCGGAGGCATGAATGTGTTGCACGAACCACGGACCTGCAAGACCATACCAGACGATCTCCGCTCTGCACACCCTGGAGGTGTGGGGGCAAGAAAGGCTAATGGACGGATGGGTACAGAGGTGAGTTTGGGTGGGAATCATCACTGGAAAAAGATGAGCAGATACCCCTGTCCTGTATTAACTGTAAACATGCCCTGATTGTAATAATAAACAAGAAATATTTATTTACAAGACATGCATGCATTATTTTCCACACATTTGTGGTTGAAAAACAAACAAAATGAAGTGATAATGGAATTCAAGCCATTTAAATACATAATTAATGCATTACATTAACCTTGACACAGAACATTGAGCGCTGCTTATGACAGAGCAATAATTGGAAAGGCAAGTGCAGTTTACAAACTGCTAGTAACATTATGCAAATGTGTTTAAAAAAAAAGAGTAGGGAAGGGTATCTCACATAGTACCTGTACAAATAACACCACAGAGCAGTGATATCTTTCAGTGCAGCTTGAAGATGGAAAGCACTTTCTTTACTACTTCCTTTGACTTCTGCATCTCTGGACTCTCTTGCTTCCGACTGGTTTCATTTATTCCTCAAAGCCGAATTGTAAAGCCTCGATTTGCATTAACCGGCGCAATGCGATTCTTTCCTCTAGCTATGAAGGACCCTCGACTGGGAGCACGAGTTAATGTAGTGCAACTGCCCAGCTCCATTTTGAAAACAGATTTACATTTAAAAGATTGCTTTGTTTATTTGTTCTGTTAAGACCAGGGAGATACATAAGTGATAAGACTGAGATGTTTAACCAGTGATGTTTGGGACCAGTTTGAAATGGGAATGTTGATCAGATTTAAGTGGTTATTTTCATATCCGTTCCATTGGAGTGCTTTTATAGCAAAATCTGAAACACGTTTAACACACTTGTTTGCGAGATGTTTGTATGTTGGAGGTTAGTGTGTGTGGGAGGTATTAAATATATTTTGCTATTAAATATATTTTGACAACATGGTAGTTTATACTGATTTAACTGAGAAAAAAATCAGGTTTCATAATGGCAAAAAATTACAAAACACAACAAACACACCCACTGCTTTTGACCCTTGGGGTTAACACATTGTATTTAATAATTCGCATGCAGTCATAACATATATACTGTGCATGGCATAGTCAGAATGCTGACAGGGCAAATTCAGAACCTTTGCAGAACTCTAAAGCTAAATAAAACAGTCTCTGGTAAAATGTTTGTGACCAGCACAGCCAAGGGAAATCTTTTCATTCTCCCTGCTGTGTTCACAGGCCCCAAACAACCCACACTCCAAAAACACTGCTGGTTCTGGGTCAGCCTGACTGACTTACCGCCATTCTTCCTTTCTTACCGTGTTTTGTTTAGTTCACACTTGACCTGACCACACAGAACACACAATGTCAGGTGTATATACCATGCCTGACAGAGAAGAGAAAACAAACATAGCTCCCTGTACAACGGCTAGCCAGCGGCAAGCACTATTCTATAATGAGCGTGTAAGGTCATAAACACAGTGTTCATGGTTTATGCATGTGGTAGGATTATAGCTTGTAACAGATAATGACATTTTGCAATGCACATTAAGCTTTTATCACTTATATTCATTTAAAGCATCACAAACAGGGAATGCTCTAGACATGCATGTGATTCTCTTCTATATAGTACTAAGATTCCTTCCAATAGCTCTGTATATTTTAATGTTAGCCTTATATTTTCCTTATAGCATATTGCTACAAGTAAAACGTATTTAATATATGCCAAACACTAAAGAGCATTTTACAAAAAAAAACTGACATGAAGTCATATTTATTTTTTGGCATGAAACACCCTATTCATGTTTGGGATATTTGAGGTGGTGTTAAATTTCATTTGTAATCATTTTTAATTTTCCCAATTTCATTGCATACTATGCATTTCATTATAAACGCTTTGCTGCTCGTGAAACGTTCTGAATGGCTCGCGAAGACAGGTTGCTGACTCTCGTGCCGCTTTCCCGCTCGAGCGCCGACGTTTCTCTGTGAGGATTCGTCATGTTATGGTTTTGGAGTTTGACTCCATCAACATTAGCATAGAAAACGGTCTGAAGCCCCCCTCTCCACCCCCCACCCCAAACTTCCCAGACTGCTCTTTATCGTTGCCGTCAGATTCATTGCACAGCCAGCATTACCACATTATCGCTTTTTGAAAAGCGGTCGTCGGTGGAAGGTCACAATCCTCGGAAGCATCCAGCAGCGAGTTCTGGCAAGCCGTCTTGCTCAGGTGCTTGTACGAGGCCTTTTGTCAGTTTCTGAATGGGAGATGACTGGGAGACCGTGCCCGTGCCAGCACGCTCCAGGAGATGCAGGACGGACGAGCATTCAAAGCAGCGAACAGTCAAAGTTTAGCAATGCAAATCTTAATAGAATTGCTTACAAAGGTTCACTCAAAGGTAGCGTATATAGTTTATGCATTTATGCATTTATTTTTCAATAATGCAGTGTATCCTTGCTTCCATGTCACTTTATCACCCCTGGTGAGATACTACCAGCCTTTATCCTCCCTAACTGAAATAACCCGTTATTAATATTCATAAACCTTGCCTGTTTTCATTATACGGGATTGAATTTGTTTAAAATAGTCCTGGACCAATCATTTAAGGGGCCTGAACTTCAGCATGCAAATATTACTTAACAGACAAATGTCAGGTTCATTATGTATTAAACCTTAGCTGTGTTCAGGCACGATTAGGCTGAAACATGGACTTCAGCTTTGCCAGATTCTTGCGATTCAGGGCACATAGAAATTCACTGTGCAGACTGTAGGTGTCTGGTTTTTTTATTGCAGTTCCGCCACTCTTGAGTTGCAACAAAATAGTGAGGATATAGTGAGATATAGACTGTCAGATTTAATTTAAGGGCGTCTATTTTTATAAACCACATAGAAATCAAAAACTCGTTTACACATCAGTTCAGGGGAGCATAAATAATGGACAAAATAACATATTTGGTAACACGAGCCATTACATGTCCACTGTTATAATGCAACTAAACCATTCATTACAGTATAGTACACAAACTAACAATGTGCAAGAGTGAACTGATACCTTCTACTGACATAACACAGGACAGAGTATTAAACCACAATTACAAACTTAGAGGGAATATTACTCTGTAGTAATGACACAGTACCATTCTAACAATGGTAGTATAAAGTGTTATGTATTCATGCTTTAATACAGTATGTTTAGTCTTTCAAAAATGTCTGCCAGATGTTGGCAGTGCACTCCTAGGTCAGGTGTGATGTTTGGGTCAGGTGTGATGTTTGGGTCAGGTATGATGTTTGGGTCAGGTGTGATGTTTGGGTCAGGTGTGATTGTTTGGGTCAGGTGTGATTGTTTGGGTCAGGTGTGATTGATTGGGTCAGGTGTGATTGTTTGGGTAATCCTCTTTGGTAATCCACTACTGTGGACGTTTATGCTCTGTGCAGTTGTCTGCTATTGCAAAGCTTGCCAGTACATTCTTGCGCCTTCGCACTGTAACAGTTTATTTTGACACAACTACGTTTATTACTGTTTGTGATTGATTTATTCTGTCCTTTGAAGCCTCGTGATGGCCTGTTTACTGGCTGTTTGTGGTCTCCCAGGTCATCTACGCTTTGAAAAGCTCATCAATGCACTCTTACTTCATAGCTACGAATGAAATGCTTACTTTAACACCTGAATCTCTGTGTACTGGAGTACAGACGCAACACAGCTAGAGTAGTGGCTCTCTGATATGGCTTACAGACTACACTGTGTAAACTCTAAGAGTGATTGTCTCGATTAAACAGGCTTATTCTTTGTGTTTGGTTCTCAAGACAACCATTTGCCTCTCAAGCCAAATTTATATATGTGTGTGTGTGTTTGTGTGTGATACATGTATTAAATCGATAAAAAACGAGATATCTGGAGAGAGAGATGGTTTAAAAATTGCAGGTGTGTGACGTCCCATCACCAGCTGCTTCTGTCTGGTGGCAGTGGAGTCCATATCTCCTTTTTTTATGTTGTTGTTATCTGCTGCACGTGCTGCATGCTTTGGTTTAACCCCGCAGGTGCAATGTGTTGAGTCTCACCTGCTGTGTCAAGTGTGTGTAGTTACGCTATGTTGTCTTTTTATAAGCCCTCTGTGTTTGTTCGGCCGGTTGTCGGTCATTCATTTACACTGGCTTTCTTGAGTTATTGTTTGTGCATGTTTATGTTCCTTTTTCATTTTTTAACTTTTCAGTTGGAGACTTGTGTTTGCTTCAGGACAAGGGGGGTGAAAAAGAGAGAAGAGAAAGTAATAAAATTGAAGAGTAGATGAAACCTTGCGCTGACTTAACTGACTCTGCGAGCATTGTTGTTCTGTTTTCTGCTTGTTGACCCATGTCTGTTTACTTACTTTACGACGTTCTATGTGATGCTAACAGCCCGTTAGGCCATGTGTACAGCCTTTACTGAATTCTGCCTTTACTGAATTCTGTCCTGACACACTTCCTGTGCTTGTATCCACCTCCACTGAGTTACATGATCCAGGAAGACTGGTGTGAAATGAGACTCATAAGAAATCATTACAAGTGACATGTAACCCTTAGCCTGTATTGATCCACACTTGTCTTCTCCCTACTGTGAAATATCTGGAGTTATTTACCATGTATTTTACAATCTCCACCCACTTCATTAGATGCACCTAATTAGAATTCACAAGCCACTTTTTAAAGCATGTTTTACAGGTGTGTAATTACATACTGCAGCTTAGTGCGCAATTCGGCAGTGTTCTACCCTGTAAGTCACTGTTCAGTTTCTGTGCACAGAAACACTGTGGAGCAGCTATCATTCGTGCTGCAAATCAAAAACTCAGCGGTAACACTGACGAGGTAGAGGTATGACAGTGGGTGTTGTGCTGGCACAAGCATATTCAGCACAGCAGTGGGACTAACATTTTTCAGAAGTGTCAAAAAAATATCCAGCCAACAACGTGTGGTGAGAAATGAACAACTGATGAGCAGGTTGAGGATGGCTAATATAAACTGAACATAGCAGTTCGGTTTAACTGCACCCCTTCAAGCCGTAAATGTGTTCTGTAAGGAGGGGCGATGGGCTAGCAAAATGAACAAAAATGAACTGAATTGATTGAAGTGCATTCAAGTGATTGGCCAGTGCAATGGATTGGCGCCCTGTCTAGGGTTCCTGCCTAGACTTTTGCACCCATCCCTCCACCTGACTCTGAACTGGATTAAGTGGATTGGAAGATGGCTAAATAAAGCTACACAACAATAACATAAAAAGAGAGATAAGACTAAGGAAATAAAATGGTATCAAACCCGAGAATCATCGTGGCAGTTTGTGGCAGCTGGTTAGAAATCAATGAGCATGAAGTTATCACCCCAGTGAGGTCGCAGAGGGGAGCAGTCTCAGGAAGATTATTCCCCCCCAACCCCACTTCATCAGATCCGTTTCAGCGAGGAAAAGCTGGCTCGTTCAGCCGAATCCACCACCCTGCGCTTAAAGATCTGTCACGCTGTCTTCCACATCCCCTCCGTTTGTGTGTCCGCTCGTTTTGTCCTGGTAGTAGAAGAAGTAAAACTATCAAACCATCAGACTATATACAGAGATATTCTGGTTCAAACAAGGGGAAAGAGAGCACAAGGAGTAAACAATGGCAGTAATAACTTGAGTCATTCAGCAGTAATAGCCTCGGTCATTCAGTAGCATTAGAGTTTTTGTGACCATTGGAAAATAGTGGAGTGGTGGCTGTTCACCAGATGTTTCTGGAAATTGTGCAGAACTGTGTGGAATTGTGTGAAATTGTGTTGAGAGAGGGTCACAATGGCAGGGTGTATAAGTGGTGGGGTCCTGTCTGTACATTGTTAAACCTAATAAGTTCAATCTACTCAAAAAAACAGAGGTAACCTGTTGCCTCCAAAAATTTCAGTAATGGCTTCTGTCAAACTAATACAACTGGATGCATGGATGTAGTTTCCTCACTTCCTCCCTGAAATTAATCATGTAAATTGAGTGAACTAATCAAAAGTTGAAATAACTTAATTTCACAGTTGCTTTTACTTAATAAGTTAACTCTACTTAATTAAGTAATAACTCTACACGTAATAATAACTCTACACATAATAATTATAAATAACTAAAAATATTAAGTAAGAATAACTACTGAATTCATATGTCAAGTTTTTAATACTTTTACTTATGAGTTTTTTTTTAACTATTAGTATTTAATTGTTATAATTATTGTAAATGAACTTGACTGGCCACACTTCTTTCAAATATATAAACTTGTTTATTATCATATGGCATCAGGGAGCATTTCAAACCTGGATTACTGCTTTCAGTCAAAAGCAAAACAGTGTGCTTCTTCCAAAAGATCAAGTGAAGGTTTAGATCAATTAAACATTCTTCCCACTGACATCACATAAAATGTGACATATGAACAAACAATGAAAAACTAAAAGATTATCTTCAAATCAGTGCTTTTAAGCAATAAAGTGCTTTTAAGCAATAAAGTGCTTTTAAGCAATAACGTGCTTATGTCTTACAGAATATAAAATCTGAGAGAGAAAGCACACATTTCTGGTCATAAGCACACATTCTACAAAATGGCTGATACACCTGCATTAAACAAGTAGGTAAACAGTGGAGAAATATAAACATAAACTAATAGATGAACTAAAAGCAAAATGTCTCTCAGAATGAGCAATTTGGAACAAATACAGGAAACACTGCTTATATCTCCATATTGTTTGTATGTACAAACAAGTACAACAAACATACACATAGTATGTGATTGTGAAAGAGAGAAACATTAGGGCACAAAGTTTTGCTAGTGGTTCATTAAAATGATATATTACAGTTAACAACTGAAGTAGCCAAGTGAACTTCATGGCTATCTAGCCAAATTATGGAGTAATTACTTTGTAGTAGTGTTTACAATTACATAGAAAAAAGTTTACATTTCTCTTGAGTGTGTGTCATTAAGCCACCTAGCAACCATTACATGCTGCTGCTCTTTTGATGAAAGATGAAAACTTGCTTCACTAAATGTGATTTGGTTTTGAATTTATTTATTGTCTCAACCAAGCTACAATACACCAAATTTACTTCCTGCTGCTAATGACACAATGTATTTCTAATTTCTGAGTATAATTACATTTCTGATAGATTCTAAAAGAAATCCTATATAATCTTTATTGTAATCAGCTTAAATAACTGGAATCAGCTTAAAATGCAAACATTCAACTATGTAAACACTGTGACAGGCCTAAGAAAAGGACTGAGAAAGAGAGAAGTCATATACACTTACATACAGTCAAAGTTTTATACACCTAAGCAAGCTGGTTAAGCAGTGAATGTATCTTAGGTTTGAGGACATTCTGCCCCAAGCACAGCAGTATGCATTGCATGAATTCAAATGAGTATTTGAGTGGTCTTGGGTAGTTCATAGTTCAGATGCATTGAATACATGAGTCCAAATAAAATACACATAGCTTGTGGAAGGTCACATTCATCACCACATGTCCTTCAAGAGTGATGCCAACAGAAAAGGGGTACAGATGAAGGGAGTTGGGGGGGCTGAAGAACACCGTCCACTTCCACAATCCCAACTGGCACAGCAGCAAATAGATAAAAGAGATTTTAGTTACTTGGTCTACAACCAGTGGTTCAATTATTTTAAATAAATGAAAAGATACAACATAACAATTAGCTGTGTTTCTCAATTTAGAGTTGGTAGGTCTACAAATTATTCCACAAATGCATTAATTGTCTGCATAATAATTAGTGCATTTGTTGTTGATGCAAATCTTCCTGGTTACCAATTATTTATGGGTTATTTGTAGGTTTGTAATGTATGTAAAGTTGTTTTTTCAGTTCAAGTGGCCCTTTCAAATGTAGGTAAGCAAAGAATGCATTTACTTACTGAACATGCTTTGAAGAAAGCAGGTGAATCATCTCACAGGGTGACTGGCAGACCTCTGAGTATAAGGGTATGCACCTCAGTTAGTTGCAGAGAGTTTTAGAGTTAAAAAAGCAAACATACATTAAAATATTACAAACATGACACAGATGTTACTCTTATAACGTGAGATATATTGTCAACCAAGTCATTTTTACTTACGTTGGTTTATTGTAAGAAGTGTGACTTTAGTTGTCCAGCAAGTCCTCTTTTAGCCCTAAAAACCCTAATGAGGTGACCACTATATTGATCAAAGGTGTTGTTTCAGGTTCTTGCCAGCAATCCTGGAGAACTCCATGCAGATCTAAAAAAACAATAATAATAATTTAAAGTAATGGTACATTAGAAAAAATGTGTCTTAGAATTTCTAAACATTTTTTAAAGTCAATACAAAAGACAGTACACTGACATCCACTTGTCATGAGACAAGTAAATGAATTATGAAGTGCTGGTACCTCAGGGGACAGCTTGGGAACGCTCTACACACCTGTAGAAGTTGGGAGTGATGTTGAAGCCTTTCCAGTGTGCTCATGGTGATGTGGACCATCATATTTCAAATGAAGCATGATAGTGGCGTTTAACACTTCTAACTTCACAGCATCATGTGTGTTCTGGGAATACATCATATCAGGCATTACCACCCACAATGGATAGCAAAGTGCCTGTCCACATTAATCCATCAAGCAAGCACGCTTCATTACCAGGCCAGTTGCTACCTGCTCAAACTTTATCATTCAGCCAGTTTCTCTAGAATTCCATGTTTTAGTTCCTTTGTTACTTTGAGGCATGTTCCATCATTCATGTGAGCCAGGTTTCCTTGTTGCAAACAAAACTCAATATCATCTAGAAAGTTTGGCATCTCAAATTTCTCTAGCCATGTCCTTTTGTCTGTGCAGGAATAAGGGGGAAATGATCATTGTATCTGCATTGCTTGTGCTGATGTCCAACACTTCAAATGTTTCAAGTGGTATGAGGTCAACCATAGGGATTACTTGAATGGTGCCTTTGTCTTGGAGAGCTGACATGTTTGTTAGATTGACCAGTGCAGTCAAAATATGGGTCTTCTAATTAAAGGGAAAAGTTGAACTGAAGCCCTAAAATGTCTTTAAGGCATACAACCAAATCATCAACTTAAGCAGGCTTCTCAAGTAGGGTGACTTTAATATCACCTTCTGTAAGAAAAATCCACAGAACAATTATTTCATGACAAGCCATCTAGCAGACAAGAGAAAAAAATGTTATTCATCAAAGGACGTAACATTTAGGTGTCACAGTCAACCTGCACATAACAACATAAGCTGAAAAAAGGAAGCCGGTATGTAGTTTAAACGTGTTTTTATTTAGCGTTGGATTTAAATGACTTATCGGTGTAATACTTGTCTGTGTTCTGACATTCTGCAACTCAAGTAATCGATAGACTCTTCTGTATGATGAGATGCAATTGTTTCAACTATATCCTTCAGAAGCACTAGCGTCTCCCACGCATTCTCTCCCTCGGGAACACAATGTCCAATTAAAAATGGAAGGAGTCTCAATAAGGTCTAGTTTAAGGTCCAATCTTATTGTCCCTTTGCTGGCAAAACCTTTCACAATCAGATGAGGTTTGTTAGTATTGTCAGAAGAATGTATATGGGAAGTTTGATTGTTTGGTTCAACAGCTCCAGAGAGAAGTACTTCTTGCCTATCATGTATAAACCACTCTGCTCTAGCTGGACTAGATCTTGTAAAAAAGGTTGCAAGATTTTTTCTTAGCCAAACTCTTTGACTGTACCAGAGTTGCAGAGGAGACAAACCTGAATTGAGTGGAGTGTGGACCTCTATTTTGCTGGAATGTTCGCAATTACCCAGTACACAGCACACATTTTGTTTTTTACTCTAGATGTACCTAATGGATTGGCCACTTCAAAATCACCAATATACAGTCCAAGAGCAATGTTACATTTGTTGACATTGAGAAGGCTATTTTCCTTAAAGTAGGAACCATCATGGTATGACTTGTATACATTTTGGGTGTATGCTGGTAATGAGAGCACTATCCAAAATGTCATTTTCTGTAACATTGGCTGTATTGGTACATATATTGCTGGATTCTTATCCAAGAAATGATGTATTCTATTGGCGATACCAAAGGGAATGAATCTGATGAATTTGATTTAAATGCTGTATTACATCTTGCACAGAACTATCTGGAAATTGAAAAATACTCTTCAACTTTAAAAACAATAGCAGCTAAATTGTGTTCCGACTCATGTTGGGAAATCTGTTTCACTTGATTCTGCTTCATCATCTTCAGTCTGAACACTCTCAACCGTACACATGCATCTTCTGTGTCATCAGTATCACTAATGATGGATACTATTTCTGGTTTTAATGACCTATCATCATGCATACCATGTTGCTTACTTCTACCTGAATTGAAGATTGAGTAAAACATTGGTTTGGAAGTGGCAACCCAGGTATTGGCAATACATTTTCTGATTTAGTTTCAAATGCCTACTTCGCAAGTGACCAATAAAATCTGATTCTGTGCAGGGCTTGGAAAAGTCACAATACTGATGCTGAATTAACACTGGTTCATTTTCACACTCTTGGCCAAATTTTTGTTTTTCTGGATGAATTCTCATTAGGTGCTTTCAAACTAGGGCTGTTTTAGTAAAGATAACACTGTGACGGCGAGGGCGAGTGAGCAGGAGCAGACGCTACTGGAAACATACTGAAGGGTTTATTGAAACAGAGTTGCCAGTGGCGCACAAACAAAGCAGCAAAACAACAATAACAAAGAGATAAAGAGTCAAGGCAACGAACGTAGAGCAGCGTGTAACAGAGGCTGGTAGCAGTTCGGCTGGCTAGCTAATGTGCAGCACTGAGTGCTGCATGAGGGCTTTAAGTAGTCCAACGGTGATTGGCGACAGGTGCGCTCAATACACTGGTGATTGAGAGCGTGGCAAGGTGGGCGTGGCTTGGGAGCTGGGTGCCCGATGAGACGTGACAAACACTAGGATTTAGTGTGTTTTAATTTGCTTCTGATGGTATAAAAGTGCAATTTTTTTTTGTCATACAATAGTTTTATAATCATTAATTAAGTATCCTCTTAAGGTCCTAGTCAGTTACATTATATGTTATAATCCAGAAGATTTTACAGTAAATACACTGAAACTAATATGAAAAGTATGTACTTGCAGTTGTGAACAATAAGTATAGTACACTGGTGACTTTAAGGGTTATGGGGATCTCAGAACCACAGTAATATTCACAATATCTCATTGGAACTGGCTCAAAAATGTATGTCCTGTCCCAATTTCCCAGTTCCCATGTGACTAACCCAGAGCTACTTCCTCTGATGCCCATGACATCAAACAGAACACTGTACAGGCTACAGCTGAGCATAGTTCAAATCCAACCTCAAAGCAGAGGTATAATTATTGGCTAGGACAGATTGGACGTTTGTATATAATAAGCTGAAACTAGATTGTAACAGTGAGCTACAGATTTGCCAAAAAACTGAGATCAAACAGTTCACCACTTATAGCACATATTCTAAGATCCTTATCAGATCCTTATCTTATCAGACACATATCACATTGAGGCTTTTCATAGGATGTAAGAAGTGTATTGAGACAAGCTTCTCACGCAAAGCTTTAAAAAGTGACCATCAGACAAAATATGTTTTAGGTCTGTTTAGAGTACCTGTAAAATGAGAAATGCAACATTATTATGATGAATTTGCATTATAAACTATAATCTGAGATGCTGCTCAATTCTGACTTTTCACCATAGTTGGATGTTGATCTGACAGGCATATCAGCCTAGTCCTAACATATAATTTGTTTTCAGTACAGAACAAATGAATTCTCATTTCCTTTCCAATATAGCCTAACACATAAAAAAGGAACAGTTACATGTCCTGTCAGCAACTTTTGAACACCACATTCCCCTCCCAGGTAGGGTAAGCTGTCACTGTTTTAGAAGAAATGCCGTTTGTGTCAAACCCAAATAACATTTTCTGTGAGCAGTTGACAGAGGCAAGACACTCCTGTCTCAGCCTAAAAATCAAGATATGGTAAGTGCACAAACTGGGAAGATGTCCAGTTACCAGTGAATCTCTCACCCCAACACACACACACACACGTACGCACACGTACACACACACACACCACACACACACACACACACGTACACACACACACACACACGTACACACACACACACACATGTACGCACACATACGCACACACACACACGCATGCACACGTACATGCACATGCATACAAAAACACACACATTATAACCTGTTTAGTATGCCTCAGCTGCAAGTAGGTTGTTTTCTCCACTGAATCTCCATTTCAAACTAACCATAATATGAGAGGCAGTCCTTTGTAGTCCTCCAAAACGGATGGACTACGATATTCTTCATTGCATACTTCCATACTACCTGCCACGATGGTCCCCTGCTGCACACGGCAGAAGCTTATCCTGTGGCTTATGTTTACGTTTCGATTCTGTGTTCGCTACGTGTTTGTTGTATTGATTGTTTGCCACACCTTTCCCAGGTGGTGTGCGTCTGCCTCACTGGCCTCACCACCTGGGTTTCATTATATACTTACATTCATTTCATGACTTTCATTAAGCCATTCATTATTTGCTTCCTTTCCTTTTACTAATCTATTAACATGAAGCTTACCTGTGAGGCCTTTGACACCCATTTACAATAGCTTTACATAAAACAACCCTATATATCAACCATGAAGCAGAAGACCTACACAGTTCAACACTGAATGACACCACCAGTTGCTGAAACGCATAATGCATAAAAATAATCTAACCTCTGTGGCAACACTGCAGGATTCCAGACTGCTTCTGGAAGCAGCATGTAACATCACCACAAGAAGCCCGTGTTGGGCGCTCCGTGAAATAGGTTTCCATGGCTCAAGCAACTGCACACGTGCCTAAGATCTCTAAAACCGCAACACTGGGCGCCTGCTGGAGTGTCGTTAAGCACGACGCCGTTGGACTCTGGAGCAGTGGAAACATGTTCTATGTACTAATGACTCACGCTTCACTATCTGGCAGTCTGTTAGATAAATCTGGGCTTGGAGGATGCCAGGAGAAGACAGCATACCAGAATGCTAACTACCAACAGGACAGTTTGGTGAGGGAGATGATCTGAGACTGTTTTCAGGGTTTGGGTTTAGTGAAAGGTAATGTTAATACTACAGCATGCAAAGGTGCCCTAGACAATTATATGCTTCCAACGTTGGGGAAGGACTTTTCTGTTTTGGCATGACTGTGCCCCTGTGGACAAAGCGAAGGTCGATAAAGACACAGTTTGACAAGTTTGATGTGAAGGCTCTCCAGTGACTTGCACACAGTACTGACGTAAATCCTTCTGAACACCTTTGAGATGAAACTCCCAGTTTTGAGTTTCGTGCTCAAAATAAGAAAAGAAGCCTACAGGCAGCTGTGAAGATCATTATTAAAAGTTCCCTATGAAACTAAATCCTTCATAAATCACTTTTGCCCTGAAGAAGAAACTACCTTTATTCCAAAACATTAAACTTCTGAGTTCTGACCTGCTCTGCTATTTTCACCCTCCCAGCTACAACAGGATAAAGGATTAAATACACCTGCTAATGTACATTTTGAAAATATGTTAGAGGCAGATGCTCTCTGCATATATTTCTATGCTCTGTTCCCTATTTCCTCACAGCCAAACTTCCAAACATTATTAAGAAGACCTTTTCTGCCAATTTTTAAATATGAATTCTCCTTCAGTATATGAGCCATAAATATCAATAGCTTATATGCGCTATCTTCTAATCTTTATATATGATATCTTCTAATCCTTATACATGATATCTTCTGATCATCCAGACTCATAAATTTAAATTCATTTCGAACTGGTTGCTGTGCACGGTTGTAGTCTGAGCAGGTCTACAATGGTGTGTAACATATTTTGGTAGCGATCTTCTTCCTTTGTTTATTAAAATTGTTGTCACAGCATCATTTAACCAATCATAATGCAATGCCTAATATTTTTTAAGCAATGCAAAATTAAATAAACTGCAGGTTCCAAAACGGGAAGCTGCATCATGAACGTGGTTCATTAGAGGCAGCAAAACAAAGGCACATTGTTATTCTCCTTTTCCAACACTAGCAAGGCCACAGTAGGGTTTGTAAATCAATCCAATAACTCTTTGTTGTGTGCTGGTAATTTGTGCAATGACAGCCTTGGGTTTCAGTTATGGCTCTGTAAGAACGTCACTGACATCAGCTGTGGTTCGCTGACAAAACAAAGTAGCAAACATCAGTGTAGTGTAGTACTACAGTATTCCTGTGGTTACATGTTGCTGTGGGTGGGTGGGTGGGTCTTGGAGTGTGTATTAATGTTTATGTATGTATGTTAAATAAAGCAGCATGTTCGTTCTTTTGACAGATACTACCTTGTCACTGTGACGGATGAAACCAGGCTAAACTAAGCCAGTGAAATTTTGGCCCTAAAGCGAAGGAAAATGTGTCCTTTTCAAAAATGTCTTCCCTACCGCGTGAGTGATTATTGTAAACTGACAATTTTCAGTAATTGCATCTCAGTTTTAAAGGTTCTTTATATGAATGATGGCAAATTGACAGTATTATTTTTTAACCTTGTTTCTCTCTGCAGCATTTAGCTATCCATTGTCTTACTTTTAGAATGCTAAATTTCATTGAGCATTGCACTTTGTTTAACATTTTAATTAAGTTCGATAGCACAAAAGCCTCAATGATTTGATATCTAGGAAGTAATTAGAACACTTAATAAGTCATCTTAATCCAGTTCCTGTGAAGTCTCATAGAATATACAAATGTGGAACAGCTATTACAGAAATGAAAAATTGAAAAACAAAATCAATCGAGGCCTGCATTAGAGCTTTTTTTTCAGTTGACAACTAAAAGTCCAGTTTATAAAAAAACATTCGATCAGTTCATTATGGTATAATTACTGCATCACAAAGCTATTTAAAAAGCTTCCCAAATTACCTTCCAGTTTTAAGTAAGACATTGGATTGAGACAGAAAGACCCTCTGGGTTTGTAACTTTTATTATTATTGCCATTTTCCAGCGATGTCCTCCTTAGTCCTTATTGGATTCCCATGACCCCAGTTTAAAGCAGCTTGCAGGGAATATGAAAAAAATATATATTACACAGATCTGGAACCACAGTTCCTCTATACATGAAAAACAGTAGAAGTACTCATGTGTAATTCTAATGTTTTGCATTTTAATGTGCAAGTGTAGTGGCATTGAGGACTGCTGTCATGCCACATCAAACCAGATCGGAGTGTGGAGAAGCGCAATCAGTATCTTGAGGCCAAGGGTTCCAAACAAGCCCTGGAGCTTGGTACCAATGCCCAGAAAGTTTTCATAATGACTCCAGCGTAATGCTGTTCCGATCTTTTTAAAAGTAATACAGTAACCACTTGTGTTACAATATGCTGCCTTGGGCATTTTTTCTTTATATTCAGCTGCATATAGATATCCAATCAATTTCTACGTGGATTAATTAAAGCAAGGCCTCCAGGATTCTCTGCATGGTGCTCAACCTTGGTTGTGGACTCATCCTGTCAATGACAGTGATTGATTTGTTATAAAGGAGCTTCTCCTGTATGGTGTCTTGTGGGAACAGAATCTACCATCTGCTTTAGGTACGAAGTTGCTGGGGTACTGGATTCTAATCTCAAATTAAATCTATCAGGATCCTCCCAACAGCACCATGGCTGCTTGGGGATAGTGTCCTAGAGAGTATGATAAAAATGTAGTACTTTTGGTTCATGTAAGGGGGTTCCCTCGCTGGCAACCCTTAAGGTTTGTTGTTTGTGTTATGTAAATTTGGTCTGGCAGGCGCAGAGATTTCTGAGGGGGACTTTAAATCCTCCCAAGGTGTGACCTGGCAGTAATGAAATCTGATGTGGCAATGCATGCAGAGAGAGTTTTTCACAGGGGGTTTCACAGACATTGCTGAGTCATGATCACACATGTGAATGAACTTTTCTCAAAATCACTAATGTTGCACTATGTGTAGCCGGAACAATTGGTGGCTATATATATATGTAATTGTCTGGCTATATATACATGTGTATATATATATAATGAATATATATATATAATGAATATATATATATACACACACACATTTATACATGCGCATGCGGCAGTGGCTTCTAATAACAGTGCTGCAGTTTCTTCAGTTTCTCAGCAGTGCAACTGACACATTCAGCACTGCACTCCAGCTACATTGCAAAGTGTTCACTTTGGTTTTCTGTGTGGGCTATTCGGGTGCCGTTCTTTTTAGATGTTCACTATTACAATCAACAAAAGCAAGGTGCCTCAAGCCAGAGTTGAGAACTACATTTCCCTATGTGCTTTGTTCACAATGCTAACTTTGAGAATGGAATATCTGTGAGCCACAGGCTCAGCGTGTGTTTTGAATAACCGCAGGAAAATCACTCTGAGGTGTCGCAACAGACATCAGCAAATAAGGACCACACTGTAAACTTATGCATGTTTGCTTCTGTTGTGGATGTCTGGACAAACGGCAATCCATCCCCCCTAAATTCTCTTTCTTTTTTTTTTTTGAGCCACGTGACCCAGATGCTGTCCCAGTTGCTAAGACAACAATAGAGAGCGGTACTGTGCGCTGTGTGTTGTGATCGGGTGATAATGCCTTTCATTACATGGGGCCCTAGCGACGGATGATAATGTGCCCAGGCCAGGCTCTCCAGCCACTGCCCACAAAATCAGAATGAGTGCTTTCGCATGGTGCTGCCAATCAACGGGGTGGACACGTGTGACGTGCGTGACCTGCTAACTCACGCATTAGCTCCCGTGCTAGCTTTTGTCAGAGCAGCATAGATGTCAGTCAGTTACCAGCTATCTTGTCTTTTAGAATTTCTTTCACAGAAAGAATTTCTTTTACTTCACTATTTATCTGTTTCCCCAAGATTTCTTCTTTATGCCTAAGGGAAATGTTCCCTGCCACTATTAGCTTTGGCTTGTGCTGGTTCCTGTGAAGCTTCTTTGAGACAATGTCTGTTGTTAAAAGCCCTATCTGTACAAATAAAAAAAAATCATTCAATTGGATTAAACTTATTAACTAGTTAACTAAAATCTCAGATCTTAACCCATGAGACGTCAGCCCTTGAGTAGATGTAGACTAAGAATTTTCAGCCCTCTTGAGACGAAAATTGTGGCATATGTTTTAACAATGTCAGGTTTTCAAAGTTTGGCCAGTGGCTAGGCAACTTGCACCAGCTCCAGAGGCCCCATGTGCCTGTCCTTAACACCATCATCCTATGCAGCAGTTATGTGGTGCTGCCGTTTAACCAGCAGGAGAAGTGGACATAGTGCTCAGCCAGTCCAGTAGCCGAGCTCACCAAGAGACATGTATAGCTTTGGGGCCTGTTGGTGTATTGCAGGTATTACTCCAAAGTCCTCGCTGTTACAGCAATCTGTTGCTGCAATATTTCCTCACTCATATAATTTATGGTAAAATATGGGTGCTCAGTTTGATCTTTCTTGAACCAAAATGAGAAAAAAAACCCAAAGGCATCGTGAGTAAATCGCATTTAGCCTTCAATTATGGAACTCCTTAAACCCAATTGGTTTAAACAAGCAAAGACCTTAATTATAACCCCACAGATCTGAAGTCTCAAGTCTCTTAATTAATCTTCCATCACACAAGCATCCTTCATGCTTTAAAGAGCCACCGATTTGACAGGTAACCCACTCAGGCTCAGCCTGCTCTCATTTCGTTGATGTCTCCAGTGTTCCCTCAACCAGCCCACAGTTTGAAATCTGTTTGAAATCTTGTTTAGGAGCTGTCAAAGTTTTCTGTAGCACGGGACATGAGCAAGGCAATTTGGAAACAAGATAAACGCACACCAGTCTTATCTATTACTCTCTGAAAATGTGTTTACGAAGCTGTGCTAAATTCATTGCTCAAACAGAATGGCTCTAAAAGAAAAGTGCTTTCAATAGATCTTTGTGCTTTCATAGTTTGCACTTTAGAGGCAGGGACAGAACTGCCACAAAGCCTGTGGTTCTGAAGTTCACCTGATGTCATGCTCTGGCCCACACACAGACAAACACACACACACATTCTCCCTCCTCCTCCAGTCCAACAATCAATCACAAGGTCCACCAATCACCACCAATCACGACGCACATCCACTTGCACACCCACAATCACCCGTTTACTAATTTTCACTCATAACTACACCTCATTGCACCCTCCCTACTAAAACCCACTAGACCATCCAGACAGTGCTTCACACTGCCTTTCTCTAGAATGAATATACCTCGCAAGCCTACTAACTTCAAGACTTATCTCAGTCTCTTTTTTGCCTTTGGTTTTTTCACTCCTCTGTTTGTCTTTTTTTTGTTTAATCTCACCCGTGCCTCGCTCCTTTGTTCAAAATGTCATACCAGGTAAGACACATAGAGCAACGTGCGAGCAACACCAAGGTCGTAGATTTTATTCCCAGGGAGCACACATACAGATCATAAATATAAGTCGGTCAGAGTCAAAGCAGCTGTCAAATGCTGGAAACAAATTGCAACTGTAAGCTTGAATACTTGAAGCCAGCAAGGAAGGTCAGACACAGGGGTGAAGCGCATTAATAGGAGTTTTAGGTTAGGACCTGATGTGTCTCTCGGAGTATGGTAAGGAAAGGTATGGAGGAAAAAGCTGACCCTTGTCTTTGACTCGCTCAACATCTCTCATACAAGCTGGTTCTGCAAATTCAGGTGTGAAGTCCTGAACTCACGTTAGCCCCTCTTTGTGGAAAGGAAGGCTGGCACAGGGTGACTAAGGGGAGGTACTCTTCTATATGACAGCTCAGAGCTGATCTTTCAGCTGCTGGCACTGCTGCGATGGTGGGGACCATCAATAGAGAAATGGTGTATATTGTAGTTGTCAGGATCAGAGGGAAAGAGAGTTAAGCTTGTGTCTCTGGTGATGGGCCGGGGTACTCCTGACGCAGCCCTCTGGGCTGTTTCCTGCCTCACTCTGTAATCTAACTCTAAGGTTAACAGACCTGGTGATGTGCTGTCATGTTTTTTTTTTTTAGATAGATTAGATTTTATGTGAAGTTTCTACAACATCATGCCGACTATGGGCAAAAAAAAAAGAACAATGTGGAACAAGTTAAGTCACACTTTTCTAGTCAGGTGTTCTTGTTTATCATGTTCACCACACATTAGCATATATATTATCGTAGATTGTTTCAGATCATTTCATACTGGAATGACCCTTTTTTCAAACTGGTACTTCATAACAGCAATATGGATTTGGAAAAAATCTAGTTTCAAGTTGCCTGTGAGGTGACCTGATAATCAGTTCATTTCCCTCATTCTGGTACATCCGTTGTATGTAGTTACTTATTTACCATTTTAATAGAAACCAGTTCATATTATTTAAAAAGAAATGCTCTTTCTGTTGCCCCTGAGCTTGAAAGTACCAACTAAATGCAATCATTACTCCTAACTTCAGCAAATCCCCCTTGGAAAAGGGGAGACTGCACTTATAAAGGCCACATTTTATAGCAACATGCTTCATGACACTTCACCAACACATAGGGACCAGGGTGATAAATCGCAGGACAAATCCTGAAGTGCAAATAGAAATCTCTTACCTCTCCTCTGAGGTGAAAGTCATTTTTATCTGCATCACAAATATGTGTTGGGTCTCGCACCCCACAGACGTCTCTTTTTAAACAGTGGTTTGAAAGCGCATTATGTGGTCATCACTCATGTTCTTTAGGAAAACCTGCTAAATAATGTAAAAATGTACAAAACATGCCACTGCAACACTGGCCCTTTTATTCCCTCAAGCTCTTTGAACATTTTCAGTTAAAAAAAGATATTAGCTGAAAAGTTCCAGGTAGTGAGTCCTGGAGGAGGCATTTTGATACTATAGACTCTTGACTCTGACAGCTTACAGTTTATATACCAATTTATATATAGGTTATAAATAATTCTATTAGGGCAAAGAAGGTATTAAAATACACAGGTTCTACTTGAACAGTACAAAAGTGTTTTATGAATAAGCTATGATCACCACTAGCAAAAGCTGTTGTAAAATTAGTCTACATTTCCAATTTAGTGAAAGTTTTTCACACACACTTTATCACTGTAAAAGAGTTGAATATCTAGATGAAATAAAATTCCCTTTATAATGATATTTTGATATAATTTGCATATGCTGTATAACTTCCATGTTATGAATCAAGGCTTGAATTTAAAGAGTATTTTATACGATTTATCTCAATTGCTATTTTCCCTAATTTATCATAGTAATTATAGTATGATTAGCAGACCAGCGCATCTATTTATTTATTTATTTTAAACACTATGCAGGTATTTACTTGGACAAAAATGGACCATCTACTGCTGAGAATATTTAGTGTAAGAGATCCTCCACCTCTCCATCAAAGTTCTGACTCCAGGCCTGTGACTAGCTGGATGTTTTTTTGAGGTGGAAGTGCTCTAATGCTCTGTGCACCCATATTTTGCCCATTTAACTGAGATGTGTAAACATTCCTGCAGAACTGCTTAACTGTCACTGAGACTGAAGGCACCACCAGAATAGCAACCAGTCAGCAGTAGTCCTGTGGTAAGAAACCGACCAGCGATAAATGTGATGCAGAAATGCTACATATCAACAGGCTCCAGTTGTAATGTAATTGCACATTGAATAAACAGTAAAAGCATGTACACAGTTACCTATACAAACCAGGCCCTCGTCACTTCATAAATAACAGCCTAAACCACTCGAGGTATTCCTACACAAAGTCACTGTTTCAGTTTACATTGGTACAATGCCTCCGTATTTACTGAGAGAATGCCATTTTAAAGTCATTAGCTCGAGCTCACTGACTTCCTTGGGCTGTCAGAGGGTCTCCTTCCCAGCTTATAGCCAGGGGCCAACCACAGTCCTCTGGACTGACGTAAGGGGGCATCTAATGCAGAACAGTTCAAGATGGGAAGCCATCATTTAACATGCAACCCCCGCTAGTGGAACTCTCTCATACAGCGGCTACCAGCCATAGAGTTCAGAACAAAATTCTCAAGTCAGTTACTAACAAAACAGTTCACCAACTGTTTGATGATATTTTTGATTCATTGTCATCTTAGCAATGTAGCCTCAATGCTAGCATATGCATTGTCAATTATCCTAGTTGGTGTAATAACTTCCCACTGATAACAACTGTTATATTTATTAGGCTTGTTTAATGAAATTTGCCACTCTGGAATGCCAAGATAATTAGATAATAAGCTGTCTTTGCCTCCAATAAAGCTTTGGTGTATGAAGTCTCCCATTTTATGTTTAATAAATGAATCTAAGATATCTCCAAACAAATAAATAAATAAGTTAATTTGGCAATAGCTTGACACTCCCCTCACCAAGTATGATCACTGTGGATATAAGAAATTTGCATAAAGAAATCCATAGTGTTACAGTGACATAATTCAAAGTACACATGAACAATAATAGCGCCATATTGCTCTGGTGGATTTACCTTTCTAGCACAATATTACGCATCTGCAGGGCTAGCAGCTACATGCTTATCTCTGTGCCATGTTTCTTTCGGATTTTAATAAAAATTCCATTTCAGTGGCTGAGCCAAAGATTAACCGTGAATTATTCTCAGCTGCTTTGAATCAAGACAACAAAAAGAGATGAAATGCAGATAAAGAGGGGGCTGTACATCTTTTGGACAGAAGTATTATCCCAGGAAGCGGTTCAGTGTGGCAGCTCAAGGGTGGAATCTTGTGCCGACACATATGAAAGAGTGCAGGAGCACGATTTTGTTTAGGCCCTAGACTGAACACATAACCGTATGCCACTGGGAGATATGGTTCATATTAAACAAAGTGGGAAGCTTCTTGGTTAGACCTGAGCTATGACAGTAGGTCTAAGTCATCCTCGGTAAATAATGGTATAGATGTGCATGAGAAAAGAAGATTGCATTTGCCACTCTCTTTAACACACTTAACACACTTGCTGTCCTCAACCACGTTACATTTTCTATGTGTATTTTTAATGCTGATGCCAAATGATCAGTGTGAACCTAAAGGTCTCGCTGGCACTCAGAATTAAGTGAGAACATCTCACATGATCATTCTTTTCCCTTTTCCATATGATTTAACCAGGAAATAAATGTAAACAGTAACTTTTAAATGAAAGAAGACCTCTCCTCAGGAAGTTTTAGCTTAATTAGCATTCATCTCACAGCAACTCTGATAATCACCGAATATTTCAAACAGAAGAACTAATAAATACTGAAATAGAGTAGCCATCCATTCACACAATGCCAAGGATAGTGATGGGGTCACAACTCTCCCTGTATCACTGCCCTTCCAGCCACCAGCTCCTGATCTCAATCCACATGACAAGTACTGAAGATTCTCTGGAGCTCTCTTGCTGAAGTCTTTCCTAGTGCTACTAATGGTCTGAGTGCTTTGTTTGACTTATTCTGGGTGCCTGCACAATATGCATAGCACATTTAATAGCACATGGCCTAGTCTTACGATGTGGTTCTTATTCCGCCACCTGGCCACGGACTGTTTGTTAACTTAAACTGGAGGACTAAAGGAGGACTAAACCCATTTCAGTTAACCCTAATTGGTAGATTCTAATTTGTCTCAGGTTTTGGGAAACCTGAACGCTTACTTAAATGTTGGTTTGCATAACTGAACCTCATTTAAGTTTGAAGATAAGACATTGTTTTAACAGGTATTTGTGGATTACAAACTATATCTGTCGAATTGTAACGTAAAAAGCTGATTTGATTGCCTGTCCTGTCATACCAAAGGTACACAATTAAAGATGTCCTCCTGCAAAGCATATTTCCACACGGGAGGAATTACCTTCCATAAAATTAGCATGACACATAAAGTGACTTTGACAAGGTCTGTCTAAAGTGCGACCTTGAGCATTTTTAGCCATGGTTAAGGGAGTCGTTTTTCTTTTATTTAAACAGAACACAAGGTTAACCTGTAGGACTACTTTTCTCCTCACGTAGCCGTATGCTGGAGAACGAGAAGATGGAGAAGAGCTGACCATCCAAGGTGCATAACTTTCCAGCTGTAGTGGGAGGAAAGCTGTTGCCACATGGGCTGCCTAAAGAAGGAAATGAAGGCTTGTCTCTTGAGATATGGGTATGGATATTTTTGACACGCAGTAGCAGCTTTCATAGCTGTGCACTGCTTGCTGCCTTACTGAATAACACCAAGTTCTTTGGTTACTTTTTGTCTAATTTACTTTAAAATGGACCATTTTTTATCCCTTAAAATCTCATTAATATTAATGTAGACTGTGCATAGAATGACAGATATGTGGTTCTGACTCACAATAGACCAATGGCCAGACTGAATGTCAGCTCATTCAATTAAGATGATGACAAATGAGAAATCTCAGTATCTCGGTAATCAATGCATTGGGCCATGTCGTAGAAAAACAAATGGTCTGAATTCATAATTCTTTACATAGTGTTGTGTTCTTGGTTCATCTTGTGGGATTAGGAGCTGGTCTTCAGTAGCTGGTATAACTTTGCTATGCAGATAATATCATATGCGTGTACGTGATGACTTTACACACTACTCAGGAATGTAAAGTACGTTATGTATGTAGTAAAGCTGCCTAATACAGGCATTTTGCATGTCGTAATAATGTATAATGACGTGAACTAATTAACCAGTAGGCAAGTAAGGCCATTTTATTCTTCAAACGATTGAAATGAAAGGACATATAATTACGTTTTCTTACATTTATTAAAACGGTTTAGTACAATTCATAATAACCTCTCTCTCTCTCTCTCTCTCTCTCTCTCTCTCCTAATTAATTCATTAATTTTTTGTGTGTAGGTTGGATCCTAAAACGCTTGCTTCACGGAGAGCGGCCAGCCCCGCCTTGTTCTACCTGCTCGCACACGGACGAAGCGACCGGAGTAGTAGTCTATGTGAGAGCCGAAACAGACGGATGCTCGAAAACGGCGCGTGTTCTCTATTCACGTTCATTTCGTCATCATACTTAGAAGTTAGATGCACTTGAAATTGTTCGCTCGTCATATTATGTAAGAAACTAGAAATGTTTGTCAGCAAACATTTTAATAACAAATTCACATGGTGTTTCACAAGTTAACTTGGTCTGGTGTACACTTGAGTCGTCTTTTGCCCCGTGATTATTTACTAAACCTAATGCCGTTTGCTTAGAGTGAGAATGGACAGTTCGCCACTGTGGAAATTAAGAATGCTGAACATTAGAAAACTCTGGATATAATCGACGGGAGAGGGGAGTCGAATATTCCTCCTTATGAATTGTGAATTGTTTCCTGTTGGGCTGCCAGTAGAAACTGTGATCAA
>JAOXYF010000003.1:2412515-2434271 GCA_028565775.1 Sternarchorhynchus goeldii | reverse complement strand
TGTTCATTTGCCTCTGTGCAGAAGTGCCAGAGAGCACATCCATACTTACTTATCTGTAATCAATACTTTCTGCAGAGCGAATTTTGCACGGAGGAAATAATAGGGTTTATTCCATGGCCTGTGCAGAAGGCGGGGCTCTCCCTCTGCTGGCTTTCCTAATGACACACTTGAAAGTTTGATTTCAGCAAATAAAAAGAGAAATAAATATTTTGCAAAGGAAATAACCATGTGTCATCTCTGTCATTGTCCCAGGGGACGAAGGGCTGTAAAATTGCAGTTAACTGTGCTTTGTGCTGAGTTTGAAATGAATATTGGCTGCACAATAGAGTTTTTTGTTTTTTTTTACAATAAACTGTGATCAAATGTTATTGAAGATAAATGAAAATCTGCCCTTTTTTCATTTGCTACTGGTGCATGGTGTTGGTATAACTAATAGCTCATCAGACCACTAGACCATAACTGTGAGTAAGTATTAGTTCCATTAGCTGTGATTCAGCATTAATTCACCGTGAATAATTGAAAATTACCAGCAAATCTTCAAATGGAGTACTTTAATTATGGAATTTAGGAGTTTGTAGCACTACTTAATTGCTTCCAGCAGTAACACAGATGTTCCCAAAATACTTTAGCACAGGCTTAAAAGGCATAAAAATTCAAAAAATGTGTAATGGGTAGTAAATGATTCATTATCTTACCAATTTAAGAAGTTTGTGCATGTTTGGGAGGGTAGGCAGTTTCTCTCCCCTGCTGCAAAAGAAATGTTATTGATTATTCTCAATTAATTACATTTCACACTTTTTTAAGTAATCACATTGTGTGGCTAATTTGTTAATTGAGGGCAGTTACCCTCTATGGAGGTTGTATGGTTGCTCGATTTCTGTTTTTCCTAATTCAATTTTAAAAAAGGGCATAAGGGTAAGGATAAGTGTGAGCAACCAGGAAGTGACATGGTGGATTACATCCCTTGTCCTTCATGAGCATGAGGTTCAGGTTTGGGGCTGAACACAGATTAGTCTGAAATTCCACACCTACGAGCATGTCTAATCCTCCCTGTGCTGCGAGACTGTGAACGTGGGAGTGTGTATATGTGTGTATGTTGAGGGTAGAGAACGCCACAGATTCAACAAGTTTTAACCCTCTTATTGATTACAATTGGGACTACCATTTAAATGATTAGCATTTAATACTTAACTAATGTTGACTACATTGCTTATCAGTAATTTCTATTAGATGCGAGATGAAACCACCATTCATTTTGCCTTCTGGAAGATATGCATCACCGTTGCCTATTTTAAATTAAATGAAAAAGGTTTCAGGGGATTTCTCTGCATGCATTTCTCATTACTGTTACCAATTGCTCCAAGGTGTTGATTTTAAAGAAGATAAAAACCTTTCTGTGTATATTTCCCAATCAATAAAAGTCAGCCCGTGTGCCCCTGACGAATCAATGAGTTTGTGGTTGCCGCTCGATGCCTGTTATGGCCTGAAAGCAAAGGAGGAGCAGGAGAGGCGTACCGGTGTAATGTAGCTGTCACAGCTATTATCCCCTGCAAATGAAGATTGGTGTGATGCTCAGCGCCATTGTGTGGATTCAGTGCTTGCCCTCATTGTCCATTTTTAATAGCTTGTGCCACCCACATCATTGAAAGCTCTTGTGAGGGCGTTTTACCATTAATTTTCCTTTCCTCTGTATCTATCTGTGATTAAGAATATATCAAGCATAATCCATCTTCAGAAATTGCAAATTACCAAGAACATGTGAACATCACTTGTTCCTTCCTTCTTTAGACGCGCTTAATTAATGTTGTTTGAAGAGGTGCTGTGATATTTGGCAGTGCATTGTGGGGTCCTGTTCTTTGTTCTAGCTTGGCCAACAGATCGCTCTTTCACTCTCTCTCCTCTCCAGGTATCCTCCAGGCAGCAGCTCATGGATTTCCTCACGGAGTACACCAACAACGAGACCCACCATGGCAACGGAACCGAGGCATTCAACAGCACTGGCTGTGATGCCAAGCCGCAGTACAACTACTATGCCATGCTCCTGACGCTGCTTATCTTCATCATCGTCTTCGGCAATGTGCTCGTGTGCATGGCTGTCTCCAGGGAGAAAGCCCTGCAGACCACCACCAATTACTTGATTGTGAGTCTGGCTGTGGCAGACCTCCTGGTGGCTACACTTGTCATGCCCTGGGTGGTCTATTTGGAGGTAATGCCTGTTCTCTTTACAGTGATTTATGGTAAACCATGTTAAAATAGAAAATGTAAAGTTTTAGATGGGGGGGGGGGGGGTTGAGCCATTCCACTGGTTAACTCATGTCTGAGTGTTTGATGTCCTACAGCCTAAGCTTCTGTGCTGTACTGCTGTTATTTGATTCCATAAAACCTCACAAGGAACATAAGCCAGTAGCTTCAGTAAGATAGGCCACTTCAGCACTGGTAAATAAGTGTACCGCCTAAAGCATTTGTTGTACTGGCCCTGTGTTTCTTACTTCTTTGTCCTTGAAACATGGTGCACTATGGACTATAAACTGGGATTCCACTACAACTTGAACTACAAGCTCAAATACACAGGAAGGGCATTGTAGAACAGTGACCTGGGATCTCTGTGATAAGGTCTTAACAGGCTTGTATTCTCAGGCCCTGTTCAGGGCTTAAGCAAAGCTTTCTGGTCTTGGAATGCCAGAGTTGGTTACAATTCAATATATTCAGTGCTATGCTATAAAACAGACAACCACTGAAATTGGGCTAGTATTTCTATTTCCCCAGTCAGATTTGCAGGACCAGACACACTTGCAGATCATCTGCATAAATATAAGTTTCACTATATCAGTTCTATTTAAATCAAAATATAGACCTATTTTGACAAGACTACTTGTTGCCAGTCCCTAGGCAGAGCAAGACATCATATTAGCATACGTGAAAGAAAATAACATTTAATTGCCTGTTATAAAGCAAATTTTGAGTAGTCTCTAACACTGGTGTAACAGGCTAATAAACTTGAAGATGTAGATGTTTGTATGATATGAAAGAGTTCTTGCAGGTAAAACCCATAGAAACCCATAGAGGTGCTGTAACAAACATGTTCAGAGAAAAAGAACACAGTCTGGAATTTAAAAGGTGGGAATCTTCGAAGTACCTATAATACAGAAAGGTAAATCTGTTGATCTGTTAACATGGTCACTCTTTCCTTGGTCACTCTTTCCTTGAAGAAATATCATAACACTTAAATAAACCCAACCCAAGGACTGCCTTCATACATGTTTCTGAGAGATAGTTTTCATCATATTTTGTCTTGGCCTTCAAAGTCCAAATGTGAACCTGTACAACTACTCTGTGAAGTCTCCATTTCATGGTCTAAAATCATTTTCATTCAGAGCTGTCTTTCTCAATGCACCCCCCCCCCTTTTTTAAAATCATGTCACTAAGCACAGTGGACTTTCCTTGCAGTATAGGTCAACTGAAAATGACAAGATGGTGCCATTGAAGGGAAAACAAATAAATGCATGTCTGTACCCCTGTGTCACGCCCACTGGGGGTCACTTTGATGTCATGTGACATTGCAGCTTAATGGCTTTTAGCAGACAAAACCACTCATGGGTGGCCCTCCGCTTTCTACCTTGGCTGGCTAACAATACAAGCTTCCCTGAAAGAGATGTGATCAATAAAACAACCTAATGTTTAGGGCCTGAAGATTTCGTACTTATTGTTTTTACAACAGAAATGTTCTGAAATACAAAACAGACGCAGCATGTTGTAATACACAAGACTTTGGACTCTGGACATTCTTTATAAGGTGATATGTCGTTTGTCTTGCTGTGTTACTCATCTGATCTAATTACAAGACAACACAGTCTACGTGATCATTAATAACACATCTGTCTTTGCACAAAAGTGGTGGCATATTTTAAATGGCGGCTGGACCGTCTTTTTTTCAACTGGTGTTCACAGTTTTTTTTCTGCTTGTCTGAAAGCCATGTTTGAGGTTGTTGGTGTGTTTCGGAATAATGAAACCGTACTGTCAATTGTAGAAGTCACTGAAAAAAATAAGCAATTTTGTCATCACTGAAGCTTATAATCAGTGAGATTCAGATGCTAGGTGTCACGGTGGCCGCCCTGGCCGCCTCCTGTCCTGTGTGTGTGTGTGTGGGCGTGTCTGTGTGGAGGTGTGTTCGGTTGTCGTGTCGTATGAATGAAGCGCATGTGTACGTTCGAGTGCCGTGGGTGTGGCGTATGATTGAGTTTGTTGTGATTGTAATACGGTGCACCTGTGTCTCGTCAGGGTGAGTGTTTAAAAGCGTGTATGTGTCACACAGTGTTGTCGGTCTTTGTTTGAATGTGCCTTGACAGACTGCGGGACTGGCAAGCCCGTAAAACGAAACCTAAAATAAACGTTTTGCTTGTGATTACGCACGTGAGTCCTGTCGGCTTTTTGCAGCCCTCCGGGGCTCAATTGTAACACTAGGAAGGATGTTCACAGGAGGTATTTTGCAGTGTTGTTCTAAACTAAACTCACATATCCTGTAACCCTTTTCAGTTTTCACTGTGAAAGGAATAGCTTCTCATGGCTAGGCATGACCATTTCTTTATAATATGCATTCAGTGATTCAATACATTTAATTACATTGTGTCAGAGATAAGCAGCCAATTGCAAGTTAGATTCTATGAACACTTAGAGTGACAGGTATGCAGTTTATAATTTTTATATTCTAGGCTGCCGTTGCTATTGGTATGGTAAATGTTTTGGTCGTCTTATTTACCGAAGCCATCAGATGCCAGGTGCAAATGAGAATCAGCTGACTCATGGATCATGCTGGTTTGGCATTGTTTCAGTACCCGTTGTGCAGTGAACCACTTGTGTAACGCCCTGTTGCCATGGATGCTCTATTGATGAAAGCTTCGGCTGGCCATGCTAATTCAAATCAAACATTTCTTTCACATTTATGAACATCCAGTTGAGTGCTCTGTACCTCTGATCAAGCATTCTTTGAAATCCAGTGGCCTACGGATAAATAATATACATTTTAATAACACTAATATACATTTTAAAATATACAAGAGAATGGAGATATGGTCATAGTTTCATCAGGAAGTAAGCAAGCATTCAAGCAGCATTTTACCTCAAGGGGAACATCTCACACAAACTGATAATCTTTTTGGGATTGGAGGATTGTTTTGAAACAGAAGCAGAAGCAGGAGTCTGGCTCTGTTCAAGAGTCTGCGCCCAGCTCACTAAGGAAGGTTCCTGAGGTAACCCCTGATGTAGATTAACAGCCATGTTACACAGTATAGCACTAAAGGTGCTTTCACAAGAAGCACTTCTTTGATGACAAGAGAAGCCAAGCTTAGTAAGTAAATCTCGATGGCTCTCTAGGATATAGCCAGCAAACCAGACCTGCCCTTTTGAGGTTCCAAAGGAATTTGTGCTTCATCTGGTCCTTGTGCTGACATATTTCTTCCCAGGGAATCAGAGCTCTTGCCATGCATTATTTGAACTGGGAATTTGAGAGTGGGGGGACACAAAGGAATTGGTCCTGATTTATAAGGTGTTTACTAAACTCTTAACTGAATTGCACAAAGCTATGGTGAGAAAAATGAGGCACTGGTCTGGTTAGTGTAGTGGGTAACAATGCCTCTCCTGTAGGGGACTGGGACTCAATCCCTGTCAGTGCTATATAAGATTCAATAAGGGTCCATAGGCAAGACCCCAAATGCTATTCTTGGCTTCCTCTGTAACATGATTGAAAATTGTAAGTCAGTTTGGATAAGAGTGTCTACCAAATGCATAAAATGTACTAAAATTTCTGCTCATACATTTTGAATGGTTTGGCACAGGGATGAGAGAATTCCAAGGCCAGCTGCACATCACTGTTCATTCATTAAAATCAGACTTGAGCTTGCATCCTCTTGGATTTGAGACCTCAAGGGAGACCTGGATGGGCTCTACATTAGATCTTCAAAAGACTTGAGAAGGACCACCTGGTGACCTGTGGCCTTTGAGACCCCCAAGGATAGATACTATTCCTCAGAACAGATCTAAACAGGTAGTTATGTTGAGACTGCAGAAATGTGGAGCTGTTAAGTCATGCTCCCACTAATGTTCCACTCATTAGTCTTGACCCCCCCTTCCCCGCCCCACACCCACAACCTCCTTGCTTTCTTTTGGAGACAGTACTGTAAACTGCCATCATTGAATGGATGTTAATGTTACAGACTGCGGTGGATGTAATGAAAAGTCAAATGTGAAAAAAATTCTTTTCCAAGAGTATCTCATGTATAATTTTTTTAAAATATGGTCATAAAATATTAACAAATCAGTGTGAATCAATGTGTGTTTATGTCAGTCTGCTTTTCATTGAAAGTCTTTTGGGTGTTCAGGAAAGTGTTGTATTATTGCTGTTATTATTGACTATTTTATTCAATCAGGAAAATTCAAACAAAGAATTATGTATAATACTTAAATATTACAGCAACATTCATGAAAAAGTTCTCCATAATATTTTCTGAAGTGTATCAGTAGTGATGTTTTTAAATGTGCGTTTGTATAGATATAGAGTTCAAACTAGAATACTAAATGCATAAGGATACACAGCGGACTTTCCTGCTACGTTTCCAATACACCAGACAAAGCAGAGTGGCATATGGCAAATGTCTGCAAGCCTGGTAGACAAATGGGAATACCATAGGGAAGTAATATTAATACCATAGGGAAGTAATATTAAACATAACAGGTGGTGATCTCATTGAGAAATTTCTTTCAGTGGTAGACAATTTTATTCACTTTTAAAAAAACGTTTGTATATCTGTCACAATATCTTAACTTTCAAATTATTTTATAAAATGTATTTGCAGTAGTACCACTAGTTGCCTTGTCAGGATTGTTGTTTTCATAATGAACATGTAACTGTAAAATTTTGCTCATATTAACCATCAAGTTATAAGAGGGATAATCCAACACCATGGTCAGTAGTCAGGTGGGGGTCGATAACCAGAGTCCTGTAAAGATACAGGACAGACAAAGGGAGAAACAAGAAAACAATCCCAATTTCAGGAAAAGCAGTCCAAGATAGCAAACAAACCAAACAGGGTAACAGGTGAATGCCCCATGAACTTTGAACTTCACGATGAAAATGTTTGAACCGATGCTTGAATTAAACAGCTTTTAAAGTCCATGTAGTGAAAGGTTTTAAAAAACACAACATTCAATTCAAACAACCCTATGCCTGCTTATCAAACAAATTAAAATCAGTATTGTAGAACATTTTCCTCTTTAGTTTTGGCACATATCACACTAAAAAGTATGTTTATGTTTTACATAAATAAAGAATAATCAGTACATGAATCACTGTAAGCATTAAAGAATATACTTACACTTGATACACACTTCATGGGCATTCCCCCATTTTGTACTGTTTGGTTTGGCTTCAGAAATGTCTCACAACATTGTGGAGTGTCCTGGTATAGGACATGGTATATTTTACTAACAGTGAATGCTAAGGTTTCAGACACACTAACCATCCCAGAATTGCTATGTTGGTATGCAGTTTAGTACAGCAGTAGTCGGTTTTGGGTATAGCCTTAATGTTGTGCAGTGTCTGAACGTCACTGCATTCATGCAGCCATGAAAACATTCATTGCCACAGTGATAATGTCCCTTCTGAGGAAGCTGCAGAATGATCACTACATAAACAATCTGCTGCCTCTGTTTATGGGACAATGAGTCATCATTTTATCCCAAAAGAGTTCTGAGCTGATGCTAATGTTTCTAATAGCATGGACTAATACCATAAAAAAAAAGTTTGGTTTTGTTGTACATGAACAGTACAGTTAGACCACAACTATGAATACAACCATTTCAGTTCTGCTGACTGCTGCAGTATGTTCTTATACAATTGCTCTTAAAGCCACTTCTTTAATTCACGTCAGGGGAACCATGTGGTGTGAATCTCTTCCCATTACTTGTTAACCAGTCATATTAATCTCCACCCTTTGATGGCTAAGTAAATACATTCATTCTGCTTCTAAGGCAGCACTGCTTTTGCACATGAGAAAATTATATAGGTAAGTGAGATTGGGAGCAGGTGTGTGCAGTCAGTAATCAGGGGCTGTAGAATGTAGGAGTTGTGATTGGTGGATCAAGGTGAAGCGATGGATGGGCTGCTGTCAGGTGGATGCTGGGAAATGTAGTCCGAGATAGTGGAGCTGTAAGCTTTGGGACTTGTACATTAGTATTTAAAGACATGTCTTGGGTTTTAATTAACATGCTCCCCATTCATAACTAGTACACTGTTTGCCTTTGACGTTTATTTCTGTCCTTGTATCAGTCTGTCTGTCTGTACAACTTTGTATAGTAACATTATTATATAGTTAATCATATAGTAAAATTATTATATAGTTAATCATATACTAACATTATTATATAGTTAATCTTATCTGCAGTTTTACAGTTGGATGTCTATGTTCATTTTCTCTAGCATTTTAACTGTGTATGCATGTGTGTGTTGTAGGTTGTGGGAGAGTGGCGGTTCAGTAAAATCCACTGCGACGTCTTTGTCACGCTGGATGTCATGATGTGCACAGCCAGCATCCTTAATCTGTGTGCTATTAGTATTGACAGGTAGGTCTCCATGATATTGCCATCAGTCTGTAGAGAACTGAGAAACAGCCCCCCAAAATGATGTGCATATATTGGATCGATATTTCTTTGTTTGACAGAGAGAGAGAGAGAGAGAGAGAGAGAGAGAGAGAGAGAGAGAGAGAGAAAAAGAAAGATAGCCTGACTGTATCAGCCTGCATCCACTGTGTATAAAAGTCACATCATGTATTGTAAAGGTTTGGGGTGTCTATTAAAATACAAGTCGATTTTAGGTGACAAGGACTTATTGCATGTATTTTCCAGCATTTACATCTGTGCTGTGAAGAAAACATGGGAAAAAAACCTTGTGTGCAATGGTAGTTGTGATGCGGATGATGATGATGATGATGATGATCACAATAATAAAAATCGTGACACCGTTACAACATGCCTTTCGTTGTCCGAGTGGTTTTCTCTTTCTCTGTCTCATTCTCAATCTGTCTGTCTCATTCTCACTATTTCTTTCACTCTTTGATTGTCTGTCCCTTACACTGTCTTGGGTGTCTCCTACAGGTACACAGCTGTTGCTATGCCGATGCTGTACAACACGCGGTACAGCTCAAAGCGACGTGTTACCGTAATGATCTCTGTGGTTTGGGTTCTCTCTTTCGCCATCTCCTGTCCCCTGCTGTTTGGCCTAAACAACACAGGTAATTGAAAAATAAATAAAACAAACAAAAACCATCTTTCTGTCTCTACCAGTAGGTAGTTAATATCCAACTTCCCCTTCCCCTTGTGTGAGAGCTACACAAGACAAACTCCATCAATTCCCCAATCAATTGGTCACTTACTTACGCAATACCTGATTAATATGCAATGTCATATGAAGTCTTTTCCTATAATTCCAATTTATTTTTAAAAATGTACTATGAAGGCAGGAAAATTCCCCATGAAAGTCTTTTTATCCACAGCAACACGTGACGACGCTGTGTGTGAGATCGCCAATCCAGCCTTCGTGGTCTATTCCTCCATCATGTCCTTCTACGTGCCCTTCATCATCACACTCCTCGTCTACGTGCAGATCTACGTGGTGCTGCGTAGGCGCCGCAAGCGGGTCAACACCAAGCGCAGTGGTAACCGTGCCGACGCTGAGCCACGGCCCGCACTCAAGGTGAGGAGAACCTGCTTCAGGTCAGTCACAGTTTGCCTTTTAGCAGAAGCTCCTTAATCTGCTCTTTTCTTCAGATCTGGCAGGAACTACAGGAAGGACACACCTTCAAAGCTCTCCATCTCGTGCAAAGCTCTCCATCTTTGATAAGCTGTGAGAGCGATCTGTTCTTAGAATGCAAAGTTTCGCATGGTTTGCAGGTCATACATGCAGTCCAACATTTTCAGTCCAAGGTCTTCAGCGGTGAGGAGCTCCATGTGCAGTTCTGCATGGTGCTGCATAGGGGGCACAAGCAGGTCAAGACCTCCTAACAGATAGCGAACTCTGGATAATGGCAAGAGTGCGCCATCAAGACGATGATGCCACTGCTCCAGAGCTGGCGCCCAGTCGCTCAGGCACCTCTCCTGTGTGCTCATTATTTGGTTTTTGAGGTCTTTGGCTTAGCACTCACTTTATACATATCACCCGGCAGACAGCTGTGAAAGCGAGGTCATGCTGCCATGGCAACAATTACAGAAGAATCACCAAATAACCTTCCCTTCCCCCAATGGCACATTGATCAGTATCATTTCAGTATCGAAACTGGGTCGGACGTTTATGTAGACAATGCCGAGATAAGAGGAACAAGGCCATTGTGTAACACAGCCAGCTGGTTTAATTGTTGGCTCCCCAGATACTGGTTGACTGGTAATCTTTGGTGTGATGTAGTACAACCAAGAGAAGTGTTTTTATTCATAGAAGTTTAGGTGTATAATTAGAAAGCATTTAATTTATTAAATTATCAGACAGACATGCCATTGTGTGCTTTAGTAATTAATTTTCCAGATTATTGAGCTTTTGTTTTTGTCTTTTTGGTCATTGTATTGTCTCATAACTGTTGTAACCTCCAGGGTGTAGATGTGTGCTCCAGAATGGAACAAACTAAACCTTGAGGTGAACTTTTGATGAGTCAGAGAAGTAGTTGGACCAGTCATTACCAAAGGGCACTGGGTGCATGAAAAAACTTGCTGTAATATCAAACACTAGCTAAGACCTTTTGCTGTTTCCCTTAGGAAAAGTGCACTCACCCTGAAGATGTGAAACTCTGCACAGTCATTGTCAAGACCAACGGCAGTTTGCCTGTCAAAAACAAGAAAACGGTAAGTCTCCTTATGCTGTAACATTTTTCCACATGCATATATTGCATATTTCCATGAGAGTTTATCTCATGTAGTGCTGTTCAGCATTGTTCAGCCACACAGACCTTTTCAAAGGTCTTTTTTCTGGCGAGTGATGAGCCAGTATAGATCCTCTGGGAAGAACATGCTTGTTTTGCGAATATGCACTATTCTGGGGACTATTTTTGCTGTGGATGAATACTAGATTAGGCACTAGCGCTACATGCTCGTCCACTATGTTTCCGTTAGCAGCTGCTGATAAAGGAAGTGGCACAGCAGGCTGATGTCGTAGAGCTGAGGCTCATGGCAGACCCCAGCCCCCCGGAAAAGATGAAGTCAGTCGCCATGTCAGCGGGTGGCATGCCAGCTAGCCGTGCCACGCCCTCGCACGACAATTGGCAGTCCAACGGTGACAACAAGAATGGGCACGCCGGCGATGGCCCTGCCCCAAGAGATACCAAGCCCTTCGAGACCCAGGCCTTGTCCAATGGCAAGACCCGAACCACCGTCGCCAAGGCAGCAAGTAAGAGGAAGATCTCCCAGCACAAAGAGAAGAAGGCCACACAGATGCTAGCCATCGTTTTAGGTGAGGCTCCCAGCACTGATGCGTTCCTAGGCCGCAACAAAGCCCACAGCCACGAGCCGTCCTTAACCGCTACCGTCTCTGTTTCAGGCGTCTTCATCATCTGCTGGCTGCCGTTCTTTATCACTCACATCCTGAAGACCCACTGCAAACGCTGCTACGTGCCCCTGGAGATGTACAACGCATTCACGTGGCTAGGATATGTGAACAGTGCTGTTAACCCCATCATATACACCACCTTCAACGTGGAGTTCCGCAAGGCTTTCATGAAAATCCTGCATTGCTGACTTTTACCCCCCTCCATAAGACCCTAGTGCCCCAGTGCCCCAAGGCCTGTCCATCCTTCCATCTGGATTTCCTCAGTGAGGTTAGTGCCATCTCTCGCTCTAACTGAGGGTGAGGACGATTTTTTCTAAAAAAAGATTCATAATATAAACAGTGGACATTTGGGCTCTTTGGCTCAATTCACATGAATGTAAAATTATCCAGCAAAATTTTCTTCTGTACAGTTTGTGACTTCACTGCTTGAAATCCTCAGAGAGAAGCTGCTGGTAGAGAGAAAGAAAGTGAGAGTGAGAGAAAGAGATAGAGTGAGAGTGTGTCTGTGTGTGTGTGTGTGTGTTAGAGAGAGAGAGAGAGAGAGAGAGAGAGAGAGAGAGAGAGAGAGAGAGTATATTTGTGTGTGTAAGCATGTGTGATGTATTACATATCATGGAAAAGAGGACCTTCAGCAAATGAAGGCTCAGCTTTGAAGGCAAATACTTTCTTCTTACTGTTGTCTGTGGATGTGGGTTTCTATATGTACTTCACCACAGGATGCTGTTTTGATAAATGAGTTCATAATGTTTAATGTAAAATAAACTATAAATGTAAAAGATGTTTGGATCCCACGAAAAGCAGTCAGACCATAAATATACAACCACATTACTTTTGCTTTACGTAGCTGTCTAGGCAGGCTTTTACGCATCAAACTGACAAAAGAATCAGTATTAATAGATCTATTCATTGGTCTGTTTATCATGAGTTATGCATTAATTTATTTATTTGTTTTCTGGTCTATTTATTCAAGTGCCAATATGTGAACACAAAGAGGAGCTATAACACATTCAGCACTTCAACTTCAGGATAATTATTCAGTTACTACTATGTGAGGCATAACATTCAGTAACTACAATTGGTTATTCATTAACTATGTTGGAAGTACTGTGAAAGGAATGTAATTCTCAAGTTAAATAAAGGAGTTGAAAACAGGATGTAAGGACAAACAGCCATAGCAAAATGCAGAACACAGACATAAGTGAATGCCTTTGACTAACTGACCATGTAGGACGCTTCAATGTAAATAATGCTATTTTGACGGAAGCCCATGACAAAAATGATTATGCATGTGACATCATTCCTTCGCTACATAGTGTCAGTCTGCTGTACTTTAGCTGTCCAACATAACGATCTCATATTTGTAAAGGTGTACTTACATTTTCTGGCTTGTGAAATATACATTTAAAGGTCTTGGATATCTGAATACTTGTACAAGATAATCTCTTGTTTTGTCTTTGGGGGAATAAAAAACCCATGCATATGTGAATATTTATTTGCATGATATCTGGAAGGATTGATGATAAAGGACAAGGTACCACCTTGAAATCATGAAATCACCTCAGAGAGCGAGAGAGAGAGAGAGAGAGAGAGACAGAGAGAGAGAGAGAGAGAGAGAGACTTTTTGGGTTACTAAACATTCAGTAAACTAGAGGCAGAATATTGCATGTGCTGTCACTGGATGATGTCTAATGAAAGATGTTTGCACACCTGCCAATTATTTCTGTTTATAGTGATTGTTTCTTCTAGACGTTTCTGTCTGTAGAGAACAGAAAAAGAGGCAAGCTGACCTGAATGCTATTAGCTATTAGTAAAATATTATTAGTTTATCATGGGGTAGGATGCGATTTTATTTTTGACCAGATTCGTATTTATTTCATTTATGGCTATATAAATGTAATCATAATTATATGAATTTGTGAAGACTTAGTTTTGTGACTTTTTTTATGCGGAACTGAGATTAGCAATATCCAAAACCAGCTGAAAAATAAATGCTATACTGACCTTTGAGCCAATTAAGGACATACAAGTCAGTCCCAGTGAATGTATTAGCCAAGAACAATAGTTATCCAGCAGCAATGCAAACAAAATCAATCATCTAAAAATGTTATAATAAGAAAGTATTAAAAACAACATACAATG
Source organism: Sternarchorhynchus goeldii (assembly GCA_028565775.1). Taxonomy (NCBI): domain Eukaryota; kingdom Metazoa; phylum Chordata; class Actinopteri; order Gymnotiformes; family Apteronotidae; genus Sternarchorhynchus; species Sternarchorhynchus goeldii. The sequence continues at coordinate 2,420,553 of JAOXYF010000003.1, read as the reverse complement.
ACTCAATTACCTATATGCAGCAAGGATTGCATGCAGTCTTTGGTTTCAGTTCTGCAGCATGTGCTCTCTATGTTCTAAGATGAAGAACAGTAATGTTAACCACAGGGGGGAGGGAACGAGATTAGTGGACAATAAACCACAGGAAAGTGACATGCAAGTATTGGACATGCAAGTAATCCGTAATCTGTGGTTTGCAAGGCAAAACCATTTGCAGCCAAACATGCATTGTGGGTGTAATAGGGTGAGTGGTTTTTCTTTCAAACCTATAGTAGAATTTTTTATGGAATTTAAAAAGGTGTCTCCAGTAGCCGTTTTAGATTTGGAGCTCGAAACCTGCAACAAAGTGCAATTCAAAATTTTAATGCTACATTGTTGTTACCCATTATGTGGTGTCTCACACACAGAAATATTTATTTAAATCCTAATTATTTATTTAGGTCCTATGGATTTAAGTTGCTTGATGTTAGCATTATACGAGAAGCTTTGACTTAATTATCAATCAGTTGCATTTTTTGGAAAGTTATTTGTCTTATGTTTACATATACATTAGAATTATTGCTGATAATTACTGCTTTACTTAGGATTTCTTTGCCACAGTTGCATTGTTTTTGTACAAATATAAAAAAATATAAATGCAGAATGATGCCTGAAATATTCAGTTTTTGATCACAAAAGTATGTATGTATTGTATATATGTAAGTAAACATGTTATTTGGTCTTGTCTGTGTAAATTCTCATTAAAAACGTATTTGTGCATTTTGCAAATACATGTAACACACATGAGGATGGACATTTTCTAAAGGGACCACTTTTACATTGTAAGTAAGTGTAAGGTATGTTATGGTATGTCATATATTTTGTAATACTAATGTAAATGTCACACGAATAAAATGCATCATGTGTTCATCCAGTCTTTTTCTGAGCGTTTAGCATACATACTCTACATTAATACTTCATAGGGTACATTTGTAGTTTTAGCATACATGCCCTACATTAGTACATCACAGAGGAATTTTGTAGTTTTCAAATGGCTGCTGTTTATTTGACAATAAACCACCCTGATGTCCACTGATCAGATGCTATCCTTTAAATAGTGTTCCATTAGCTAAAAATACATCTAATGTATGAAAAGGTCATTGGAAGGCATAGACTAGACCTAAATGTCAACTGGTTTCGAGTTCAAGTCGACAAGTAAACGATCAATAATGTCAAGGAATTATGAATTTATATCCAGTTATGAGTCACAATCCAGTACATTCACACTATGCAAATCTAAGTTTTTTTCAAAGCAGAGAACATGTTTAAGTGCACGCTGTTGTCTTCCCTATCAATATTTTCCATTATATAACTGTAATTTCCATTACATGACTATTTTGAGTGTCATCACAATAATGTTAATGTAATAATGTTTACATTATTATTATATTTATATTATTATTTACATTATTATTATATTATTATTTATTTTGTAATAATGCTTCTTAGGCATACAAACCTCCTTATTCTATTAACATCACACTGTAAAAGATATCAGCATACAACATAATCTGAGAAAAGCATTACTTTGTACAGTGATGGTTTTGTTGGAAAAAGGTTGAGAAGACACGATTAAAGACTACAGACTTGAGCAAGTACTGGGGACCTACATCATTATAACAGGGGCAGAGAGGAATTACCAAGACAGCTAATAATTACAGCATACCGTGCCAAAGTAGATATTGTCTATTTTTTCTGGTGGATCGATTTGTTTAAATTATAGAGCGGGCTTTGAAATAAAATTGTCTTCCTAGAATTCCCATCCATTAACGACTTTTTGCCGCTTCTGTTTTATAAGCCTTGAATTCAGTTTAATAAGACGTGATAAAAATAACCTTGGACAATGGGCTGCAGGAAGCATTTTTATTCTCCTGAGTTTTGTTTATGCATTATACTTATAATGCATTGTGTTCCTTGGTGGCGATTAAATAGAGTGTGAGCTTCTGGCCTGCCCTCTGGGGTATTCTCCTCAGCTGTGCAACCCTATTCACAAGCCCACTTCCTGTAGCAACTGTACTCAGAAATAGCCATGAACCTCCACGTACAGGGTGTTGCGTAAGCCCACATATCCAGGATGTGGGGTCACTGCTCAGAAAGGGCCTTCACCTTCAACTATCGCCCCTCAACAGCATACTCAACATGGATGCCCTCGCACAATCGAACTCCTGACAAAGTGATGGAGAAGGTGATGCCTGTTTCCTATGCAATCATCAGGCTTGTCATGGTGATGTGATGAGATTAACCCTGGAACACGGCGAGTGAGACGGGCAGAGAGAAATAAGGAGACAATGGGAACAAGAGCGTGTTTAGTCTCCACAATCTTTTTTACTAGACTTTCTCCCTTTGTAAGCTCAAGCTCAACAAACACCACTGATTTGTATTCTGGAGAACAGCCATGGAGGCTGTGATTTAATCCAGAAGTTGTTCAGTATATTCTCTCCAAACATCCTATGAGTCGATAATGCACAGTTTGCAGATTGTTTTTTGAAATTATATGTCAGAAGCTGATCGCAATCTGTTAAAACCCCATTCTGTGGCTCCAGGGGGACTGTGCTGCATTAAGTGATTCATTCAGCTTGGTGAAAGTTGTGACTTGTGATAATTGAGTGCAGTTCTGGTTGTGCTTTGTGAGAGCAGCTTCAAATACCAAGGGCCATTTTCTGCAGATAGAGTGCAGACTGTGAGTGAAAGATATTTATTCTAGTAAAGATGAGCACAATGTCATTATTGGTAGTTTTATAGACGTTTCCAAAAAAAAAAAAAAAACTTGTCCAAAAAAAAAGGAAAATTAAAAATTCTGTGATGATAGTGATGATTATTAAATAATTATTATAGTATAATCAGACAAAAAACACGACGCAAGAACAGAAAACAAAAAAAAAATTATGTCTCTTCTGAAATCCTGAAATTCATGACTTATGCCATTTAACTGAACCTTTTACAGCGCGTGCTAGATGAAACACTAATATAATGACTATTTAACGACTATTTATTTGTTTTGCAATGCCTTAGGCCACGCCCATGGTTCGCCATCACATCAAGTCGCCCACCGATGTTACAGGCCTTTAAGAGAGAACACAAAACGAACAGTCTATATGGCAATTTTAAAATGAAACGGCCTAATCTTACGTTATTGCTTACAAACACATATAAACTAATTTGCTTAATTTTTTGTGTGTGACTTTGGAAACAAACGTAGGCCACTCACCAGAGTTGATCGCTAGCAAAGAGCTGCCAACCCAGTTTGCAGTTACAGAAAAACCCCAAAAAATAAAACTGACGGCTCTTAATTTGGAGTAAATTCTGTAGCCGTTACGCATGAGTTCGCAGGACCTTATGATCTAAATCGCCCGCTAAAATGTCACCCATTCAGAATTCGGTTTCCTCTCATCTACCCACTCCACCCTCCCCCTCCCATTCATAACGTCAGCTACTGGTTTAGCAACTGTGCTTTGGAAGCACCCAAATGCAATAAAGCACCACCGTTTAGCTTCAATTAGAGGCAATGCACTTTGAAAGCTGCGATAGAAAATGGCATTCTAATTGAATATCGAGTGATTAAAGTATGTACCCATGTGAGGGGCGACTGGTATTGAACGATATGCCAAACGTTTGCCCCCAAGACACAAGCACAAAAAATCTGTTTCGTTCAGGCGCACTGTAGCGTATCCGACGGAGGGCGGCAGCTCTGATTAACACAGCGATGACCTTTAAAGTCTGCCGTGTAATTCGCTTCTTGTTTCCTATTTTTGTAGGATTATATATATACCTCGATTTCAAAACTGGAGAGTCGCGTTTCGAAATCTGACGCAACACAGATGGCTGGAATGGGCTCGTCCAGGCGACCTTCCATACGATGTAACATCCGTGGTGGATGGGGGCGACTACTGGGTAAACGACACAGAATAAGACATGCAGTTTCCTCTCTTATGTTTTTATGCATTCTTTCGGGTCGGAAGGTATACGCAGCAACCATTTGTAACCGCATGTTAGTCAGAACAGTAGCACACGGTGTGTAAAAGGAGAATATATCATAACTGTAAAACTCATTCGGGAGAGGAATTCGGGCCAAGCTGAATTGTGGTTTGATATAATTACTGAAAAACAATACATGGAGCTTTGCATTAAAAAACAAACAAGCAAACACTGATTTAGTGCCAAAATTCAATACAATTTACGTTGAAATGTAATCGAGACACCCCGATATTGCTTTACAATTCCAATGTATATGCCTCGTTGAAATTTAGTCATTACATGTAACAAAGTTAAATGCAGTGCACACACGAGAATTAAAAACAGTGCCATGCAGGAAAAATGGCAAAAGTAAAAGTTTCATTGCATTGATTTACCTTCAATCCATCTCTTAATAGAAAAAACAATACAAATGTGAATTTGTGTTTAAGGAACAATATGCTGAATTAGAACTAACGTGAGTCAGTGCAACTAAAATGTAATCAACTCACAGCTATAACACGTTGTGCTGTAGCACATGTAGTTGATCTAGCATTTATTTGGTTTAGCACATTTCCATTCCATTTGGCTGACGCCTTTATCCAAAGCGACTTACAAAAGGAACTAAATCTTAACCCTATCTTGAGCAATTGAGGGATAACGGGCCCCTTGCTAAGAGGCACAACAGTGGCACCTTGGCAGAGGAGGGCTTGAACCAGCAATCTGATTCCTAGTCAAGTGCCTTAACAAGTGAGTTACCACTGCCCACTAGTGAGCTACCACTGCCCACCAGTTGCTAATCTAGTACATTTAGTTGGTGTTGAACATGTAATCGGTGTAGTACATGTATTTGATATTGCACATGAAATTGGTCCATCACATGTAGTTGGTCTAGCATATGTCAGTGTATGGCAATAATTCTGCTAACTGCCTTTTGATTGAAGGTGCATCAGTGCAAAGGATCTTTTATTGGCATGATTTTGGCATGTTTTCTGCACATCACTGTTTAAATGTGATCTCATGTGCTCGCTACATTACACTGTGTTCCTTGTAATGACTGCATTTCAGTGAAGCATATACATTTGAAGTGGAAAGTAATATAGGTGTGCCTCAATTACATCTCAAGGTGAACTGATACAAATTCAGTGTTTGGCTTTCAGTAAAGAGGCCAAACCACGTGAAAACTATGTAATATAGCCCCTTTTCTTTCTGGCAATTATTCTGTATATAGCTATTGAAGAGTAACAACGTGTGTGTTGTTTTTACACCATCATAATTGCAAGTTGGCACGAATTATTCTCCATAATTCATGGCTAGTGACTTAATCAGGCTTTTATTAGAGCACCCCCAGTGGTTTCATTAAGCATTTGCACTGCCTAGTAGGGCGCGTCATTCCTGTCATGGACCTCCTGAGAGTGAGCTTCGAGTCTGACATGTCATATGAGGTGACCCTCACCTGTTACAAAGACGATGCTAGAATTTAAGAAATGAAGCGAAACTGAACTGAGCCGGTCGACCACCCACTGACCTTGTAAACAAGGTGATGAATAATGATAGTGACGTGCTAAACTCAGTACATAAGTCAAGCAGTGCACTAACGTGCATGTGTAAGTGTGCGCTAATTATGACAAGATGAAAATGAACTCGTCCCTTTGAATGTATGATATTTACATTATTAATGCCGCTACTCGTCTCATTTTTCAGAGAGATGCAAGTGCTCAGTGATAAAGGAGCTTTGCTTTAAATATCATGTACAACGTCTGTACATCAAATTAATGGTGCCTGACTGATATTCCTTTCATCTATCATCCTCCAACAGGTACATTCATTTTGTAGATACTCGTTTGTTTGTTTTAGATGTAAAAAACATTGTTTTACAGTCATAAAACAAAACAGTACGCACTGTCATAATGTTGTAAAAGCACTGCACTCAGTGCAAAGTCAGATATCCAATAAAATGAAAATTGTATCTGTGTAAAGACGTGAGTTAATGAACAAAGCTGATTTTAAACAAAGTTGGTTAGGCATAAATTGGGCATAAAAATGTTTGTGTGTGTGTGTGTGTGTCTGGTATGACCTTCCTCACCTGGTAAAAGCTCCTACACTTCAAATGCCATTTCGAAGGTTAACCATGTCTAAAAGCAAAGCTTTTTATTGATTTCGCTCCTCTCACCTCTGATAAAGAACCATGTGCTAAAAAGGTGCTTGCAGAAAATGAATAAGGAACTTGGCTGTCCTTCGAGTGAGCTGGGTTGGAATTAAGGTGGAAGGCTTAACAGCTCCCGCCCCACCACCAACCGGTTCGCTCAACTCCCGGGTTTGATTTATTACTCCTCCTTTTCCCACCCTCCACCCCTTGCTTCCGCCACCTTCCTTGCCTCTACCCAGTTCCCCTATCTTATATAACAGCTTTACCACATTTGTTTGGAACCTGTCTGACAGGGGCGTATGTCTTTTGTGCCACGCAAATCTAGAGAGGCCCGGCATCAAGCAAGAAAGGTGGTTAGGAGAACATAATTAGTCATTCCCTACCGTTTTGCCCATGCCCCCTTTCAGGCAAGAGAGCTGGGGAAGTGGAGGTGTTCCCATTAGGAATTAAAAAGGGCTGTCTGGTTCCTGGGGGAGAGCAGGTGAAAGCCTGGCGGGACTCATAATGGGGCTCTTTTTCGCTCTTGCTGGAGTCATTACTGTCACATGCATACTTCACATATGCTGTGTCTTTATCATTCTTCTGCCACAGTTTAGAGGTGTCTAGTGGCTTTCATACTGTGGCAAAGCACAAAGTTGCCACCTAGACTGTAAAGGATCTCGGTGTTGTAATCCTTCAACATTCAACTCAGTTCCCTTCCAGAAATACCACCACCACCACCAACAGCCTAACCTTCCCAAAATGACCAGATGGTTGTTAAACATGTAAATAGTTATAGCATCAGTGGGCCCAGATAGAAATACAAAGGTTCTTCATGCGCTTAGGTGACGACAGTGTAAATGTGTCGCATTAAAGCACCGCTCGAGCTAGAGAAAAGCAACGAGGTCAGTGTAAAAATAGCAGCACCATCGCAGGCACTCTGGGCTCCCAGTAATCACAGTGCGCAGTACTGAGCTGAAGTGGCGATAAACAGTGCTGAGTCCCGTCAAAGCCCCTTAACTAAGAAATAAAAGAGCGAGAGAGACTTTCAAGTCTTGTGCGATCTGTGCTTTACCAAAAGACGCGTTCACATGCCTCTTCCATTTCACCTTTGCTGGGGAAGCTTGAGGCAGTGGGAACACTCTCTGTTTAGCCTGCTATGCATCCTGCAGTGTTTATAAAGGGTCTAGGAAAGTAACATGAGCTGTGGTTGTTAATCCTGCCTCAAAAATCCCAGAGGCAAACTGAACTTTAAACATTGCAAGGTTTGGTTTGTCAAATTCTAAGACATAAAACAGAGCAGCAAATTACTAAAACTACATTTCATTATAATTTCCCCAAATGTGTGTTCTCTGCAGGACCAGTTTGTACCTGCGAAAAAAACAGCACAAGAATTGTTTCAGAGACACCAAATATTACACTGTAAAAAATTTCAAGTCTCACCAACTAAAAAATTCTTAGTGACCCAGTGCACGTAATTTTTTTTAGTTGGTCTAATTTAAGCTCTGCAACTTGCATATTTTAAGTTCTGCCAACAACTATAGAATTTAATCTAATTAAAGAAAATAAGTTGAGCCAATGAATTGTTATATATTAACCAAATGCACCTAGTGAGTCTAACAAAATATTTTGTGTTGTGCCAGCTACAATTGTTTAGTTCAGTTAATTATTCATTAGTATGCAAGTTGACCAAACTATACATTTTATGCTTTAACAAGTAAATGCAAAATATACTGAATATAAGTAAACGCTGAAAAGTAAACATAAGTTTTTCAACAAATGCATTTTATTTGCATGTCAAAAAGAAAACATAAAAAAAATCACCAAACAGTCACATGAGAGCTGCTTTATAAATGTAACAAATTACATCACAAATGAAACCAGTTACATATGGTTTCTTTACAGCAGCCTTATGTCTTAAAA
>JAOXYF010000003.1:2388597-2405813 GCA_028565775.1 Sternarchorhynchus goeldii | reverse complement strand
TTTTTTATTTAATGCCTTGGTGAAGCATTTTTTTCACAGTTTGTGGAGCTGTGTGGTATTGACAGGAATGTCTTCTAAGGCTGCAGGATGCATTCACAGTGTATGCTGGAGAATATGGTTTCTATCAGCAGCAGAGGTATATGGCCCTGTGAGCCTACTGCTGAATAGAGGATGGTAGTGTTCACACTGCGATAAGCCAACTCTCTCCATCTCTCTTCAACTCTCTCCATCTCCCTGCACTCACGATAAGTTGTTTCACTCCACTGTCCTTTAATTCCCACGTCAAAACCCCTCTGTGTTCACAGCTTAACTGCTACTGCTGCTGCACCTACGGCAGAGGCTGCAGGTGGCTAACGCTGCCAGCACCCCTTACCATTCACCATAAAGCTGTGGATTGGTTTTCCAGTGAGAGGGGAGAGGCTCATCGCCCTTCTGGGAGAGGAGGTAAAATGATTTTTCAGGATTTCCCAGAAGGCAGCATTACTTGGCTGATGGACCTTTGATTTATTTGTTTTGCCCTTTCTGGAAATCAGGTGTTAATTGTGATTTCTCACTGCCAAGTCACAGTGCAGCCACTGGGATGTGAAGGCCATTCCAAGAGCATGTGAATGCAGTGAAACTTCAATGAAATTAATACAAACAAAGCCATCTTAAAATGGCCTTTGCTATGATTTCGATCCCTCCTGAGATGTTGGAACACTGGAGAGACTCATACGTACCTCCTCCACATGGAACACACCTTTCTCACTGACCGTGACAAGGAGGCGTGTTTTTTGCTGTTTTGTCTGCGCTCCCACACAGTTTATTTAAAATAAAATGACCCTGATGTTGACCATGAAGTTTATTTGCTTTAAGCATTGTGGATAATGTATATCGGAACATCTCAGACATGTTTTAAAGAAATACTGCCCATATGGCTTCAGAATACAGTAAATAACATTCTCCTTGAAGAGTGAAAAAAAAAATCTCTTTGAACTGAACCTTACAGTGTATTGCATAAAGATGCAGTCAGTTGTCAGCAGTTCAGGATCACCCTATGTGTAGCATGAAATCCTTCTGCCAACATACTTCCAAACTGGATTCCTTTCTTTCTTGGTTTGGAAGTAAAAACAATACATTTTCATTATTGGAACACACTATGTCAAATAAGCATATATAAACAGCACTTTATATCACACTGTGTTGGCTTCTCTGTGATGTTTTCTTAAAAGTCTGCTTTATGTAGCTGTATGCAGCCTTAAATATATTTTTCCTTCATTGTTAAAGGAAAATATGATACTACTGGGAGAAAAATCAACTGGGCAATGCACCAGAAAATCAATAAAGTGGTGGTGAGAGAGATGGCGCAAAAAGAAATGAAAAGCCTCAGATCACATCAAACCCGTTTTGGTCAAAGTGAAACAGTACGTCTGAGTGGGGGAGACGAGACTTTCTTTGACAAAGTGCCAAAATTGGGCAGAAATGAGAGGTCCCTGATGTATGGCTGAAAGAATTGCTTTCTCTCTCTCTCTCTCTCTCTCTCTCTCCTGTCTCTCCCCCCTCTCTCTCCTCTGTCAGTCATTTGTTTTCTCCCTCCCAATCCATATGTTGCCACTTCTCTTCACCGATCAACATGATTACAGGAAGCAGGAAATTACTTAGTCCTAATACAGTACATGAAATGCTTTTAATGTCTCTATTTGCTTGAATAATTGCAGACTCTATATTTAATTTCTAATCAACAGTAGCACTATTACAAAAAGGAGAGAAGAGCAATTACTGAAGGCTACTGCGACAGGCTTGACAAGGTGTCTTTTTTTAAACAATGGAGACTTCATTGAGTAAAGCAAACCAATATAACTACTTTGATTGCATGCAGTCTATTGCCAACTGCAACTCTCATCTTTTTCAAGATGTTGTTCCTAATCTGATTGCTCCTTTAATTAAGTTTATTGAGAAGGAAATGAGACAGGCTTGCCATGCAACTGAAAAGTGCTTAAATATCACATCAGAACTAAACACTGTAAATATAGAATCGCAAGGCTGTGAACAACAAATGGATAAGAATGAACAAAACTGCCATTTTACCTTGAAGTCATGTAACTGCACTACAATAGACTAAAGCAATTATTTTGGTAACTATCACATTCTAAGCAACAATGTGCAATATACATGTATTAACTCTGTCTTCTTAATGTCCTCTTAATTGACTTAATTTGAGGGCCATTGTTTATTTTATTTTGATCCAGAATAATGAGAATAATCCATACCAATGCCTATAATCCCTACCAATCCCTATAATCCCTACCAGAATAATCCCTACCGATTCCTACAATCCCTACCAGAATAATCCCTACCAATGCCTATAATCCCTACCAGAATAATCCCTACCAATCCCTATAATCCCTACCAGAATAATCCCTACCAATTGTAATGAAATAAAATAAAATGGTTTTAAAATAGATACAGCCTCCTATTAGTTTCTTGCTCAGATAAAAGGAGACCCAAAGAAGCTAAAACACGCTCTCGCTCCATTTGATCATTTTGACACGTTTGGCACAGAAACAGAAAATCTCAAAGAGAACAGCGTGGAGATGGACACATTCCACGCTGCACACTCTGCAGAGGTGATTCTCGCTCGAGTGTGTCGAGCTGAGAGCCACTCCAGAGTGCTGAAATCTGCAGCCGGTCCCAACGGGTGACTGAATAACGGCCGCACACCAAACCTGCTCCGCGCGGGGGTCCGCAGGCGAAACGAGTGAGGCTGCCGCAGATGAGCAACGGCTTCCTTCGTTTGAAAGTCCATTTGCCTGTGACTTTGGCCTCCGCTGTATTTTGTGACACCGCCTCACACCACACATGCATCTGGAGAGAAATGAAGTGAAGGTCATGATTATAAGGCCAGTGTGTAAGATTTTTAACAGCATCCACCAGCAAGGCCGCAGACTGAATACCCATTGGTCAAAAATGTGTTCATTTGTCTATTTGTCAAAAATAGGTTTTTAAACATCATAGAAAATGGCTAACCAGCATCAGTAGAAGTCCACTTGCTTTTCTTCTTCCTACATCTCCCAACCAGTGCTGTAGAACTTCCAAAATTATCCTGCTGCTTCAACATGAAAACATGAAAGGCCTTCTCTTGAGTCAATGTTTGGTTTGTCCCTTCTGAGTTTCTGTAGGCGCAATATGGCAGCCTCTGATGTAAGAGGTCCTGCTCCCTGTGTAGATATGAAGGGCTCATTCTTAGCTAATCAAACACATTTTTTAATTACAGTTCATTATACACTAATGAAAACATACTTTTATATACTATGTTCCATTGTTACTAATATATCCACCTAAATCGTACACACTGCACCTTTAACACGATGCTCTCCACTACTCATTGCACCAGCCTTCTCCAGCTAAACGGCAGTAGTGAAGAGTGCTAAGGTCAGTGAATTATAGGAGATGACCTGGACGGTGAAGGACCAGGCACATTCTTAAGGTTGGTGAATGGAACCGGAGGCCTGGCCAAGCAACTTGTAAGCACCCCTATCCTTTTTTTTATTTTCAATTGTTTAATAAACGTTCATGACCACACACATTATATGCATATAATGTTACATGCATTGAGTTACTTGTAGCCGCAGAGTTTTAGTGTATATGCTAGTATAGTGTATATGCTAGTATAGTGTATATGCTAGGTTTAGTGTATATGCTAGTATAGTGCATATGCTAGGTTTAGTGTATATGCTAGTATAGTGTATATGCTAGGTTTAGTGTATATGCTAGTATAGTGTATATGCTAGGTTTAGTGTATATGCTATGGCAGGTTTCTCAAATAAGTAAATATGGCCACTGAACTGGTGCTTATTTTTACAAATCATTTTTTTAGTAATACCAATCTGTAGATATCTAAGATAGTCTCTCCTGTTGGTAAGATGCGTTTGCTCATATAACTCGATCCTGATAATTGAGATGATTAGCATAGGCACTTGCAGTAGATTTTGCCATAATTACAAGACTTTGATTTTTGAAAGACTTTATTAAAGTGCCTGTGCACACATCAACATGCAAGCATAAAAGTGAAATTATCCTTTGACACACATACATACAAAAATATCTTCACTTGTCTTTTATTTGTTTTGCTGTTTATGAAGTGCGACCTCCATTTCCATTTACTTGCACAACTTTTTTTCTGGACATGTGATGCTTGAAAAGCTCAAGTTTTGCATACACAGTTAAAGACTCCCATCCACTGATCTCTTGATATTCCTTGATATTCCAAGTTTCCCTAAGCACTTTGTAAGTCGCTCTGGATAAGAGCGTCTGCCAAATGCCAGAAATGTAAATGTAAATGTAAATCTCTAACCAATACCACACAGACCACGTGGTGTTGTGCAATTGTTCAGGCAGGATGCAGCGTGTGGCTCATGATTAACAGTCATGCCTCCAGAGATATTAGGCCAGTTTATTCATGTTTGTTAGATTTGATTACAAGGATAAGTACAAGGGTTTCCCCCCCCAAAAACAATTACATTTCTCTTATTCATTTTGTACAACGCTGTATGCCTGTATTCTTTTTTCAATATATGGAAATTCTGTTTATCATGTTGAAAAGAGCTATAACTCTGAGCAACTTTGATGTGTAATAATACTTTACTGATCTTAAAATGAAAGCATTCCTACTGTTGGCCCACACTTCTGAGTTCTCTGAGAAAAGCGTTTTTTGTTTGAGGGAATGTAGTTTTGGAATGTTGGTTTTCTCAAAAAAAATTTTAAAAAGCTCTTTGCACCATCCTCTGATAAGAGCTTTAAATGATTGTAGTTGGTCTTCTATCCTATCCCTGCAAAGTGAGTTTCTAGCTCTAGTTTGTGAATTTGTGATTAAATAGTAAAGGCGTATTTCCCCTAATGCCATCCCTAAGGTCAAACAATAGTGATTGCTCATAAAATGAAGACATTTTTTCTGTGGTTTTGCTGTTAAGGTTTTATTTGTCTGGTTGCTGTGAACACAACAGTTTTAGAAGAGTTCCAGACTGCTGCAAGCTAGAAAAACACTGTTGTGCAGTGACATTTCTAAATGATGTCACTGTGTGTGTGTGTAAGAGAGAGAGAGAGAGAGAGAGAGAATAAGTATCAATGCATCTAGTATATTTTTATAATTCCTTTTATTTGGCATTGAAAAATGTCATGTGTAATCTTTAAAGCTTTCAAAGAGTTGGCATTCCACATGTCTATTCATTTTCATTGTACATCCTAGCCAACACAAACACCTTGTCATCTGCTCACCGTCACACAGGCAAACAACCTGCCAGTGTAATTGTACTGTACGCTGCACATCAAGATGAGCGGTCCAATGTGATGAATGCGTTCCTGGGAGAAGGAGACTCGTGCGCTCTCTCGTATGTTCGGACGCGGAAGCTCCTCTAGGGCTCAGCAGGCAGCACTGATGGGAAATGCCTCAAGCAATCAAGATCATGCCGGCGTCGACCTGTGCGTGTGGAGGGCACAGCCCTGCTTTGTACACGGCTGCATTCTCCAGCCCAGATGCCACGGATCAGAGGGGTGGGGCAGAAGGAGCCGGGGCAGCTGATTTGTCGGCGGCTGGAATAGCATTAAGGAGCAAGGAATTATTATTCAGTCCAAGTGGTGGTGATTACTGATGTGTAGCCTAGTAACCTTTGAGAAAGAGATGTTTGAGATTTTGAATAGGACAGGATCGTCCAGTTGCCACTTACATGTCCTTAATTAACTTAACTCCTCCTCTGTCTGCACAAGAGCATTCCTGCACAGAGGGCACAATGCAATAGCAATTTAAATGGTGGACTTAACCCCTTGAAAGGCTGAGGGTTATGTTACAGCGGTCAAAAGTAAATGGCACTATGTGAAAGAGGACTGGAGGAGGACCTCCAGTAAACTCATAGTTTTGATCTACTCATTACACTCAAGAGTCTGCTGGATTGTCAAATTCGCTTTCATATATTATTGTGTTAACCATGAAACAAAGGGACAAAATGAATTCGCTTGAAAGTGGAGACTCCCTCCACTTTCAGCCCGATGGTGCTTTCTTGACCTGACACTTTCCCAATATGTCGCGCTCGCCTTCCACCATCTGCCCGTGACCCACTGCGTCAGTGAACCCATTTCTTCCTCGTAAAAGCAAATTACGAAAGTCTCACGTAATGGGCGTTTGTGATTGATGACCACTGCGTCTCCCGAGCAGCGATGAGCCCACTGGACGCTGCCGCTCCGTTTCCAGTCGTCCATCCGTGCCGTTCAGCGCGCCTTGAGGAGAGAGGCAGCTCTGTAATTGCAGATCAATGGATGACAGAGGCAGCGAGCTCTCCTGCCCAGCGAGCAAAACACAGCCTGGGTCAAAGGCCAGCACAGCATGTGCTGACAGTGTCTCCCAGCACCACTGCTTATAAGTTTTGCCCCTGCAGTGAAACCTGTCTCTCGTCTACGGAGCACAGTGGGGTTTCTCCCTCTACAGTGGAGGGGCCTTAGCAACAGCAAGGATCAGAGGTTAGGTATGTGGTTTTCAATGTATGTATGTGTGTTTGTGTGTGTTCTCCCCTGTGCCTTGAAATGTTGTGTACCACCATTGCCAGTACAATAATCTCACTGAGACATGGGTGCGTTGAAAGGAGCAATTAGTGAGCTGATTTTGAGCCCTCACAAGAGTGCTGGTGCTCAACGGTCCCCCGGGGGTTAGTCAAAATCCTCTGCCTTTTACTATATAGCTGCATCACACTGATATGATCTCCCATTTGAAAAAGACATCACTTTGCCTCCAAAGCGGCCAAAGAAGAGAGGGTGTTTTTGTTTTCCTTCTCTACATTGTTCTGTCCTGAAAGGTCCCCAGGGCAGCCACAGAAGAAGAAAAGTTGTTGAAATTGTTACTGCCGATAGTGCAAAATTATCCAGAATAAAACTTAATTGGCTCTTGTATGTTTCTGTTTGATTCTTTTTACCTAATTCCTTCTCATTTAAATCACTTTTGGAACAGGCTGCCAAAGTAGGTAGCCTGGCCAGCCTGAACACACTCGGCAATTTATGGTCATCAACTGGGTTTTTAATATCCTGTCTGTATAGTTCAGGTGATGTCCAAAAAAATGGAAGCTTTGAGTGAAATACAGTATTGTTGTTTTACCCAAGAAATAATGTACTATTCTACTAGAGTTCACAATAAGGTTGTGTGACTTCTAGCTACATAATTTATAAATATCTATATCATTTTCAGCATACTTCCAATGCTTCAGTTTGTGTCCTGTGGAATAGAGGTCTCTGGAATAACTAGAGGGACTGCCAGCACCACCTAAAGACGTTTGTGTTTGTTTTTGTTTTCAGAGAAGCTAGGTAATGCCAGCCGTGGTTAGTTATCCACCTTGTCCCTCATGTTCACAGCAGCTCCCAAAATTATGTCTTGGAAGCATCACAAGAAGGTTACAGGAAATGAAGGGGGAGGAGAGAGTCTGCTAAGAAAAGCTACACTGATCACAGCCTTCCACAAGCAGCAGTCACTGTTTACAGGCAGTTGTGTAATTAGTGCAACGGCAGTAAATGCAAGTTTGGCTACTTTCTCAGTACGCTTCTAATTACACATGTGGGGCAAAATTATTTTGCGTGGATGTGAGCACTGGACTTTTGCTGTGGAGATGTGTCAAGAAAAGACAAAAAACAAGTCCCTCAAGTCAAAGGAAGTTTCAACCAGGCAAAGTGTTGTCATTAAAAACCTAATTTACTCGCTCCCAGTTTCTGTCTTGACACCTTGCTGGTTTCTTGTCCCCCATAAATGGCTTTACGGTTATCCTGAGATGTCTCATATTAGACACAGTTACATCCTGAGATGTCTCATATTAGACACAGTTACATCCTGAGATGTCTCATATTAAACACAGTTACATCCTGAGATCTCTCATATTAAACACAGTTACATCCTGAGATGTCTCATATTAAACACAGTTACATCCTGAGATCTCTCATATTAGACACAGCAGTTGCATGCTCTAACCTCAACTGTTCATTGGTGAAATTTTGTGCATATAATTTAAAAGATTGGTTTAACATGTCTTTAGCCAATTTCGTTCATGCCACTTTAAAAATACATTTTGGTTTCTGATGAGGATTCAACTCTGAGAAGTACAGAGAACATTTTATACTATATATTCAGAGGCTTTTTATTAGTGCCAGAAAGCACTGTGTTTAAAATGACTATGCTATTCTGGGTTCTGCCCCCATAGTCTATTGTCTTTTTCTTTTTGCAAAGTTGCAAATGAGTCTCCACAGCCTAGGGAGAGAATCCTATGGAGATAAAGGCAAGTTTCCAACATCTCTGCCATGCATAATAATTCACACATGTTCACACACACAAAATTTCCTAAACAGTTGGTTTTCATGAGAAACCATGATATTGTGTCATGGTTCACCATCTGCTCGTAAAGTGCTCTGTTTCTTCCTTTTCTGCCTTCATTACCACAATGTCTGCTGGCTGTTGGGCTGATTTGCAAAATCTGGTGATATTTATTTATTTATTCATTCATTTATATGAGCACATTAACTGGAGCAATTATATGAATGTTTTGCTTTCTAACCGGCAAAATATTCTCTGGAAATATTTTGCAGGCTAGAAAGATCATTTTACCTCTGCTACATTTCACTTAATTTTTACCTCATTATTTTTATCCACCTCAGCACCAATTCTAAGAATGTATTAATGGGGTGGCCATTGAGAGACCAAGGCAACTTTAGGGAGTCCATGACCTTAAAGAAAAACAATAAAAAAAACAACTAACAAATTAAAAGAAAACGAATAGATTTCATTTTTGTATAATTCCTTTATTATTGTGTAAAGAACACATAATCTCGCATAATCTTGAATTTGAAATAAATTTCCATATAGGGAGGTCAATAATAATGAAACAAACCAGAATAACATTACTGGAAAACATAACATTTTCACTTCAAGTTCTTTCCTGACACTATGATTTGAGTCTTGAGTCTGGTATGAGTCGAGTTATAATTTAACACAATTTAACACAATTATAATTTAGCCTTGGTATTAATGGTAGGCAATGTGTCGTAGTGGCGAGGGAGGGTCGGAGGCTGGGGAGGAGAAGATTCCCAGAATGCCATGCGACTCCCCGCAGCATGTAAACTAGCTCAAATGAATATTTGCTGTTATTTAAACGAGTGGCTGATTTGTGTTTGTATGTATTTAATCAATTTGATCCGTCTCTCTTAGTTTAGAAGCATTTTAGAGCCATGTACGTCATTTAGTTGAGCGCTTTGAGATATGGACATATATGATAATTCACTCCTTGTAGCCCAGACGTGAATCGCTTTTCTTTCCCCCTGGATGTTAAAAACTCCGTTTTTATATAGCCCCTTTTATACACTATGGCAATTCAATCAAACTTGTGAATGATAACAGGTAAAAAAATGAATGAATGCAATATTGTAGAAGAACTGAAGCTCTACACACAGATAAAGCTCTATACACAGATAAATGCTGCGTTTAAAAGAAACTTGAAACGGTTTATAACCTATTGTTCATATAGCAACCGAACTAGCTAGTTAATCAAGTATTATAATTTTTAATGCTAGCCTGTTTTTTCAAGTTGTTTAATCTCTCACGCTAAACCAAGGAAGGTAACACAGGTTCAGAAAAACACCACAAATAAACACATTTATTACCAACTGTATTTACATTGTAATGCTCTGCTGGCATCTACACGTCATACTGAACAACCTCCCAAAGGACCCAAAGATGGTCAATGACATTTCAGTGGTGGGTAGTGCCACCCACTTACTTCACAGGTTACGCCACTGCGCCCACAGCCAAGGCTCCCACAGAACACGTGGTACTGGGAGTCACGACAGTAATTACTACCTCCTCGATTTCTCCCGTTTCCACCTCACCTACTTCAGCTTTAGCTGTTGGAAAGAGTGACATTTTATTTTCAAATTTATTTTGTCTGTCAGCCTTTGTTCTGTATTTAATCAATTTCATCCGTATTTTTGATCTAGCAGTTGTGTCGTTTAGGTTGTTCCTTAATTGTTCCATTCATGTTCAATGCATTGTGCACTCCTGTTTGATACATTTGTAAATAATGTCATCAACAAGAGATGTCTCAAGAAAATGACGACAGCGTTTGCCTGTGGATGGCTCTGGTGGGCGGTAAGTAGTCTTAGGGCAATGGGGACCCGCGTAAAACGTTAGGGGGGACAAAAACTTGACTAACAAAGATTTTTCTTAAACAAAAAGCTAATCATTACACATACTCTGGTCTTAACTGGCTTATACCCATGTCTAATTAAATCGTATTCTCCAAAGGATGTTTACAAAGATGTTTAGTTACAACATATTATACAGTATATGTAAGTAATGATTTAAAAAAACTAAAACCTGATGTATACACACACACACATACACACCAATTTGTTATGCTCGTTTTGCCTTTCTCAAAGGCTAAGACGCTGCACTGGCCCTGCAGTCATTTTAAATAAAAGCGCCTATCCCATGGAAGGGACTGGCGGGACTGGCAAGAAAATGAATCGCTTCACGCTACATCTTCTCCCATCAAGAAAAGTTTGGCGCCGGCTGAAAAAAAGAGAAAAGAACATAAAGAACGGAACGAGTTTCTGCCGATTCATTTCGTTTTCGTGTCTTTTAGACGCTCGACTGCAAACTTTCGAATGTTCTGAACCTACACTGGCACAGCGTGTACACATGGACAACGTAATGCGTTTTTCTGTCGTATAGCGAAGGTCAGAATGTTTGAACAGCGTTGATTTTTTTGTTAATTTCTCCTTGATACACCAGTAACTAATGAGACTTTAAAGAAGCAAGTGATCCGGCGCTCAAAGTCAGGTTTGGGAAAGAAACAGACATGTAGAAATGAGTCCGAATCAAACCAAGATTCCTTCATAAACAACATAAGAAACAAGTCGCTTCCAAACACGCACACACATTTTATCCTTTTGCATCATCTCAGGTTAGTACGTAACATCCATAAGGAACAGTGGATGCAAATTCTTTTTTTTCAAACATTGTAAGTGTAATCTATAGCAATTTACAATTAAAAAGTAATGAAATCTGCAGGTACGTTGTAGCTAGAACTGCAAAAATAAACGACAGTATTATAAATGTCTCATTGTATTAAATTCACCATAAGTCCCTTGAAACAGTTTTTACAGATTTGCATGAGTTGGTAAAAATGGCAACAGGTGGTGTGGCAACACCCATTGAAGACCTCAGACATTACAGACCAAAGTACTCAATCTTTGGTTGCTGCTAAATTCGGCAACCATTCTGAGGCTCCAGTGCAACAGTGTATTGGACGTGATTTTGAGGTTTTCTGCTTAGGTTAGACATAAAAGTGGCCATTTCTGTTCTTCCCAGCTCTAAAGACCACTGAGCAAAAAAAGAAAATTCCATTGGGATGCCTGCAGTTATGGGGCTCCTTGAGCTCGGCTGAGGAGACCTTACTGCCACATTCTGGAAGCCGGAGAGTGGAGTGGCATTCTCGGAACGTGGTGCACCTGTTGTTCATGCATTTATCACTGTTCATTTCCACATGAAATACAAATGTGCTATGCGAAAAGAAAATTGATCAACGATGCAGCACCATAACTTTTAGTATCAACCTGCAAATCCCTGCCACTCCCCTACCCTCTCCTAAATCTTTCCTCTCCCCTAAATCTTTGGCACCTTCTGGCAATCACATTCTTCCCCACTCTGAAATGGGATATTGGGGTAAATAAATCACAATCAGCATGGGTCCATGAGCCCCCTCCCACCCAACCAACCACACACTCACACGCCCCACCACTCCCTCTTCAACCACTGTTGCCTCAGTAGTGAGGTTTAAGTATCGACTCTAGCCATGACCAGCCCTTGAACTGCACCTAGAATTGGTTGTGTGTTTGGTTAGATTAGTTCTGACACCACCTGATGCTCATGTAGAAGATGAGATGAGAGGAAGAGTTGAAGTGTAGGAGGAGGGTCAGTCATGCAGGAGTACAGGGAGAGAGAAGATGGCCACTTCCACACAGACACAGGCCCAGTGTGACTGTAATCACGCCCAATGACTCCTCTTGTACTCCTCTTGTACGACGCTACTTTCTGTAAGCTTCGTGAAAATTTACTGAACACTAAAATCAGCTGACTGTGAGTCTTGTTCATTGGGCCTTTATTACATGCTGTTTAGAAAAACAGGCTCAGCTACAAGCAAGTGATGCGCATATTCTGTCATCTTTAATGGGCATCAATTGTGTTTTGTTTGTGTGTTTGTGTTTAATTTTCTGATTTGCATGTTGCATATTTATTATGAATGACAAATTAGATGAAAAACATCCACAGTGATACCAAGCAAATGAATCTAGTTCACCAGACAGCAAAGAACAGCTAATTCCAAAAATCTCATATGTATTAAAAGGTGTTTAGGAGTGAAATTGCCCTTATATTTCAGTGGCAGTGTATTGAATAAAAAAGTAAAATATAGACTTTCGTGTTTCCGTAGTTTCATTTAAGCTGAGCTTCTCCATCCATCAATAATAGCCAGACTGCTTGTTGAGGTAGGGCTCATTTGTCCTTCACACCTCTGCCACTGTGCTTCTCTGGAATATTTATGGCATTATTTGAAATGAAAATGGGACAGGCTTACATTTGGTATGAGGGATGTCTTGAATGCACAAGTGGTACAGGGACTTGCTTGGTCATAGTCCTTAAGTACCCGGGTGATCCAAAAACATCCTGACATCACACACGGACATGTGGAATTCTATCCCTGTTATAGCTCGTCATGCAGAGTGCTATCCATTGGTAACATTATTTTTGATAACATTTAGCATCTGCTTTAGAAACCAGGTGATTAGACCTGTTTGGCTTCCCAAAAAAAGCGGTTTACGACCCACACGGAGTCTCGGCCGACCGACCCATTTCCATTAGCTGCCTCACAGCTTCATTTGAATGCGGCAGGACCCAAAGAATCAAGCAGTACGTGCCGTTAAGTGTAAGGATCAGTTCTTTGGTCTGAGCCAGTGCAAACACTGGTGAGAGCTAATGAGATGGCAGTGGGCAACAGAGATGGACCCTGTCTAATCTCATTTATGCTCGCAGTCATAAACTGTCACGCTCGATCAGGCTCAATCCAGGGACCCTCGCTCAGTGCCGTCGGCTGAGTGAGGGGCTCCACCTGCCCTCACCATGGCCCCTGATTATGACAAGCGTCTCCTTTCCCCAAATGCCATTCACCCACGACACAGTTTCACCGCTCACATCATCATGCAGCCCAGTGGATGACGCTTCCTGAATGGCAATCGATCCATGTGCCTGTGAACACTGTCTCCACCCCATTGTGATCCGTCTGTTTATTGTCGGTATATACAGAATGCAGAATTATGCAGTGATGAAACACCAATGTATTACCATACTAACTGCCATTAACAAGTGATCCATTGCAATGCTAGAGAGTAGAGTTTACCCCACCGTTCCGGAGGAATGATACGGCTTCGATCGATATACAGTGGTCTGCTCTCACAGCAAGGACACATCTGCCTTTGTGTCTTTGGCACAGAGGAGAACAACAAGAGAGATCTTATGCTCCATGAGCTACATAAACAAAGTGTTGCCTCTGCAAGGCAAAAACATCCAGCCAGTATCGTATTCTAAGCAGGAAGAAAGAATTGTAGCTCTCTTTCCCATACCAGCGCAATAGCAGGCTTGTCTGGCATATGTGATAAACAGACCCTAAATCTTATACATTGACAGCCAGTCTTCTGAAGGTCTTAGACAGAGGGCACCTTAAAAGCAACACTGAAATTGGTTGCAGGTCAGTTCTAAAGAACAATAAACTTCTGCTTCTGATTTCACTGTGGACAAAGAGATTTTAATAAACAATTACTCCAGATGACCTTTAATTGTTTACTCACTGGTTAGTGTGTCATTTCATGGTTGTATTTTACCTCATGTGAGACAAGTTAGGTTTAATCATGTTTTCTGTTCTTGGATAAAAACTGATTAAATTTACAAGCCATTAATAACAGAGAAATATAGTAAAAGTTGACTTACTCTTTTTTAGTAAGTCAAATCTAAGATAAAGTAACTGGAATTTTGCCCAGATACTGTACTTATTGGCTCCCATACTTTAAAGGAACTACATTCCCAATTGTACAGTGCAGAGCAGTTCAGCACAACCATTAAATGGAGAATTAAATCAAGGTTCAGTTGTATTTCATGAAAATATGTCTATTTTTTGCCTGGTCTCTTTATCTAATAGATATGAAAACATTCTGGTGCAGACCTTGCATTACATATCATTGAGAGAGACTTTATCTTAGGTTTTATCTGTGATTGTATCATATCATATAGCATATCTATTTCAGTCAATAGAGCATTTGCATGTGTCCACCACACTCTCCAGATGTGTTTTTCTGAGAGCAAATTCCAAGTTTGCCCCAGCCCACTACTTATCTCCAGCATGAACCTTCATTGAAAAGTTGTCTTGCCTCAGGCAAGAGCTTGTCCCAGATCACCACTCACCTAGCAAAGCCTTTACAACTGCAGCTAGGGCTCTGCTCCCAGAGCACAGAGAGGCTGTGGGAATTCAACACGTTCAAGGGTGGAGCTCAAGAGCTCAAGATCAATGCCATTTGCTCCACATATGGAAACCAAAGGCTCTGGGCCAAAGCAGTGGCACCCCCAATGTACTGTCTCTCTCTCCTCATCTATCCCAATTTCTGAAAGTGGAGTGTAGTTCCAGTCAGGCGGTGGGATGTTGGAACTTGCCGTTCCCAGACAGACAGTATAACTAAGGACTGAATCATCCACTCCAAAGTTCATAGAAACTTGAAATGAAACTTGAAGAGGCCAGCAAGAGGAAATTAAGAATCATTCGCACAGAATGCAGTCTGCTGCGTGGGAAATACATGGCACAGTGCCAAGACCCGAGGCCTGATTTCCCAGATATAGACTGAGTTTAGTCTCAAATTAAATTGCAATGCCAACATTTTATAGTGCTGAGCAAATAGCCAAATAAACATGAACCGCTCAAGGTAAACATTTTCATGGGAAGCCTTAGACTTTTTGCATAGTACAGTGAAGTGTGGGACTTTTCAGTAACTCCTTTATATTCCATGTGGTGTATTATAAAAGGGTGATGACAAGATTTGGATATCTTTTCTTGGGAGCTGTGAACTCTATGATTAATAAAGCCAATAAATGAGTACCTCATGAAAACAGAAGACAGCATCAAATAATATTCAGTGGCATCAAACATGAAATGATCACACCTAAAAGTCTTAAACCTAAAACTAGAGATGATTAAACATTGGACTGTGTATCAGAAGGCTGACTTTTTTATCAGTTAAAGTCAGCCTTTCATTTTGGGATGATAACTGGTCTTGCCTTGTAGTCAGCTCCAGGAAGTTGAATTCCTGTATACTGTAGCAGGATTTAAGAAACAACAGTGCCCCCTACTGGTAATTTAGTCAACTATATGCATGTACTCAAGTCACTCATTGGTCTAGAATCTGGTTTTCCATACAAAGGTCACCCATAACCTTTATAAGACACAATACATACCTGGCACCAGAACAGCAGAAACTAACTAGATCTCATTTTGTCACATAACAAACACTTCAAAGTCTTTCATTTTGAGCCATCATGCAGGTTTCAGCTACAATATATTACAGTTACCAATTTTTTTTTTTAACACTGGGAAGAAGGCACTGGAGAGGAGGCACAGCACTGATGGCCCAGACCTGCCGGATAACATAACGGGTAACAGAAGAGGACAAACAATGAACAGGTGTCTGTAACAATTAATAAGGGGGTGATTGGGAATGTGGCAGGTGTTGTGTGTGTGTGTGTGTGTGTGTGTCCCTCCTGCAGGGTGTCCAGTACACCGTGACAGACACATTACTACAAAATTTCAGTACTTCCCCATAAAAAAAGCAGAAATACTTCTGCTATTTTAAATGGTAAAATTAAAACATTCTAAAATTGTTTATTGTTTCTCAAATTATACTGAAAATGGATCATTAAGTATAAAAAATATTATTAATGTTACAAAACACTAATGTTGTAGGATGGGGTTAGTTACCAGTATTAATACACTACAATATAGCACATAGTACAATAGTTAATGGCTTGCTTGTTAACCCTGTCCTATTCTGTTACATCTGCTCAGTCATGGCAGACTCTTGAATACACTGCAGGCCAATCTCCAGTTTGTTAAAACTATTAATCATTATTTATCATTCTTTAGATTAACTATATAAAACATATAATCATAGCTATAATTATATAAATCAGAAGTGAACAGGTATGTTAAATATGGAAACAAAGACATTTGATACCATAATTATTTATTTCCATTAGAGGGCAACCTTAATTATTTCATCTCTGCTATTCTTTACGTCAGCTACTCAGATTCAATCACTATGCAGATAAGGCCCCTGATTTTCCTATTTCTTAAATCCGCACTATGTAAGATTTGTTTATTAAAATCAAAAGAAATGGCGTTACTGAGACTAGAGATAACAATATCTGCGAATGCCCTTCTGCTGCCGTGAGTTAACCTGTAAATTATGTAACATTCATTCAAAAGACCAATCCAAAAGGTTGGATTTGGCAGGAGTTTTTCGGAACATGTCAGTCATCTTAGCGTCATGCACACGCTCAAAAAGAAGGTCTGCCTCAATTTGGCCGACTGTCCGAGTGCTTGTGGTTACACATTGCTTCCCTGTACTGGGGCAGTTACGGTAGAAGCAACACAACAGAGACGTGGTTTCGGGCCACACCGCTCGTAGCCCAGCGTGCTTCTACACGAGCTATGGCTGCTTGTTTTTTTCACAGTTGTGAGCTGTGACCATTTGCAGAGATATGCCTGGTTGCTCAGCCAACTAGAAGGAACCTATAAACTCGCCTGCACTTCTGACTGATCTCACAATGAGGCCTTTGTTGACTTGCAGAGAGCCCTCTCTGTGACACTACTCTGGCCAATACTGATTCAGGACTGACATGCACCCAGCATTAAAATGCCACAAGCACATTAAAATGTCTAAAACCAAAATATAGCCACACTATTGTATGCTAGGCTCTGCATTGCCTAGCATAGAGTAGCCCTTAAAAAAGGGTAATGTGCACACAAAACGTCCATGATGAATTCATGAATGTTGGAGTAACACTTAAATATCATTACATGATCAGTTTGAAACATTAATTAAATAGCTTAGTAAGGTAAGGT
>JAOXYF010000003.1:2374788-2388497 GCA_028565775.1 Sternarchorhynchus goeldii | reverse complement strand
TCCAATAAGAGTGGTGTCATCTGCAAACTTGATAAGCTTGACAGAGTGGTGGTCAGAGGTGCAGCAGTTGGTGTACAGGGAGAAGAGAAGAGGAGAGAGGACACAGCCCTGGCCAATGTTTGGCACACATACAATGAATTTGTCTTTAGTTGCACATTCACTTGCAATATAGATACATGCAAGAAAAAAAAGTGAGTAATTTTCTGCTTCTGGTTGCCTAGCAACATCCACTTTTTAAGGAAGTGATAAAATTAAAATGATGGGGGGGGGGGGGGTTGCACTTCCATCAAGCTTTGCTTTGACAGATGTTCTCAGCGTCTTTTTAGAAGCATTCACAAACTAATTTCTTCACTTGCAAATGTGATACTGTTTACATCAACTATAGAGACTCATAAATAATTTGCTTGCTCATATGTGTGTTGAGGTTCTACTATTGAATTTGTATATATAAAGTTGTCTTGGATGAGATTACACGTTTCCACCTCCATGTCACACATTGCACACCCTTCCCTGCAAGTTACATTTCAGAGATGTTCTTGTAGACAATTTAACTTTTTTAAAAATTACATGGTACAAGTCTCTCAGCTCCTAAATCATCATTTTGCCAACAACTCCCTCTAAGGAAATGCAAAATTTACTTTCATTAGAGAACAACTTTGGACCACTCACCAGCAGTCCAGTTCTTTTTGTCTTTAGCCGAGGCAAGACGCTCCTGACACTCTCTTGTTCAAGAGTGGCTTGACACAAGGAATGTGACAGCTGAAACCTATGGCTTGCATACGTCTGTGTGTGACGGTTCTTGAAGCACCCTCTCCAGCGGCAGTCCACTCTTTGTGAATCTCTCCCACATTTTTGAATGGGTTTTGTTTCACAATCCTCTCCAGGGTGTGGTTAACCCTATTGCTTTACACTTTTTTCTACCACATCTTTCCCTTTCCTTTGCCCCTCTGATAATGTGCTTGGACACAGAGCTCTGTGAACAGCCAGCCTCTTTAGCAATGACCTTTAATGTCTTGCCCTCCTTGTGCAAGTCTTTTGAACAACTATCAAGTCAGCATGAGTCTTTCCCATGATTGTGTAGCCTACAGAACTAGATTGAGAGACCATTTAAAGGCTTTTGCAGGTGTTTTGAGTTAATTAGCTGATTAGAGAGGTGTCTTCAATATTGAACCTTTTCACAAGGTTCTAATTTTCTGAGATACTGAATTTGGGATTTTCATTAGCTGTCAATTATAATCATCAAAATTAAAAGAAATAAAACATTTGAAGCATGTCAATCTGTGTGTAATGAATGAATATAATATACAAGTTTAACTTTTTGAATGGAATTACTGAAATAAATAAACTTTTTCAAGACATTTTAATTTTATGACCAGCACCTGTAGACAAAATCACAGTTTACAGCTCAGTGTGGAACGAGCACCTAGAACAACTGGCAACTGGAGAGAATTGAACATTAGGTGCGACAGTGAATCCAGCAAAGTGTCATTTGGTAAAGAGTAGGTCCCTTATCTGGATTACATCCTTGGGAGTGGCATGATATGCACATAAGTCGATAAGGTAGAGTTGATCAGTAGCAACAACAACGAAGAGGACAATCAGATCCTTTCTAGGCCTCATCGGGTGGTACAGAGCCTTTGATAAGTGCAATATAAATACAATGCATAATAATAATAATAATAATAAATAATAATGTTTGTTTATTATCATCATCGTCGTCATCATCAAACCCCAAAGGGTCAAATGGGTTGAGTAATGCAAAGCAGCCTTCCAGGTTCTTGTACACAGAGCCTGCATTATGGAGCCCCAACTTGGAGTGACCTTTTGTCATTCAGACAGATGCTTCAGGAACCAGACTGGGAGCAGACTTCCTGCAAAGCGATGCTGATCTATACTGCCAGTACATTCTATTAGTTTCCTAGAGAGACTAGGTATTCAACGACTGAGGAAGATGTAGTAATAAACTAGCCCTGAACACATTTTAATACTCTTATTGGGAATAATTTTTTATAGAGATTATATCAGATGAAATGCATAAAGGAAAGGGACCATAGAATTACCAGCCATTTAGGTTTGAGTTGAGATTTCTTCTGCAGACTTAAATAGATAGATCTTTATTGATCCCTTTGGGAGGGTTCCCTCAGGGAAATTAAGAACTTCCTGTCTTGCCGTGCAGAGAATCAACAGTTATGCAGTTCGGGGGGAAGTGGTGGATGAGATGGGGATGAACAAAAAGGCCTAGTATCATCACCACAACAGTATAAAAAAGAGATAACATATGACATGATGTTTAGTGCAATATGCTTATTATGTTATCCATGAATGAGGGCCCCCTGTGAGGGGGGATGGGTGGTTCCACAGCTGCCAGAGAGAGAGGAACACAGGAGAACCTGTAAAGGATCTACACTCTGATCTATCATGTTTAATTGTATACTTACCAGTAATTGGCCTCTAAAAACCTGTGAGATCAGTGCCTGTATACTGGTATTTCTCAAAGAAATATCCTTTAAAATGTTTGTCTGCTTTTAACTGGGGTTATGGGTATAAAAGTACTAAGGAAAGTGTTGTAAGAGAGTTCTTTCACTACTCAGAGAAGAGCAGCTCTCTCAGACCTTCCAGTCCACACAGTTTCTTTTTTTTAAGCTTGCTGAAACTTTGAGCTCTGGCTGCTTGTGTGTCTATAATCGAGAGTCACTCCTCAGAACTGAATTATGGTACATTTGATCAGATTATATTGCTTCTTCTTTGGAGCATGTTTGCTAAATCAGTTCAGCTGAATCAAACCTTCTGTTGAGGAGGAGTCTCGCACCATCAATGCCGCAGCATCCAAACAAAATGAAAGCTGTACTGCTGGTCTGACCCAGTTATAACTTTCAATTCCGTTTCAGTGCAGTATGAAAGTAAATAGATCAGTAAATTGTTCTTTGAGGGGAAAAAACCATCACCGCAATTGTTGTACTATTTAGTTCGTCTCCTGTTGGTTATTGTGACTTTGTTCTAGGTGTAGCCAACCACCACTTCTGAAGTGTTGTGCGATTTATTTCATGGCTCTGGGAGAGGCCAAGATAAGTCAGAATTCCAATATAAATGCAGAACACTATACTGTGATACAAAATATTAATCCATTGTGGTATGCAGTCCTGTCTGCCTTGATGACCGAGTATATATACACACATGTGCATGTGTGGCAGACTTAGCTTCACTAAAAGATGGCAATGATGTCAAACGAAGCAATTACTCACTTAGGAAACCGAAGACTGTGGCTAGAGAAAGAAAGGTGCATGCACCAGGAAGTGTGTGAACAAGTGCAGATATGGCACAGATCAGGGTTGGACTTCCACAGGATATGATAAACCCACCATCCACACCGCAGCACATTATACACACTGCACACAAAACAGTTATATCCAAGTCATTTGGTATTGCACAGCAACCATTTTCGGCAAGAAATTGTAAACGTTCCATCGTCCTGGATGGAAATGTCCTATTTCCATCACTCTCTCAGCTTGGAGAGACATCAGTTAACATCTTGTTTAATAAAAATATTAGAGCACATAGCACTAATCAATCTTCGACAAGGAAACCACATTTATGAAGTGGAGGGAAAAAAAATCTCTTCAGCACTACACTTTGAAGAAACTGAACAGTAGATCAAACAAATGGACATCCCTCCAAAACAAAACAACGACTTAACATCTCATGGTAATTATCTTCACTTAAAATGATCAGAGCCAATATTATAATAAAGTATAACTAGATACAACCCAAAAAAACCATACCACACATCAAATTACCCTCTCCGCTTACCAGTTTTAATACACATACTTGGATATGCACACTCACATCATGCACCTACTACCCTCATCATCTTTTGAGTTTACTAAGATAAGAATTGTTTTGCTCCTTCAGTTTGTTGCGTTACAGATGCCTGCCCTCTGAATAGCTCTCCCTAACTGATTTGTTAACTTTCCATCGTTAGATGTTGCTAGTTCTAGAACACACAAAAAAAGACCAGTCAGATAAATATGGTGTTTGAGGGATTTACAACATCTGTACACAATACTTGCACAAAATAAATCTTTTTGCCAGACTCGCTGAATGGAGCATGATTAGGAAGGGAGGGAAAAGAAAAACCTATGATAAAACACAGCCCTGACATGTATATTTTTTGCTTTTAGACTCAAGTATGTGAGGAACAGCTGATTCATTAACCATCAGCAAGTATCTGTATTATTATAGGTATACCTTATTTGATACAACAAACTTGCTCAAACATTTTTACAAACATGCACTGAAAACATTAAACTTAAAATTATTATTTGCTCAGAATTAGGTAAGGTTTTATCATACAGCCACACGCTGACAAAGCCATCAAAGGTGCTACTCTTTCTGCAGGCCCAAGTGGACAACCTGCAGGATCCAAGCAGGGAGATGAACAGTGAGAACAGGGCAAAGTGACCAGCACCACCTCTGACACAACTAAGTAGGACCAAGGAATGTGAGGGGCAGGGATAGATAAAGGCCAAGTAATCCAATCCAGGAAGCAAAAACAGGAAAAGGGTGGTACATTGCTGATAAAGGCAGGAGTAAGCCCCCCGAGAGTGACGGAGTCTGCATGACGTTACTCATTCCCAAATGATGTTTACTCATCACCAATACAACCCAAACACTTGGAACTATAAAATGTAAACCAAACAACAAAAAAAAAAAAGCATAATTATACAAGAACGCAGTAAAAAGGATTGCTTTTTAAAGCATCAGTAATGACAAAACAGGTATTTGAATGTTAGTGTTATTTTTGTGGTTTCACCAAAATGTCTAATGAAAAATGTGAAGTACAGTACACTGCAGTTACTTATGGAACCAGAGAAATTAATTTTATTACTGAATAAATTCATAACTCAAAATTACCCACAATTAAACAGCATATCGAGCCCCATCATTTGCTTACTGTTGGATTTCCCCATCTTACTTCAAAACATTAGCCAATTAAGGAACACTGAAGATGGGCAGAGGAAGTGGCCACCATGTAAAACATCCCCAACCCAGTTAACGCCCTGTGATACACAAACCCAAATGTGAATGTTCGTGAGTGTTGCAACCAGAGATTATTTTCAGAGATAGCAAAAAAACAAAAAAAAAACTCAGATGTAGTGGTCAACGTTCTGATGTTTGCCATTAGTAAGCAAAAACTACGTACAATAACAGATTGGTTAAGGACTGCTCATTTGTTAAACTAATAAAGTGGTAGGTGTTAGTCAGTAGAATTGCCACCTGTTCATCCCAAAACAATCAAGCATGCTGAACTGCAGTGTAGCAATCTTGCTACACACCTTCCTCTTGGCAGTTTTAAAGTTACAG
This sequence comes from Sternarchorhynchus goeldii, assembly GCA_028565775.1. Taxonomy (NCBI): domain Eukaryota; kingdom Metazoa; phylum Chordata; class Actinopteri; order Gymnotiformes; family Apteronotidae; genus Sternarchorhynchus; species Sternarchorhynchus goeldii. The sequence goes on along the minus strand of JAOXYF010000003.1, from coordinate 2,383,136 downwards.
CTGCATGACCGTTTTCAAAAACCTCCACTGGATCCATTAGTGGAATTGCACTTTACTCATCTTTCACTACATAGTCTTATGGTGGGAAATTGCATGTTTGTCTTTGCTACTTGCTCTGCAGACAAAGAAAGCATGAAGATCAGAAGAGCGGTAAAAGGGAACCACTTTACTGGCATTTAGTGTAGCTGCCTTTAATCTCCACCCCCAAGCCCAAGCTTCTCATTTCTGCAAGAGTACCAAAGTTGAGACACTCACTACACCCCCCCACCCCTTGCATATAAACTCCAAGATTGTTTCCTACTGGGCAGGGCCTGTTACTAAAAGAAAACCTGACCAGTGGTACTGGGAGGACGCCACCCCAGCCCCTTCTTGCATCCATTCCCAAAGACCTTCAAGAGGAAGCCTACTGGACAGTCTGCTCCATGTAGAATACAGAAGTATGCAGGGGTGGGGGAGGGGTCCTCCACCACCACAACCAAGAATTCATCTAAAATCAGTCTTAAGAAGCTGCCATTTTAAGCGTTCTCAGAACAGAAGTTTTTAATTTCCTTAGAGATGTGGACTCCTGCAAGCTCTGCTCAACTGATTTGCTGGAATTGAAGTCATACTCTAAACCAAAGAGTTCCAAAAAAAAAAAAAAACAAAACAAAAAAAAAACCATAAGCCACACCCACTAGTCAGAACATTCCAAATTCCCCACAACCTTACAAGTACTTGCACAACTTAATCATGGTGCTCCATTTGGGCATCATAGCTGGAACCCATCCCACTAGCTCAGTGGGAGAAAAGCCACATGTAGATATGCAGCTCTACCAAGCTGCATCAGAAGCCATGGAGTAAATCTTTCCAGTCACCCTCAACTGGGCTGTTCAGACGTGTTTGGGCAACTTTAATACCTTCCATACACGAACAGAAGGGTGTGCATAGTCAGACTAAAACAAAGGCATAAGTGACAGCTTGCTGCCATCTGCTGGCAGCCATGGAACATGCACTCATTACAAACTTTTTTTTTTTTAAAAGTGACTTTATTTATAATGCTTTTCTTCACTTAATACATACACAAGTTATAAAATAGGTACTTAAAAAGCCTGGAATGACATGCATTAGATTCTCATAAATAATTTGGCTATAAACATTTAAATCAGCTGCACCCACTGCAGGATGCAACACAGCTACATTGCGTTTCGGAAACAAAACGCTGGAAAGGGTTCCCCTATGAGCGGTTTTTGCTGACCCAGTGATATTTGTCCACCCGTGGGCCAGAGAAAGAATAAGACGGTCTGTAACCTTTGAAAACACCATGTGGAGGGTATGGGCCACCTGGGGGCTGCTGGTAGCCATCTGGGGCATAAGTCTTCCATTTCAGATAGGGAGCCCAGCACTGCATGGACGGAGGCTGGACAAACTCGCTAAACTGCAGAGATTTGGGGGCGAGAGTACAAGAATATTACAATAGCCACCCAGCTGCAGTATGAACACTGCAATTTTGCATGTGATTAACTGGGATGACCAACAAAATATTTAGAGACAAGACCACCAAGAGGGTGGTTGGATGACCCATGTTCTGGCAGGCTGAGGAACATTGCCATCAGCACAGCAAGAAGAATCACACCACAAACCCAGGCCAGGACAAGCACAAAGCTCAGAACCTTCACAGCATACCTGGTAGACACTGTTGGGGTTGGACACGGTGGGGATGCACTTGGGTTCAGGAGCTCCTCCAGACCCACTACAACTGCTGCTGCTGCTGCTACTACTACTACTCATGCTGCTGTCACAGCCCTCCTCATCTGAGGAGGTGCCAGAGTGGTAATCGGAGGAGGCGCGCTCCACAGCATTGTTGATCCGACGGGAGAACTCACTGTCACCCTTTGAGCCCTCCAGTAGGGTCACGCAGAACGGTGTAGTCTTCTCACCATACCTGTGGAAAAGGAGGTGCAGTAAAGGGGCAAGGGAAGGACACCATTTAAAAGCAGACAGGCCTATCTGAAGGGTATTACCGACACGACACTTCTCCCGGGTCCACCCAGATGGTAAGCTCCTTCGGCAAACCAAGGTCATCATAGTCGACACCACCCCGTTTGCAGGCATGCTCAATTATGGGGTCTCTTACTTGAGACTTGTTCATCCTCAAACACCTGCAGGTCAAGAAGAAAGAACACAGGAGTTAACAGACCCCTGAGGCACTCACATTTGTGTCCTGTACTTCCACCCTTACCGGAATGCCTGGCCTTTGCTCGGCTTCTCAGGGTACCAGTGGCTTTTGTAGGTCTCAAACAGAACAGAGGTAAAAGCCACTGAGAAATTCTCCCTTCCCAAACGGTCCAACTTCCCATGTTTCTTTGCCAGTCTCACCACAAAGAAGACTGTGGCAGCAATTTCTTCCTTCATTTCTTCCCCCCCTAAGTTTACAAGGTTACTAATGCGAAAACAGTCCACCTTTTTTTACCCTCCTCTAAAAGTCCAATAAAACTATCCTAAAAGAATATACCAGACAAGCAAACAGATTTACTCTTGTTTAAAAAAAAAGGAACAACAACAAAAAAACAAAACAAAGAAAGCAAACCCACTCATAGAACAAAAACAAGCAGATACCCTGAACATCCAATCACAACCTGTAAAAGAAAAAACACTGCCTTATAAAAAGCTCATACTAATGGCCAATTGGGTGTAATAACAGGTGTTTCACATTGGGGGAATTGTTGATAATCTGATTAATTGTTGATTAATCGTTGTTAATCTGAATTACCTGTGTTTACTTATGTTGGCCAGGAGAGGGAGGCAAAGGAGATGCTGTGCATTCAGCAAATTGAATTCAGCATGTCACTTCTATGTGCTAAGTAGAATTTTTTTAAAACCTATATTAAAGAGCCATATATTGTGTAATGATTACACACAGACAGTGAAGAACAGCAGCTGAAGTAAACCAAGCAATAGCAGAATTTATTTGATCTGTTACATGCATGCAGAAGCATTTTGGTTTTAGTGTGACTAGCTGGAAAAGATTTGAGGTTAATTGGTCCTCTGGTCTTCACCAACATGCAGTACAGACCAAAACAGTATTATTTATTTGAGTTATTTGAATTGTTGAGAATGTAACATATTAGGAGCCCTGGAATCTGACACAATAAATATGAACTCATGCTAGCCTACCTTTGATGTTCAAGTACATTTAAAAGAAAGTACTATAATATTTTAACTGAAGTAGAAATATAAACTGAGGACTTTTACTACTGTAAAAACATTTTACCAAGGGTATCAGGTACATAATTCACCATTGTCCACCATTGCTTACAGAATACATCTTTTTCATATAATATAACCAAATATAACTTTATTTGTTATTACTTAAACTGCACTAAATAACATTTCCTGGTTATTTTTAATGACAACTGCTTCCACAGTGTACATATTCATGTTTTGCAGGCATACTCATATGTTTGTTAAAACAACCACAGGTCAGTCGAGATATCAATTAAAGTTCTGTTATATAGGCCTGTTCTAGTTATTTCACATTCACTGTAGTATATAATTTAATTTGAAAAGAAAATCTGCAAGAATCTTTACATCTTTGTTCACTCTTGGCTCCAAGCTTAATACTACATGCTAGTCTTACATCAAAAATGACATGCAAAATTAGTAGAACCTGTGAGAGTGTGTTAAAATCTCAGTGCAAAAATCAAACTGCAGCCCTGGTGGAGCTGTGGCCAAGCAGCAGCCAGGGAAGCCACAGCAGCAATGGCCGACTGTGTGGGGTCTGCATCCTCATCCAGAGCCTCGCTCAGATCTTTGGTGTCGGCCTCAACCACCTGCTCCCGAGCCACCTTTTCCTGCTCCTCGGCCTGTGCCTGTAAGATGGCGGACAGGAAGAAGAAGAGCAGCTCGCAGAGTGGTCACTCTGGGTCACAGCCCACCAGCACCTCCTCTAGAACCTCTAGTGTGATGCCTTCAGGAAATAGGTGACTCTTTCTGAGTGGATTTTCCCTACTTCCTTTCATGAACCTTCAGGATGTTTCCTGATGATAAAATCGTAGGGATGCTTTTCAATGAGTACATGTGCATTTCGCTTCTTCAGAGATGGCATTAGAAATAAATGCACTGGAAATTATAAGTATTAACAATCATTAATATATGGCTCCAGATGGATATAAATGAAAACTATAGGGGTTCATTCAGCACTGTAAAAGTCTAGTGAACACTAACAGTTCATGTTGGTCAGGAGCTTTTCCTATGAAACATAACAATATAGCCAATAAGGTAACAACAAATAATCATGACTTTTTTCAAGAAAACAAACACTTGTGCAGAAATACAATGATACTTTGGTAATGCAGATTATTTGGATTTATTGCAAACAGATGTGAACTTTGTACAAGTAACAATTTATCGAACAACAGGTGGTGAATTTACCAAACAGTACATGTTATGCTCCCAGGGCAAGCCTAGACCTGTCTTGGGGGCACATTTAGAAAATGGTTTCTCTGGTAACCCAGTCCAGCAAAGCTATTGTCCACTACCAACACATTGCCTACCAACTGAAACAACATACCCAACATAGAAAAATGCTAAGGTAAATTGCGGTCCTTTATAGTTGGGTTATTTTGTATCTATGGAGGCGTTTTTGTTCCTTCTGTATGAACAATAGCTAAGGGTAGCACACCATAATGTCGGTTACCTTGAACTCTCGACCAAGGTGAGTTACAATGACGTAAGATAGCTAGCTAGATATTTAGGCCTACCGTAGGAGTCGATAATTATTAACCAGTGACTAATGAAATGTCGACAAAAATGTACAAAAGACGCTATTAAGGATGTAATGCAAAGTAACAGAGTAATGGGTTAATAAATTCATTACTTTCTTTTACAATTATTATCAACTATATATCTCTAGCAATAGTTCATAAGATGTCTGGTTTCAATCGCAACAGTTAATTTATAAAAATTTAGAAATGTATAGTCTTCTTTTTTTTTCAGAAAACTTCCAGAAAAAATATGATCTCTTTTTGTGACAATGACCAAGCTACGTGTAAAATTATATTTGTGAAACATCATATAGATTAGCAGCTTTCTCGCGACAGACGTTAGTTTTGTCAGCGCACCTACGGCTTTGCATGTACCACAAACAGCGCAAACGGCCAGTTTGTGAAAAGCGCCCTCGTTCCCGCGTCCAGTGCCTCCCGCCTCTATGAGCGCTGAATTTAAACGTGGCACTGTGGCTCGTGATATAAAGCCCGAAACTGCGCGATGCAGTCCGGACGTCCGAGTCGAAGATGACAAAGATGACAACACTCACAGCTTTCAGTCTAAGTTTTACTTTTGATCATTTGGTGAGTAGGCATGTTACATATCTTGGCTACTTTTCGTACTTTTCGGATCAGAATGACCAAAGCAGTGCATAAGAAGAAAGTAGGACTACTACCACTATTTTAGTCGCCAATGTTTTATTTATTGATTTATTAATTGATCTGAAAGGTAGCGATTCATACGGCTATAATGAGTGCTTATCGTTAAAGTTACTCGATTTGTTTACTCGAAGTTATTCGATTTGTTCACCTGCAACTCCACCTGTTGGAGTGACGTCACCTGAACCGTGACAACGATATACAATACCGACCACAGAAACGAGAGATACAAAATTTTGAGGTGACATTCCGTCAGATCAAGTCCTTTTCTAGTGGTAGTGTGTAATAGTTAGGGATTTAAATCAGCTCTTCCTGTGGACATATGTAAAATGGATCCACTTGAATGTCATTTTATTGTGCTTTATTTAGCAATTGCTATATTTATTTTACTTAAGAGCCTGACGTTTGCTTTAAAATACATTTTTGTTCAGATGCGTAATCGTCTAAAAAGTTACTTTTTTCCAACATTAGTTTTCTATATTGAATTTTACCACATTTTGCAGATAACTCCATGCATGTCTGGAATCTTTTTTCCCCTAGTAATCTTACAAAATCTGTGAAACGGACAAGCATATTGGACTGTACATATATAGTATGTGGAGTTTCTCAACTTTTTTATTATTTTTTTTTATTTTTTTTTTTTTTACTTTTTTTTCTCTCATCACGTTTTGGTGGGTTCCTAGTTTCCCCTCTTTTAACTAGCCAGATTTATTTATGAAAATATGTAGCTTTGTATTTGCACTTCATCTGTGCCTGAAGATACACAGGTTTCTCATGAAAGAAATTTCTCGTGAAATTTCGCACATAGTCGTTATGGTTTAATTTCCTTCTGCTGTTGATGCCAGGATTACCTGTTGGGGTTGGTATGTAGGCAGTGTTGTTAGCTGATTGTTTTATACAGTCTGCAATCACTAACCATACTGCCAACACAACGGCCTTCAAGCAAACCCGGTAACGGGCTGAATTATTACTCCACGTATACTGCTATAGAACATAAGAGACAGTAAGACTATTAGCCTATTTGGTAATGTCATGCTTACATATGGGACTCTTTGAAAACAGCCGACTGTTGGTCATCAGGCAGTGTAGTTAGTTGATTACGATGGACAGTAATCACTAACCTCACTACCGGCTGAAAAACAGGCATCGCATCTTTTAGTTTATTTTACAACCATGTAAAGAAATGCATAATCATGATAAACAAAAAGCCAAACATCGATTATTAAAGTGTGTGACTTTTTTATTATCTGCCTATATACTCCGTGCGTGCATGATGAACATACTCCGTAATGTGAACAGTGACTGCTGCAGTTAGGGAATAAACGATCAGTTGTCTAGATGGCTGATATTCGGTTACTTTATTTGAACTGGAGAAAAATATTTTCGCTTTATTAAAGTATACGTACCTGTGTTGTTTTAGGAAAAGCATTAGCTAATTTTATGTATTGCTTCTGGTTAATGTTTAGAAATTGTAGGCCACATTAATAGCTTCCCGTTAGCAAAGTGCCCAGTTCAGTTGTCTTATTCCGTATCTAAGCAAATTCGCAATCCAACAATTGCCTACCACCAACAAACAAACCTGAGCTTGTTTTCAACTAAAAACTACGCTAGCTTTTTGAGAATGTTTCATGCTCTAATTTAAGCGCACACTTTCCTTTTTTCTTCAGGAAATTATGTAGCACAGGAAAGTGTCTTGTCTCCTTGACTACCACGGAAAACAACGTTTGCTTGGCAACAGCGCTTGCAACTTGATGGCCGATTATAAATGCACCATGAATGAACAGCAAGGTATAAATATATCGGAGCACCTTTGTGATTTTGAAAAGCGATACATGGTATTTGAAGGGTCATCGCAAGAAGACGTGGCGTATGCAAAGGTTTTCTGGAACTCGCTCTGTCTACAGCCACCAATAGAGTCGAACTTGGTCTCGGTAGACATTAGACAGCGACTGAAGATTTCCAAGGCCCAGCGGCGTGAGTAACGCAGTTTTTGTTTATTTGTCTGTTTTACGAGCAACGCGTAGACTGTCAAAAACAGCCCTAATATTTTAGAAGGCTAGAGCTTTCTGTGTGTGTCTGTAAGAAATCTAGAGAAAAAAAATGTTGTTTGAAAATGTTGTTAGTTGATTAGTTTTAAGCCTAAATAAAACAGTCCTTGTTCTTCTTCTCTTTTAAGCCACCCAAGAAAGTCTCAACCCCTTTACATACTCTAGTAAGTACCCTGTTTTTGTCTAAATGTCCATTACTTTCTCCTATTAACGCACCAAATCTGACCCCACATTCTCACACCAGAAATTGACCAGGCTCTTCAGAAGGCTTCCCTGAAACAGAGGCAGGATGAGAAGAAGAGATACATAGAAATGGTGAGAATTGTAATTCCACGCATCACTCCAGGGTGAACTCCTAGACTAGAGTAAAATACATGGATGTTCAAAAGATTTAACATGCTATAAGTATTTAACAGACATGATCGTATCTACAGCAGTCACTGAAGTAGCAGCCAGTACAACATGTAAGAATGCAATATTTATTAAATGGAATAGGATGTGTGTCATATTCATATGCTTTTGGACTTTTAAAGGTGCACATTTCCACAAAGGACAACTATAATACATTTACACCTTGTGTACACTTTATATATCCAGTGTATAAATTGTTCCAGCATATATCCAAGTGAACATTATGTTTGTACCACACTGCATTACATAGTAAAATACATACATAAAATACATACTTTCCAGAATAAGCAAGCATGTTGATCACTTCTAAAAAGGAGCTTTTCTGGAATATATTTTACAATTAGTTTGGCTTGCAAGTTGGGCACAGATGTAGTTGAAATTGTACTTATGTAGCAAGTCTAATTGTGATTTTCCCCTACTCTCCATAACTGCAGACAGCACTGATTGCCAGCCAGTTTTCAGTGGGCAGTTATAGATCTGAGATGAA